>PVIW01000971.1:0-291241 GCA_004026585.1 Noctilio leporinus
AGGGGGGGAGGCAGAGGCAAAGAAGGGGAGCAGCTTAGACAAGAACCTAGTATAAAGGAACCATGGACATGGACAACAGGTGGGATTGACTTTGGGGGGAAAGAGTGGGTGGGGAGGGGGACAGAGGGGAGAAAAAAAGGGATGGATGTAATACAACAACAATAAAATTAAAAGAAAAAAAAAAAGAAATTAAAAAAAAAATGTTTTAAAAATAAATAAAAGTAAATGTTTTACCCCTCAAAAAAAAATAAATAAAGACTTAAGTCTAAATGAGTAAGTTTTAAAAAGGTGTCTTCCTGTTCTAGCACTCCTCACTTTATACACTGCCACACAGCTTCCACTATTGCTCTCACTTCTCTTACTTCACCTTCGAGCAAGCCCGTCAGGGGAGAACTCGCTGCTTCTGTTCCTTCCCCAGCTCTCAGAGTACCACATCCAGGGGTGCGGCTCCAGGAGATGCTCAGTGACTGTGACAGCGATACGGGCCATCAGCGCTGAGAGAAAAGACTGCAAAGGTCCAAATGCAAACCCAGGACCTACTTCTGCTTTTTTTCATTTTCATGATGGAGTTTAATTAATGTGTCCTATTTGCCACCATTCTCAATCCTGAATACCTAAACCAGGACCTACTTCTTTTTCTTTTCTTTTTTTTAAAAAGATTTTATTTCACTATTTTTAGAAAGAGAGGAAGGGAGAGAGGAGAGGTAGAGAGACATCAATGTATGGTTGCGTTTCACCTGCCTCCAGCCACAGACCTGACTGGAGACCTGGTTTGCAACCTGGTTATATGCCCTGGCTGGGGAATCGAACCTGCGACCTTTGGGTTCGCAGGCTGGCACCTTATCCACTGTGCTACCAGCCAGGGCAGGACCTACTTCTGAAGCAGCCTGTGCAACCAGTCCAGGGTGTTGGTGCCAGGCCGAGAGAGACCTGCATCGCCTACCATGGGCTCTCTTCCCGAGTTGAAGGTCTGTTTAATGGAAAAACAAGAAGTCGATTCTAGAATAGAATAAGCACATGCTTGAGAGCTCAAATCAATTCTTAATCCCTTCACAGCTCTGTTTGAAGTACTCAGGCCCTAAGTGGCAGGTGCATCTTTCAGGTGAGCTCAGTAGTTACATGCTTGAGTGGTCTGGGCCCTGTTCAGTGGAGGACGTCTGAGGCCATCTCAAGTCTGCCAATTGTAGGGGAAATTTATTTTCTGCCATGCAAGGTCTGAAACCTGCAATGTAAGAGCGACTCTCCCACTTCTATGCCCCATGGCCTCCCCAGGAAAAACACAAGTTTTTATAAGAGGGAAAGTAACAAAGGCCGGTGGATCTAGAGAAGCACTCAGCTCTATTTCAGGCTTCCAGCAAAATACCTTCATTTCTCTCTCACTTGCCAGGGCAGCACCATCACATGTGGACACACATGAGGGGGTGGTCTGCTGCGCGACAGGAGTCAACATGAACCAGAAGTTAACCAGGACTCCAGGACAGAGGGAGGGTGTCATCCTCCTGAACTCCGTCAGAGACAGACAGATCACAAAGCCACTTCAATTTCATTGTAGGCAAATAAAATATGTTCACTCCAGCATCCCTCACATCAAGAGAGGGGACTACCCCCCAATTTTAATCAAGCTGAGCTGGTGAATGCTACCCCAGCCAGTGCCATAGTGCTTTGGCTCCCGGCTAGGATCTGAAAGAATACGCCAATCAAATCAAAGCCACTCAAATGAAGCCAGTTACTCTGTGGACAATCAAATGAAAAGCCCTGCTTTTTTTTTTTTTTTAACTAACAGCACTTAACACAAAACAATGACCCTCACGGCCTCTTCTTTAGTCAGATGCGGCACAGAATGATGAGACAAAGGGCAACTACTGTACCATCGCTTGCTTTTTCTTTCTTTTGGAGTAAAGCCACAAGATTACTAACAAACAGCCAATGGCCACCGTTCAACAGCAATAATGGCATTATGACTTCATTTGCCAGTTATCTACCAAATGGGGAAGAATCAAATATATGTATTTTTCTCTCCCCAAAGAAAATCTGGAAGTAAACAGGATGTACTTTCTCCCCCCTTTCTCGTGCAGGTTTCTAGCGTCACCTTCTCTAACTATAGGGTAGGAAAGAAGGGGTCTCTGCTTAACGTTACCAATTTAAGTTGGAGAACTTATAGAGTGTTCCTGGTCTAGGAAAAACTTCAGTGACAGCAAACAGGGACAGTTCTTATCTAAAAATTCTTTTTAAATTATCCTCAAATCCCTCATTTTTGTTTTACTTTGTTGCTTTACTGCTAAACATGCAATGGGATAAACGACGGCTTTGTTCACATTTCTAGGATGATTAATAGAGAAATCAGTTTGTACTAAAAAGAAAGTTGGCCCCAAAGAGTTCTGTCCAGGCTATGTGGGGTCTCGAGTAGCCAATCCTATGAGATCACTAGTGGGCTATCTGCTGAAAACAGTAATCACCTATGAAAACATCAAATGACTCCTCTGTCACCAATGACAGAGTAACTTAACAGTTTCAGTTACATTTGTGCTCTAATGAACAGAACCAGACAGCCTGTCCCTCTGGAACCCACAGCTGGCTCTGTCTGCTTTCTGGCAATTCAGCGCTGACTTTGAGAATCAAAGTCAAAAAGCTTAGAATCACAGTAACAGCTCTGAATGGAACACACAATTTCCTTCTCCTTAAAGGTTCTTCAATACCACTTTCGATGCCGTACAACCTACACATCTAACATTAAATTTCAGAGAACCAATAGGTCTGTATAACTTAAAAGAAAAAAAAACACTGCTTTTTCTTTCTATTTTTTTAGAGAGAGTGTGAAAGGGCGGCAGTGAGGAAGGCATTGAATTTTGAAGTTCCCCTTATTGACACATTCACTGGTTGATTCCTGTATGTGCCCAGGCTGGTGACTGAACCAGCAACCTTGGCCTACTGGGATGATGCTTCCACAGAGCCACCCAACCAGGGCAACACTAGCCCTTTTTTAAAAGGACCATCCCTGACTGGGCACCATCCTGAAAAGAGAGGGGTCTCCGGCTTGATTCCCAGTGAGGGTTGTGTGTTCAGCCCTGGTTGGGGGATGCACAAGAGACAACCCACTGATGTTTCTCTCCTTTTCTTTCTCCCTTCCTTTCTCTTTAAAAATAAATAAAACCTTTAAAAAGTGATAAAAAGGACCATATTTCTAAATTTCCAACATCTTCCTCTTTGTAAGATTCTAATAATTTCATTCAGGGGCAGTCAACAAATGCTGGCAAATGTCAGCAATCTGACTAAGCCTCGGAGAAATGTCAAAACTTGAGACTGTGATAATGCAAACACCAAAGTTCAAGTTTTCCTCACTTAGAGTTGACACTATGCTATAACACAGACCCTCCTGAAAAACAAATTACATATCCAAAAGGGCAAATGCCCCGTCAATGGGGTAAACAACACAATTAACATGTGTGAGGTGGGATGTGAACATCCATGTAGATAGTGGGGCTCACATGAGCTGCAAACTGCGAAGAAGCAGTTTTTTCTAAACAGTCCCCAGGTTCCTTCTGTGCAGTTAGAGTTTAGTATGGGTAATTGCTCCTCAGGCTCCTTCCAAGAAAATAAAAATCCGACCTGTACAACAGCAAATTGAACCTTATTATTTAAGAGCCCCATTAGTTTTTCAAAAAGAATAAAAATACACAGAGTTCTTTAATGAGTTTTGGCATGTATTTCTAATCATCTCTCTAAACTAGGGGAAATTAATTTCTAACCAACCAGGATCATGTTCCAAAATGCAAAACATAACTTTTGACTATGATAAAAAGGACTAATTGAGTGCTTTTACAGAAATACTTCAAGTTTAGCTCTTGCAAAACATTTTTTTAAAGAAAACTCTGCAAGGTAAACCAACCTGGTCTTACACAGGTCCTTGCTACAGTCACGCTGCTTGGACCTGACCTGCAACAGCACCCACGCCACGCAGCCGAAGACAGACTCGTGGCACTCACACAAAGGCAATTAAAGACCATACATCACACACCATCCCTTGGAGTCATCGTTGATATTCCACTCAGCGTCCATCTCAGCTGTCCAGACCGCACGCTGCGCCTGGTGAGAGTGGGCAGCGGCGGGAGCTCGGCCTCTTTGTGTGCCGCGGGGAAAGGTAGGTGGGAGCAGGAGGGGCGGCTCGGGACCTGCTGGCATCACCACTTACCTTGAGGATGTCCCCCCTTTTGAAGCTCAGCTCGTCGTCCGCAGTGGCTTTGAAGTCATACTTGGCGATGGCTTCCATTCTGAGCGCCACTCAGTGCGCAGCAGCCTGAGGCAGGGAAGGGAGGCTTCCCTGCTGGGGCACCCAGCGCCCTGGGCTCAGCCTGGCCTCTCCGCTGGGACGGGCTCCTGCGCCGGACACCACGCCACCCTGAATCAGAAGAGGGTGACTGAGAAGCGTCGGATCAAAGGCAGCCCCGCCCTGCCGATCGGCCAGCCGCCCCAGCCCCCACGCCCCCTGCTCGCGGGCGGCCCTCCTCCCTCCCTTCCAGGCAGGAGCCCCGCTCGGCCTCCCGCAGCCGGGCTCTCGCGACTGACGGGCCCGCTGGCCAATGGCGGCAGCGCGCAGGCTGCTCCGCATCACACTTCCTCTTCCTTCCCGGGTGCGCGCCCGCGCCGGCCCACCCTCGCGCTCGCCTCTCCTCCCTCACCCTCCAGGCTCGGAGTCAGCCCCCTGGGGACGGCACCCTGCTTTTCTCGGATAAGTGGGCCTGTCCCTCCGCTCCCCCGCCGCCCCGTCTGCTCTCCCGAAACCGCTGGGCCCCCGCCCACAGCCAGGAGCGATGCAGCTTTGGTCTTGGGCTGCCTCTGCCCTTCTCAGCCACTGCACGGGCTGCTCCCAGGCGCGCGGGACAAGTGGAGGCAGGACCTACTCTTTTATGCCATTTCCCACTCCAGCACAGGACACCAAACAAGGTCCAGCTCAGCCTTCGGTGGCAGGTCTTGTGCTGCTCTTGCATAAGGCCTCCCCTCCCCTGCAGACCCCAAGGGTTTGGGGTCCCCAACAGCCTTGAAATAGACATCCAAGGTCCAGTGTTCCAGAAGCAGCTCCCACGTTATTTCTCAGTAGCCTAAGGAGCAGAGCCAAAGCTCTAATCTACGCTGAACAGGAACCCCCTCTTCAGACTGCGCGCTGCCAGGCCTCATGTCGCGGGAAAGAGTGCGGGGCGACGTGCCGGGAAGCGTGGCTCTTCCACAGTCTGCTGGGAGCTGGAGCTGGAGGAGCACCAAGCAGGGGACCCACACCGCACCGGCAGGTGAAGGGCCTATCACAACGCCCTGCTCGTGCACTGGGTGACGGGCACTGTGGGGCTCAGACAACGCTACCAGCAGAGTCCCAGCCCTGAATACAATACAGACCGGCTTGACTTTTGCAGAACAGAAGGCAAATGAAGCCCATTTTGTTTTGCAGCCACTGTTCTCACAGAGATTAAATAAAAGCAGCAAACACCACAGACACTGGCAGAATGGGGACAGGTTATTTATAGTGACACTCTTCCTGGCTAATTACCACCTAGCAGAGAACTCATTTGAAGGGCATGAGTGATCATTATCCTTTTGTTCTAAAGTTAACCAGGGGCCGTATTAATCCAGCATAGCTGCAAACCGACTAAGCGATAACCAGCCACCAGTGTGAACATTAGAGGAAAATGAGTATTGCCAAGGAGAAACCACCTGGTAATAAAAAGTCCTTCAATCAAATTCTAAAAGCTAAGCATTCCACTGCAGCTAAAGTGATAAAGCAAACCAGTGTTTCTTCCGCCAGACCAGACCTAGGATAGCCTATGTGGCCCGGCCCAAAAAGAGAAAAGTAAAGAAACTGTTCTAGAAAATGTAAAGAGATACAGATTAGTCTCAGAATACTTACATTTTTGTGTTTCCTCAAAAACCCTTTACTTATACCCTCTGTAGCTTATTTTTTTAGGTCAATTTTTAATTTTTTAAAAAGATTTTATTATTTTTAGAGAGAGGGGAAGGGAGACAGGTAGAAAGAGAGACATCAATGTGTGGTTGCCTTTCACCTGCCTCCAGCTACAGATCTGGCTTGCAACCTGGTCATGTGCCCTGGCTAGGAATCGAATCAGCGACTTTTGGGTTCGCAGGACAGCACCTTATCCACTGTGCCACCAGCCAGGGCTTTGTACTTTATTTCTTATCCAACTAATCCATGTACATAACTTTATAAGTCAGAGTATTAACAAGTTAACGCAAAGCGTAGCTTCCTAGCCCAACACCCATAAGCAAGCACCTTCAATTTTGTTTTCAGCTTTCTCTGCAATCACTTACAACACTCGACGTACTATGCCTCCATTGCTGTTGCTTCTCTTATTCCAGCCACCATCTATCACCTGAAAGATGAGGACCTAACTACTGCGCCGTGTCAAGGTTCTATGTAGTCACAGGGCGAGAACATCTGTTGTTCAGGATTTCAAAATGCATAGCCACAGCATAACAGCTAAGACACTTTTCCAGGCTTGTTTTCTGCTTGAAAATCATGGTTCACATGACCATTGCCTTTTAAGATAGAGTGTGACAGAAATAAAACCAAGAACAATCAATACTTTTGCGTCTGTGCCAAAGAGCACCTCATGGAGAAAACCTGAAAACATCAGCTTATTATTATTCTACCCACTGAAAAGAGCACAAGGGGCCAAAGGAATTCAAAAGGGTGTGTTTCATTAAAGGCAGAAGAAAAATCTATGACAACACTAATTGCTAAAGAAAGAAACCTGAAAGTGAACACAACGTCTAAAGATTTCGATAGAGCAGATGCTGCCCTTCACTTCCCAAGACGCTGGGCGGAGTACAGCACAGGCTGCCCAGCGGCCCAGCTGCGACAGGCACCAGCTGCAGCCCACCCCCAGCAGGGAAGTTTAAGAGGGGCAGCTTGGATTGTTCATCTCAAGCAACAGGCATTATCTCCTAAAATGCAATCTCCTGAAGGCATTTGTGGGCGTTTACTCTTCCATTTAAACCTCTTCCCAGAGTAAGACTCTTCCGCAGAGTAAAGACAGCAAGTGAGCCAGCGAGTCTAGGCTGAGCCCACCAGGCTCTAGAGCAGGCGGCCCCCAGCGCCAATGGCTACGGCTTGGGCCACGCCCTTTAAAACAAGCCCTGTTTTGCTCCTGTGTAACAAGGGGTAATACCATCTACTTTATAAGATGATAAATTCCGTAATGCAGATAATATACATGATGTATATTTAACGCCTGGACAGAGCCAGGCATTAAATCAGTCAAGATAACTTAAAATGTGACTCTACTTAAAACATAAGATGTTCAAAGCCCTGGCTGGTGGCACAGTGGATAGGCACCAACCTGCGAATCCAAAGGTCACTGGTTCGATTCCCAGCCAGGGCACATAACCAGGTTGCAAGCCAGGTCTCCAGCCAGGTCTGTAGCTGGGGGCAGGTGAAAGGCAACCATACATGGATGTTTCTCTCCCTCTCTGCCTCTCTCCCTTCCCCCTCTCTAAAAATAATAAATAAAATCTTTAAAAAAAAAATAAAAACAGAAATAAATACCCTTGAATGGAAACCAAAGCCTACTCAGTTGTGTTCACTTATTCTATCAGGATTTTAAATATTTATTCTGAAAACACAGAAAAGTACAATTTTTAATCGAGTAATTGAAAGACAAAAGGCAGTCTCACTATTTTATGGCCATGTCTCTCTAACAACAGTTTTGAACTTTGGACGAGCTGCACCAAAATCACCCCATTTAGAGACTGAGTCGCCGTGAGATGCCTTTGGCCCAGAACTCAATTTTAAATGAGATTCATAGGTAATTCTCGTGCCTCCTCCCATTTTGAAAACCACTGCTGTACCCTAAGGGTGCCCTAATAGATTTCTTTTAAAGATTTTACTTATTATTTCCAGAAAGAAAGGAAGGAAGAGAGGCAGAGAGAGAGAGACATCAGTGTAAGGTTGCCTTTCACCTGCCTCACTAACAGATTTTAAACTTTACAAGCCAGATCCAGCACTAGAGCATCTTTGCATGCAATAAAAATCATGCACATTCACAACTCAGGAAAAGCCAGCTTTGACAAAAAAAAAACAAAGACTCCATGGTCATTCGGTCCTGCCAGGAAAGTGATGAATTAAGCAAGTAACTATTAATTTTTCTCAGGAGAGCATGGCAGGTCTCTATTCTCCAAAATCTATTCCCCTTTTGCTTTTCAGTAACCATTACAGCAGCTGGTGCACGACCTGCAGTATGATAGCAGGAGTGACAGAGAAAACCTTCTCAGCACCATCAACCAGGACAGTTAAAAGCTAGCAATCCTCCCATCTGAACACACTTGCTGAGGCAGGGACCGGCGTCAAGTACTTAAATGTTTGCTCTTAGTATCAAAGAAAGCTGATCCCAAGAATTCAATTCTTTTTATTATTATTTGGAATTCAGAAAATTTTGAACAAGGGAAGGGGCAGCAGAACAGTTTTATTTTTTCTTCTTTCTGTGAAAAAAGCCCCAACAACACTAACAAAGAAGACTGATTTTAACAGATATAAGAAAAGATGCTTGGTGTCTGTCTGTCTCTGTCTGTCTCTCTCTGTCTCTGTCTGTCTCTCTGTCTCTCTCTCTCTGTCTCTCTCTGTCTCTCTCTCTCTGTCTCTCTCTCTCTCTCTCTCTCTCTCTCTCTCTCTCTCTCTCGGCAACGCCCTTGGCCCTCAGGCCTCAGCCTCTGGCCAGACTAGGACAAGCTTGCCACCCGGGTCTTTGGCCACCCTTTATTTTGCTCTTCCACTCATTAATAAATTTCGCATGCACACTGAAAAAAAAAAAAAAAAAGAAAGAAAGAAAAGATGCTTGATTGCAGAAGGCCTGGTAAAGAACACATGAAAATTAACATAATATTGTACATCAACTATAATTTAAAAATTTACCCTAGCTGGTGTGGCTCAGTGGATTGAGCACTGACTGGCCTGTGACTCAAAGGGTTGCTGGTTCAATTCCCAGTCAGGTCATAGGCTTGGGTTGCAGGCCAGGTCTCCAGTTCAGGGCATGTGAGAGGTAACCACATATCTATGTTTCTCTCCCTCACTTCCCCACTCTCATAAAAATAAAATAAAATCTTTTTAAAAATTAAATAAGAAAAAAAAATTAAATAAGAAATTTAGACCCTGGCTGATGGTTTAGTGGATCGGCGCCAGCCTGCAAACCCAAAGGTCACTGGTTCGATTCCCAGCCAGGGCACTTAAACAGGTTGCAAGCCAGGTCTCCAGCCAGGTCGGTAGCTGGAGGCAGGTGAAAGGTAACCATGCTCCCTTTCTTTCTCCTTTCCTCCCCCTCTCTAAAAATAATGAATAAAACCCCCCCTTTTTTTTTTTTAATGTAAAAGCCTGGTAAAAAATCAGTACTTTCACAATGGGCACGCTTTAATTGATCCAAGGTCTAAGTAAATTCTACTCCCCTAAAATTTAAGGCTTAAATGTTTCACGTTACGTTAATTCAACTGTAATAAAAGTCTACAGCTGATTTTCTGTCTTTTAAAAAAAAAAACCTTAACTAACCCCACGAAAGCCAGAATGAAATCACACCGCTCCAGGCCGGGCGAGCTAGGCGGCAGCGGCGCGCCTGCAGACGAGGACGGCAGCCCAGCCCACGGCGAGCCCGGCTACTGCCCGTGCCCACCGCGGCGCCGCTCACTCCCGGCGGCACCCACCCTCGGAGCCCCGGGAGCCCTGAGTCGCGCCGCGCTCTCGGCGGCCTCTGGCCGACTGAAGGAACCCGGTGGACGTCTTAAAAAGCCAAGGATAAAGCAGGGAAGAGAGTATCTCCCCGGGAGCGAACACCGACTCTCCAAATGAGGGAGAAAACGAACTATGCAAGGAGCGGCCACCTCGAAGTACAGTGCCGGAGAGGGGACCGTCAGGAAGAAGGGGAAGTAGATTAGAAAAGAGATGGGGGAGGGGGCAAGTGACTTGCATTACACAAGCGAGCGTTTCGCGTCCGCGGCGGAATGGAGAGAAGTAGGCAGAACGGGAAGGCGACGACTGGAGGAGACCACAGCGCCATGGGACAAGAGGGCCAAAGGGACGCATGCTGATGTCTGTCGCGGGTCTTCTCGACTCTCTCCGGGAGGCAGCGGGACCCACCGGCCCCGAGCGCGCTCCATCGGCTCCCCGCACAGGGTCCCTTCCCAGCCGCACACCCGGAGGGCGCGGCGGATGAAACAGCCCACTGCTTCCCCTTCCTCTCCGCTAGAGCCTGTCCTCAGAGCCCTCCAGCCGCGGCCGCTTCTTTTCCTTGACACCTATGTTTCAGACCAGTTCCAAAAAGGGAGTGGGGTGGGGGGCACAGGACAGAAGTAAAGGCGTTTCGGAGGGTACCGGCAGCGAGTGCTGCAACTCGGGGCCCTGACAGGGTTGGTGGTCTCCCCCCCGAAATTCGGCCCCAGGCACCGGGAGACGGTGCGCGGGGGCCGCGCGGGTCGCAGGAGCATCCATCCGCACGTCGGCCGCCCGCAGCGGATCCGCCGCCCCCGGGCCAAGTCAGCCTGACTCACGGAATGAGTACCCCGGGCACCCGGGCAGCTTCCGGGCTCCTCCGGCACGAACCCGCACGAAAGTGTCCGGAAACGTAATCAGAAGCCCCCCGGCTTCTGGCCCTGGGGTCCCGGCCTCTGTCCCGAGCCAAGGGCCGCCAGGAAGGAAGCGCCCCAAAAGAGGAAACGTGGAGCGCGCAGCCCCGGGGACTCCGCTCCTGCCCCGGGCCCCGCCGTGCCGACCCCCAGGCCCGGCGGCCCTCAGGAGGCTGGGCCGGGGCCCTGCAGCCCGGCTCCCACTGCGGACCGGGCAGGAAGGCGCACCGGCGCGGCGCCGCGCGGCGGGCCCACTCACCGTGGCGCAGCTGCTCCCCTGCGCTCCGGGCCGGCCCCTGCACAGCGGCGCGAGTGGCCGCCGACCCCGCTGGGCTCCCCGAGGGCACCGCCTATCCCCGCTGCTGTCAGCGCCAGTCTCCGTCGCCGCCGCCCGGTCGCTGAAGCAGCCCTGCCGCCGCGCTTCCGCTCTCCGTCCGGAACTCGCGACAACTTCCCCGCCCCGCCCCCGCGAGACTTCGCGGGCGGAAGAGCCCAGCGCGCACGCGCTCCGCCCTCGGGCCCCCCGCAGGTGGCCGCTCGGGGCGCCGGGGCGCGTGCGCCGAGCCGCCCGCAGCAGGTGGCCCCCGCGCGACTCCGCCCCGAGCCGCCTTAAGCCAGCGGGGGCCGGGCGGTTGGGTTCCAGCGCAACGCAGAAGGAGGAAGTCTCCTGCACCCTCGAGCCACTTCCCTTCCCTTTCCCCCAAAACTAGGCAGTGGGGGGATCCGGGGCGGAGAGGGGGACTCTCTCCCTAGCAGGAAGCACCCCGAATAGGAGACCAAACCTCGAAGTGCTTGAGAATCTGGTCCAAAGTGCTGCGTTAGATGCATTAACAGGTCGTTTTTTCCTTGGTTGAATTAAGTGCCTGATGTATGCTGAGCATTGTGCCAAGTGGTCTGTGAAAGGTACACAATGAACAGAAACCCAGACCCTCAAGGGGTTTACGGTCTGGAGGCGTGGAAGAAACGTAAACAAATAATGCCCCACGTATTAAGAATTATTTGGGGGAGTTACTGAGGAAGCTAAAGGGCAGGGAGGGGGGTCGGGGGTCGCTGCTGTGCCCATCTCAGAAAAGCCTTCCCGGAGACGGGACGGTGACACGTGAACTGAGGCCTGGGTGTGAGTTCGCTAGACAGAGAAGCGGGGGTGACGACTGTGCGGGCGAGGGGAACGGCCGCCACGTACCCAGGAGCAGCAAGTACCAAGGAACGGAGGTGTGAAAGAGTCATGTTACGGTAAAGCTAAGTAGCCTGATTCCTGTACTAGGCGGAGTGAGCGCGGGGGAGTGACAGAAGACAGTGCTTAGAGAAATCCCTCTTATTTTTCAGTTCCAAATCTCTTTCCAATTAAAGGAGAATGCAGAACCCATTTGGAGGCCAACAAAATAGCTTCAAGTTGAAGTGAGAGTAACAAAGCTGCTGATTCTGTAGAGACAACAAGCCCATTGAAATGAGGAAAATGAATTTTCGTTCTCTAAGTATTTATGGAGTGTCAAGTACATGCAAGGATGGATGCAGGGAAATAGATGAACCTCACAAAGTCTGCGGTGTCAGCCTTTGTAATCTGAAGGATTACAAACTGCGTCGCCTAGACTGCAGGGCAAACGGTGCCATTGAACTACGTATAGGACTGTGGGGGGAGGGCGCCGGTTACCTGGGGCTCAGGTCATGGTGGAGGACTTGGTGTTTGAGCTGCAGGGAGGAAGGTGTGATGGAATCAGCCAGTATTTCTGATTGACCAGGATTTAGGATTTAGGGGGAGGAGGAATGAGAGACAAGGCCAAGATGTATGGCTTGGGTTTCTGTGGCAAGTGATGTGTGTCTCCTCTAAGGGCTTTTGAGCAGTAAATGTTGAATATGAGGTTAAAATAACAAGAGGACCGTTTACTTACTATCCTACGTGTACTAAAGTCAGAACATTTCTACAGGGTAGATCAATTCCCCATGTTACAGGAAATATATTAGACCCACGATTTAAACCCACGATGCCTTTCTCATTCCAAAACCCAGATATTTTCCCCCCACTGTGATAGTTTTTTCTAGAATGGTGGCCAGCAAAAAATTAAAATGAAAGGAAAGGACTTAGCTGCTGAGTGCAGAGGTGGAGGAAGTGAGGGAAAGTTGCAGTTCTTTGTTTTGAGTGGGGAGAACAAGAAATTGGTGAGTCAGGAGGAGGAGCTGATAAGGTGGGAGGTGGTGGTTGGGATTTACGGGGAAGGGGCAAGTGACGAGATGGTCACAGCCCCATTTTGGAAACGCAGAGTTCATCGTTCCAGGAGACAGGTTGGTAGAAACATCCAGTATGTGCTTGAAAAAACTCAGTGCTACCATTGGTTCCTGCCTAACATTAACCGAGCATCTACTTTCGTAGAAAGCAGGATAACCTGCCTCGGAGCTTGCAGCCTGGAGGGGAATACAGACCTCTGAGACTACGTTCTTCCTAGTACTGGCAGCTTTGGGGGCACACAGCAGCAGACCTGGCCGGGTCCGGGCTCAGGGAAGACTGTAGAGGGAGGGTTCCGTTGAGACCCTGGTTAGGCTCAGAGGAAAACAGTGTTCCAGGAGACATTTTCATTATCCGCAAGACCCCTACAGATCGTGTCCCACCCTGTCAGACTGGAGTCAAGGCACACGGACCCCACCAATGTGAAACCGCTCTGGTTTCCGGAAGAGGCTACGGTCTCTTGTATGTCCATATCAGCATCTGCAGTTTCCTCTGCTCAGTTGGACTTTGTCCCTTTTTTTAGGCCCCTCAAGTCAGTTTGAGGGTTTTTTCCCCAAAATTCCACTGTACCTCTCATCTCGCTGCAGCATTGTTGACCCTGCGTCCCCCCCCCCACACACACACACAATGGCTCTACTTGCTTCAGACAAGCAGGAGCACATGTTTTCAGGATTGTGTTCCTAGACTCGGCACAGGACCTAGAGTGAATAAATGGATGGGTGGATGGATGAATGGACAAATAATAAGGAGTTAACAAAGGAGAAAATTATGGCCGCCTCTCTGTGCAACGTGATGTTTGAAGCTAAGGAAGTGGGTGAGATTTCAGAAGAGACTAGATGCCTAAAAGAACAGGAAAAAAAAAAAGTGCACTTCCTTTTAAAATGCAGTGCTGATAAAACACTCTGAGTATGTCTGGTCCATATGCAATGCGTATGGACCAGATTTGAAAGAGGACGGTTTAAAATAAAAACATTAATTGTGTTGAAATAAAGCAATTGTGGGTGGGAAAAAAAACACCCTTCAACATTTGTTACGATGTTGTCTTTCTGATAAAAAAATTCTTTTCTACAGGCACAGATTCAGAAACTTGAGAGCATGCTGCCAAAGATAATTTTGTGCACAGAAAAAAAGAAAGAAAGAAAAAAGCACCAGAGGCAGTAGGATTCTGAATGTGTGGGTAGCTAGCTGACTGTTAAATAGCAAAAAGAAATTGGAGAACGAAGCAAATTGTGAAGTAAAAGTCACCTTGGTATGAAAGCATGTTGTAACTTCGGCAAAACTTGCTATAACAAACTGCCACATCAGTTACTCCGGGATGCACAAATTAATCACCAACGGGGATGCACAAATTAATCACCAAGAGTCTCGCTTTTTGGGGTGGAGCCATTGAGGGTTGCGGTTATTTTTCAGTCGTCAGAAAGGGTTTCTCACTTTGCTTTCTGTGAGTTCTGGTGCTGCCTCCTGCCGGTGAGAAGTGGACGTTGCTGGGGCATCTGCTGGACCTTGAAAGACAGAAAGAAACTGGCCTGTGACCCCCTCCCTTGGCAGCTGCCTCAGGACCCTTTCAGGCACCTCCTCTGAGCCCACATTTCTGAGCTTCTCTTTAGTGGGAAAGAACCGGACAGCCAGCGACAACCTAAACCTGGTCATTTGAAATTCTACTCCCATCCGCTCAGTTGATCTTGGTAGTCTTTGTCTTAGAATTTCCTTTGCTCAAATTTTGAGCTGAGACTCAAAATTTGGCCTCTGATGCCAAGCCTACCAGTGGGACACCAAGTCCCATGATGTCCCTTCCTCTGCCTCCTGACTCCATTTGCAGCACCCGATCAGGCCATAGCATCACCATCCCTCCCGGAAGGCTGCCCATTGGTTATTGTGACTTGTTCCAGGTCATCATCTGCACTGCAGCCAGAGTGAGCTTTCTAAAACACATTGAAACGGAAGGTCACAAAGAAGGTTCAAAGTCCTTAGCATGATCCATATGGCCCCCGTGGCTGGCCCTTGCTAACACCTCAGCCATAACGTCACCCGTGTCCCTTTGAACTCTAGCCTCCACTCTCCTGAATGACTCAGTTTCCTGAATAACTACAATTCTCTCACCTCCAAGTTTTTGTACACACTGCTCCAGGACTGAAACACCTCCTCGCCCTGACTTCCTCATCATCACCTGGCTCCTGTCTGTCCTCCAACTCTCTATGCAGATGCCACCTCCACCAGGAAGGCTCCTCTGATGCTCTGGTCCTCCCAATGTGTTCTCACAGCACCCTTAGCATCACCATTTTCCTAAGACCATGGGTAAGCCATACATGCCCTTCTCCCCTTAGACTGTGAGTTCAAGGACAAGGACCATGTCCCGTTTTCGTGGATCCCCATACCTGGCCTAGTGCCTGGCAAGACTGCAGGCCAATCAATGCTTGCCAACCAAGTGGCAGGCTGGATTAAGGTGTGGTAGGAGGCTGGAAGGAGCATTAAAGAAAGATAAATGGAAAAGTAAGGGAGACAAAGAACAGACGAAAAAAAGCTAGAAAGAGAAACAGGGAAGGAAAGAGAAAGGAAGAGGTATGTCTGGCAGATAGCAGTGGGGCCCGTCTTCCTCCGTTATCACTGAGAGATGGTAATTCCAGGGGGTCCTGTCTTCATTGATTAGTCTCCATTTGTAGTTATAATTTTCTAATTGCTTTCTTGTCTGCCTCCTTCCCACCTTCTCCTCCCCTCATTCTTTCATTTTCTTTGCTCATACCCCAAAATTAGTTTTATCAAATGGCATTCGTTTATTTTCATTTATTCGACTAATTTTTGTGGAACCCGATGTGCAAGGTGTAGAACTAGGGGCAACGGTGGGTCAGTAGAAAAATTAATTTTTTGCAAGTCAGTGTTCCTAACAACTTTATAAACTAACGGTGATGATAAACCTGACTCCAAATAATGTGATTACAGCATGACAAGGGCTCCAGGAACACTGGCACTCAGTGTCAAGGGACTTCGGGAGAGAGAGAGAACCTGGGATCTGAAGCCTTCTGCAGCTAAGAAATGACAGTAAAACCCATCGGTGCGGTCAGAGTCTGGGTGGGTGGCCCTTCTTGCCACCACAATGTAAATTAAAAATGAGAATAAAAGCCCAGATAAGCGAATGGACTCTGATCCTAACAGATCTGTGTCGCAAGGCCAGAGCCAAGTTCGGAGGAGGCCAGCCCTTCTTTACTTCCTCTGTTTTATTTTCCAAATCTCTTTCATTAGAATATTCTGTGCATGAAGGAGAGGCAGTCGATTCCATTTTGGCTCTGAGCTCAAATGCAGAGATATATCCAATGCGTGCAAATTTCCCCATCCTCCTATGCCCAGAGGGAAGAAGCATTAGCAATTGTAATACTAGGAAGGTCCTCAAATATTGTTTTTATTATATTTTAATTTTATTTTTTAAAAAGATTTTATTATTTTCAGAAAGGAAAGAAATCACTTCCAGGCAGAAAGGAAGAGAAATATCCATGTATGGTTGCCTTTCACCTGCCTCCAGCTGGGGAGCTGGCTGGACACCTGGCTTGCAACCTGGTTATGTGCCCTGGCTGGGAATCAAACCAGCAACCTTTGGGTTCGCTGTCCGGTGCCTTATCCACTGTGCCACCCACCAGAGTCTATTACATTTTTAAAAGATAACATTTCTACATATGAGACTCCCCCCTTTTTTTTCTCCCTTACTATTTCCTATTTTTAAAAACTTCATTTGAGGCTTTGATGTCCTTTTGCTTTTTAACGTTTTGGGTTTTTTTTAACAAATGGCACGAACCTGCTCTCCCATGAAAGGGAGAAGACTATTGAAGTCTAGCTGGCAGGTACTGAGCACTCTTTTGGGGCCAGGAGAAGTCGAAGAACATGAGACCCATTGAGTCCCCACAATAACCACGCGTGGTAGATACTATGACAGAGGCTGTTTTACAGATGGTGAAATAGTTTCCTTACGGAGAGGATAGTCAGCTATGCCCAATGTCACACAGCAAGACGGACAAGGTGAAGAGAGAGTCAACCCCTGCATCTGGAGAGATGGCGGTCTGGAAAATGAAATGGAAGGAATAGTGCGGGAGGATGAGGAGAGAGAAGGAGAGAAGCATCAGCAGAAAACAGAAGGGGAAATGAGAAGGGCAGGCAGCAGCTACAGGCAACTCTCCGAGTTTTGCTACAAAACTGCGCCGGGGACGGGCTTTTACGGACGTGGCCTATTGGAAGGTGCTGCGTGTGCGGAAGGGACTGCCCAGTTCTAGCCGAGAGGAAGGAGCAGAGGAGCAAAACCCTTGCTGCTCACCCATTTTCACGGACAAGCAGCACCCCGTGTGAGAACAGAAGTGGGTGGGTAGGTGGAGGCGGTGGTGGAAAGACACAGTCTTTCTGTATTACTGGCTTCTGTTCTCTGGGTCAGCTCTCGCGGTGGGGGGTGTGCAGAGAGAGCGGGAGGTTGGTTTTGATGAGAAGGTATGATGCTCGCTGAACTTTTGGACTGTGGCGGGGGCGGGACGTGTGTGGGGGGCACGAAATCACTTCCAGGAAACATTGCCGTGGGTGCTGAAGTCCCCCTGAGATTTGCGACTGCAAATTTCAAAGAAGCCACTCAGCCCGGTGGCGTGCTGCTAACCAGGCAAATTCAGCTGCCCAGTTGTGAACGCAGCCTGGGTTAGCGAGGTCGGGGTTTTACCAGGAGGGAGGGCCCACGTGTTGAGGGTGTGGGAAAGGCGCAGGACACAGTGATGGGCCCCAGACGCTCCACCAGGAAAGAGAGAAAAGTGGGGTGTTTAAGGGAGACGGAGTTTCAACTGCTCACAATGAAAAGTTCTGCAGAAGGACAGCGGTGATGACAGCAACATAACGTGACTGTACTTCATGACACTGAATTGTATCCTTCAACTGGTTACAGTGGCGAATAGGTCAATAAAACAATTTTTAAATGTGGACTATTTAAAACTTTCGGCCCTGGCTATTGTGGCTCAGTGGATTGAGTGCTGGCCCACGAACCAAAGGGTCCTTAGTTCGATTCCCAGTCAGGGCGCAGGCCTGGGCTGTGGGCCAGGTCCCCGGTTAGGGTCATGCGAGAAGCAACCACACATGGCTGTTTCTCTCCCTATCTTTCTCCCTCCCTTCCCGTCTCTCTAAAATAAATAAGTCAAATCAAAAAAAGAAAACTGATCAAGTTTTCTTGAGAAAGGTATGCACATCTCTTGAGCATACCTCCACTCCCAGCCATCCAGCGACCGCAAAGCCATTTGCAGGTTACCCCTAGGGCTCCCCTTGTAAAGTCTGAAGGCCCCTCTAGAGCGGGAGCATCCCACCGCCATTCCGCAGCCAGGCAGGGGGCCACCTCTGGCAGCCAAGTGTCTCCTTCCAACACAGGCCGGCACTGCCAAACCCATTCAGGGGTTGCACGCTTTACGCACTCCACGGAGTAACTGCAGCTTGCTCCTGTTGTCAACCCTACCTGCCATCGTCACCCCCAGGGCAGCTGGGGAAAGAATCAAGAGGCTTTTGTTGCGACAAGGAGCCCATTTCTGGGGTGATTCGGGCCCAGGCTGGAACACCAGACAGCTCCCCGTGGCTGCCACTAGAGGCCACTGGAGGCCGGCAAGAGCTTCCCGGAGGTGGGAGAACCCAGCGGAAAGGAATGCTGGCTCTTGGCTCCGAACCTGGATGGGACGTGGCTGCCTGGACCTGCCGCTGAGAGCGCCAGGAAATGTGGGTTGCCAGCTCCCAGCTGCCCGCGACGGAGGAAAGATCCAGTTGCATCCCGCGCAATGGAAACCCCACTTGCCTGGAATCCAAACAGAAACCAGGAGCAAACACGGCAGCCTTGCCCCTCTCCCCGGCATCTTTAACCGCAAGTTTCCATTCCGCAGAAGAACAGAAGTAATATCTCCCGATTTATTTAATCAGCTCCAAAAGCTGCGCTTGCCTTGCCTTCTCGCCTGAAATTCACCTTCCGCCTCTGCAGTTCGATGGCCTGAGGACAGAGGGCTTCAGGGTTTATTCTTACTTCTCCAAATCGTGCAGATTTGGATAGCTGGGTTGCAAGGTTTCTGGTGCCTGACCTCCTGGCAAAGGTCCCAGGTATTTGAACATTTTGTCTTCGGAGCCTGAGTGAAATAATCTGCATGGTTTCCGTCACAGCCTGGCGCTCAGCTCTTAAAAATGTTCCCTGTTATTATTATTACTATTATTACGCGTCTGGGCCAGGACACTAAGATCATTGTCAGTCTAGGCCCAGAGGAGCATGACTGGTTGAAGGGATGCAAAGCCACCCCAGGGCCCCTCCCAAGGGGGCTGGACAACCTAAACCAGACTGTCACTGGACTCAACCTCCCCTGCGCAGTCTGACCGCAGGAGAAGGTGAGGCAGCGTGGTAACGAAACCCAATCATTTGGGTGTTAACAGATGCCATTTACCGGTCTTGTTTTATATGACAATATAGCTAAGGGTTTTAATGGGCAGCTAGAATAATGTCAATGACACCCCTCTTTTAACTGTCCTTATTAGCAGCAGTACAATTCGGAAGAATTAACTTGTACTGGGTACCAACTACCTCGGATCTGTGCTGGGCATTTGACACAATTCTCATCTAACTCAGCTTCAGAGGCACTGGCCCTAATAAGGAAGGATGCTGTGCATAAGCGTTCATAGTGTACCTTTCCTGCTTTCCTTAGGCTCATTTAAGAATAAGATAGTGTTGCTTAGGCATCAAGTCTAATATTCTCTGCCTTTCCAGTTCCTTCTGTTTTGTTTTTATTTTTCGATCTAGCTGAGTGTGTTAAGAGATGCCACCCAGTCATAAGACCAGGGGGAAGTTAACTCATGCTGTCTCTGTTCTTCTGCCCTGAGCTCCAAAGAAATAAAGCAAGTTGCTTCAAAGTCTCACTGGCAGCCTTCCTGGGGCTGGGGATCAGCTTCGTCCCCGAGTCTTCGGCTCTGCTCAAGAAATCAAGTCTCTAAGCCCTGGCTGGGAGCACAGTGGATAAGGTGCCGGCCTGTGAACCCAAAGGTCTCAGGTTCGATTCCCCAGCCAGGGCACATAACCAGGTTGCAAGCCAGGTCTCCAGTCAGGTCTGTGGCTGGAGGCAGGTGAAAGGCAACCCTACATTGATGTCTCTCTCACTCTCTGCCTCTCTCCCTTCCCTTCTTTCTAAAAATAATGAAATTTTTTAAAAATCTTAAAAAAAAAAAAAGAAAGAAATCAAGTCTCCACCCCCTCCTCCCAAATCACCCTGAATGAGTGGGCTTCAGGAAAAGCACATCTCTGCAAGCATCGCCCTGAGCTCAGATGGGTGTAAATAACTTCTTGGGGAGCAGAGGGAGCGTCTTTACTCCCCGGTGCTGATACTTAGGAATGCCAGGTGCGGCTGCCTTTTGCCTTACAGAGCCGTGCCTGTCCACAGGCATTCTGAGGATGAGTCAGCCAGGCCAGCAGCTCCAGGCCCGTGGGAGGCACAAGCCACAGGCACAAGGATGCTGTGGGCTCCTCCCTGACATCCTGCATGGCAAGGTCTCTACCAGCCTGGCCCCGTTGGGAGGCCACAACCAGAGGGCATCTAAGGGATCAGAAATTGAATGCAAATGGAAGATGAAAGAGCTCCATGAGCTTTCGTTTAGTATCAAGGGGACAAGGGCTAAGGAGTGCCTTCAAGCACGTGGAAGATGATCACCACTGTTTCCCTTAATTACGGGATACCGACCAGCCAAACGCCAGCAGAGTGCGCGCAGGTCTGATTCCAGTGGAAACTTTCTGACGTAGCGCGAAGGACTGGAATGTGTTTCCAACGTCTCAGAAGCTCCGTCAGCAGGGGCGATTAAATACTCATTCTCCCGACCGAAGACTGGAGGCCAGTGAGCTGTCTTAGCTCTATATATACACACAGTTACCCTAAGAACAGTATGGCAACAAAGACCCTGTTTATCCAATAAACAGGTGCGACTTAGGACTGGAACAGGTTTAAATTTACCAAGTTGATCCTGGATAAATATAAGATTTGTGCGTTTTGCAGAACAGAAACCGGACTCCGGCGGGCCAGGGGGAGAATGCAGGAAAGGGGTCCTCGCTCATCCCACAGGGCCCCTGAGCGCTGTCGCCCCCACTGCTCCTTGGGACCCTCTGGCAGCTGAAGGCGAAGCAATGTGACCTAAGTCCCAGGGGAATGCGGGCAATGTGGGCTTGGCCACACGGGGAATGTCGGGAATGAGCCCACAGTCCAGAGTTCCGACCTCACCGGTTGGCTTCGCCCTGCCCCGCGCTGACATCCTGCCCCGAAGATGAGGGGCGCTGTGAGCTGTGCTTCTGAAGCGTCTTGCTTTTCTGAGCCCGTGTGTGTGTCCTGTTGTGGCTCAAAGACGTCATCTAGTCTGGCGGCTACAGGGAACTAAAGGTGCTATTGAGACACCCCCTGAACTTGGGGTCCAACCAGACCACACGGGTCATTGTCTTTATGGTCACATGGTTCTGCCCAATGTTTAGCAAATGACCCCGTCGTGGCATCCTTCAAGGCTGATTTCTCTCCAAAGTAGCTTTTTTCAGCTATGACAACTTCTGGGAGGGTGCTCAGGAAAATCATGTATTAGTTACTTCCAGGAAGGGGAACTAGGAGGTAGGGGACAAGGGTGGACAGGAACCTGATTTTTTTTTCACTGTACACCTCCGTTTCTTTTGAAGATTCATTTATTTACTTACTTTTGGAGAGGGAAAGAAAAACCAATGCGTGAGAAGTATGTGGATCAGTTGCCTCTCCCTCGGTCCCAGCTGGGAACCTGGCAGGGAAACCAAGCTCATGGGATGACTGGGAATTGAACTCGCAACTTTTTAGTTTGAAGGCTGGTGCTCAATCCACTGAGCCGTGCCAGCCAGGGCTCTCTCTCTTCCTTCCTTCCTTCCTTCCTTTTAAAGATTTTATTCATTTATTTTTAGAGAAAAGGGGGAGGGGGAAGAAAAGGGAGAGAAACATCAATGTGTAGTTGTCTCTGCCATGTGCCCCCAACTGGGGACCTGGCTCGCAACCCTGGCATGTGCCCTGACTGGGAATCGAACCTGTGACCCTTCTTGCAGGCCAGCACTCAATCTCTACTGAGCCACACCAGCCAGGGCATGATAATTTTTAAGCATAAGGTTTATAAAACTGGGTGGAACGTAACTTAGTTCCTTTTCTTCCAAATTGTGTATTTTCCCCTTTCTTACCAGCTCTCCATTTCACTGATAATCACAGTGACCACGTCATCCTTTCACTGACCGCTAGGTTACCAGGTCTTGTGCTCAGCCCCTTCTGTTCATTATCTCTGTTAACCAGCCAATGAGAAGGCTCCTCCATCGTCCATATCCTGTAGATGAGGAAACCGAGACTAACAGAGAAGCCCCCTAGGCGGTGAGCATCAGATAGGGGTTTACCTGACCAGGCCCCCCTGGGGACCCACACAGCCTGCTGCCTTGCTCAGCTGCAAGAGCACTGAATTTCAACAGCATCAAACACATTAGGAACTTTCTCACACATTCTTTGTCAGCCGAAGCGTTAAGGGGCACAAAAGTGATGAAACACAATGGATGCACATTCTTCACCTGATAGCAAAGCTGGATTTTCAGTACACCTGCCTTTTCAAGTTAGGGGCACAGATTACCCTGCAGAGTGGCGCACTAGCTGGCCTCTGGTCCCCCCACCCCATCATGAGCACGGACCCTCTCCGTGGGACATGTCTAAAGTGGCATTCAAATGGAACAGGGGACATTTTTGGTTTGAGTTAGAATATTCAACCAATACACACACCAGCCCTATTTCTGCTTAAGGGGAAGCTCTTGGGCTCGGAGCAGAGCCCGGAGGGACAAGGCCCTGCAGTACTGGCAGTTTCTATGGACACGAGGAGAAAGGAAGAGTTGCGGTGAAAAATAACCAAGCATCTGGCAATTCGAGACAAGGCTGCAGAAGGCCAGGTGGAAAGACAGCTGACAATATGTTCTCTGTTCCGACGGGAGCCTTGCCACCCAAAGATAGAAAAGGGGTTTCATAAACAACCATCCGTGGCTCCTTCTTTGGAGGGTGAAAATCAAAGCAAGGACCTGGTCATTGTCCCTGTATAAAATCGCCTTCCTCCCCTGGCTGGTAGCACAGTGGTTAAGGTGCCGGCCTGCGAACCCAAAGGTCGGAGGTTCGATTCCCCAGCCAGGACACATAGCCAGGCTGCAAACCAGGTCTCCAGTCAGGTCTGTGGCTGGAGGCAGGTGAAAGGCAACCATACATGGATGTCTCTCTCCCTCTCTGCCTCTCTCCCTTCCCCTCTTTCTAGAAATAATGAAATAAAATCTTAAAAAAAAAAAAAAAGATTTAAATAAATAAATAAATAAATAAATAAAATTGCCTTCCTTCCTGCTGCTGATTCGCAGTGAGGGGAGGAGTGTGTGTAATGTATTTCATATATTTTTACAATTCAAAAGCATCTCCACATGCATGATATCATGTGATAAAGTATTTTCACCTACACATCTCATTTATCCACTGAGGGTCCTGATCCTTCTCCAGTGCTGGTTTCCACAACCATGCGCACGCCCTCAACACACAGCCGGGTCAGGTGGGCTGAATCTGGGCGGCAGGCTCTGAGACACAGCAGCAAGGTAGGTCCTCGGTCTGCAGTTCCTGCCCTAGGTCGAGTCGTTTGGGACCTGTGCTTGATTTTAAACCACAAGGGTCAGGTTCATGTCCAGTGTTGGCACTTGAACAAAATGTAAGACCGATTTCTTCCACCTTCTTTTCCCAAATTTGCATTTATGACACTCTTGAAATTAACCACTTGCAACCATAAGCCACCATATGTGAGCCATGTGGCTGAGAAGCACAGGGGACTGGGACCACCTGAGCCACGAGACATTGTCCTTTCTGGATGCTCACCCATCTCTGCCCAGGAAACCCCAACAGGATGCCAACTACTCCCCGGTAATGCAGGACTGACTGCGGAATCCCCATATCCTGGCCCTGGGAGTCTGAGCCCCAATTAACAGCTAAGATTCAAGAAAAGGGGCCCTGGATGGTGTGGCTCAGTGGACAGGCACCAGCCTGCAAACCCAAGGGTTGCTGGTTCAGTTCCCAGTCAGGGCACACAATCGGGTTGCAGGCCAGGTCTCCAGCCAGGTCCGTAGCTGGAGGCAAGTGAAAGGCAACCATACGCTGATGCTTCTCTCCCTTTCTTCCTTCCCCCCTTCCCCTCTCTCTAAAAATAATGAATAAAATCTTAAAAAAAAAGTTCTAGAAAAGAACAGAGCAAAAACTTGCTGCGGGAGACTTCCTAGGAGAAAGTAAACCTTCTCCTAGAGCCGTGGTTTAAACATTTACATTTTTTTTTTTTTCATTGGTTCCTCCAAGAGAGAAAATGTTCATTGAATTTAAAGTCTCCTTAATGAGGGAAAGTAAAGACTAAAACCCAAGGTTTTGTGAGATTGAGCCGCCATGCTTTGGAGGTCCACCAGCTATTAAAATATCTAAGATGGTTTTTCATCTTCCAAGAAGCTGCAATATTGTCCCCATGAGAATGCCTTTCACTGAGGAAATTCAAATGTTTAGCTTTTAGGGAAACAATTTTCCTTCCTAGATGGCCACTTGCTCATCATTCTTAACTTGAAAATTAGATACTATATCCAGCAACCACGCCGAAGAGAAAAATGAAGTCTGTTGTGTATTTTCTGTTGTTTATATATATTTTTCTTTTTTTTTTTCAGGAGGTACATTGGGTCCTAATCACTTTTTCAGTTTTTAAATCTGTGGCCTACAGACCATCAGTTTGGGTAATGTTGCTCTTCTGCAGCCCTGGAAAAGCCTAGGAGCGCCTGGAAGGGCCTGGCCAAGGATAAAGAAGACACAGCTACAATACTGTACCTTCAGTTTGGCTCAGATTGTCCCCTCTAGTCTAGGAGCCGGAAGGGCCCGTTCACTGGGGTCCTGGGAGTGTGCCCCCTCTCTCGACCTGCGTGGCACAGGCAGCCCAAGTGCTCCTGCTGTGCAGAAGGGGGATAAATGCCAAGCTTAGGGCTTAGCTTCAGCTTCAACCCACAGCCCACTTCAAGTGTGATCCTGCGCAAAACCACGGAGCCCGGTCACCCCACAAGTTTGCCTTCTGGGGTACAGATCCGATGAGACTGGCCCGGCAGTGGTTGCCCAGGAAGGTCCTAGGCAAGAGGGAGGTCATGGGTCCACAGGTCTGTGAGGACCCAGAGGAAAGGTGGCCCACGAATGCAGGGATTGGTGACGAGAACCGCGCACAGACCAGTCCGGGGAAGACATTCGAGGAATGCTCAAGTCCATTGGATTCTGAAGTGCGAGCCAACCACTCCCGCGGTAAAATCAAAACAAAACCAAGGCAACAAGCTGTGTGTACTTTGGCCTTTGCAGTCTGGTGAAGGGCTCAGCTCCAGGGCCGCCTTCTCCGCAGCACCCATAGGGTGCTTTTCCAGGGAGGGCCTGTGTTTATGAGCTCGCATGGATCACCCGGTCATTACTGTGCCAACGGGGGACGTCTCAGGTGCTGCTCTCTGGCAAGTCCCAAAGCAACCCCGACCTTTGAACCCTTTTGCTTGTTCCTGGGGGCTTGTCCATCTTGTACAAGCCCCCCAAAAGCCATGACAGGCTCCCGGGGGAGAAGACCCATCACCGTGAGTGGGAGCATGAGCAACAGGTCTGGGGCAGGCACTCATGAGACCTCAGTGGCACTGATCCCTCAAATGACCCGTTTTTTGAATGGGAATAATGCATTTCCAGGTATTGACAGCACCTCCAGACACTAACCAGTCCCCTCACAAATTTCTGCCCTTTATCAGAAAGGGCCCTGGCCCTGGCTGGTGTGGCTCAGTGAATTGAGTGCCAGCCTGCAAACTGAAAGGTCACCAGTTCGAATCCCGGTCAGAGTACATGCCTGGGTTGCAGGCCAGGTCCCCAGGTGTATCTCTTAAACGGATGTTTCAGACACACATCAAAATTTCTCTCCTCTTTCTCCCTCCCTTCTGTCTGTCTAAAAATAAATAAATAAAATCTTTAAAAGATAAAAAGGGCCATGGATGGAAAGGTGCAGATGAACTGATACAATCTCATCACTTCCCTTAGAAAAGGGACAGGCACCAACCTTGTGGGGGAAGGACATTATTTACCCATGGTATTTGCATCTGGCAACAGGTTTTCCTCTGGGACATTTTCCATCATTTCTGCTCAGGGGCAACCCCGCCCATCTTTGGTTTCTGGTCATGTGACCAGGCCCTCGGGCAGGCGCCAACTGTGCTAAGAATTTCAAGACTGATATTTAAACCAAACTGATTATTTGGTTCACAGTTGTCTTTCACTATAGGAGGCTGTAGACAGATATGTTTAAAAACCTGGTGTCTGTACCCACATGACCAGGCAGGTTCACTACTGAATGTCCACCCAAGAGAAAGGATAGCACATGTTTATACGTAAACTGCTACATGTCAGTCATAATAGGTAATAAATGGAAATATCCAAATGTCCACCACCTGCTGGATGGATAAACAAAATGTGATCTAGCCACATCATAGAATATTACTGAGTAATGAAAACACATGCTACCACATGGATGAACCTTGAAAATAGTGTGTTAAGCGAAATAAGCAAGTCACAAAAGATCACGTGTTGTCTGATTCCATTTATACGAATGTCCCAAATAGACCAATACGTAAAAGATGGAAAACAGGCTGGTGGCCGGCTGAGGCTGGGGGAGGAGGTTGGGGAAAGTCGAAGTGATTGCTAGGGGGGCCAGGGGGTCTCTTTGGGGCACTAATGCCTTCTGTCATTGCCTGTGGTGATGGCTGCGTGACTCTGAGTACACTACAAACCATCGAATAATACATTTCACGTAGAAGGATTGTATGGCGTGTGAGTTATAGCTCAATATAACAATTAAAAAAAACCAACACCTGATCTCTGGAGCCAGACTTCCTGGCTGGAATCCTTCTCTTCCACATTTATGTGGCAAACCTGGTGTCAAGTTACTTGGACCCTCTGGGCTTCATTTTTTCTTATCTCTGAAATGGGAATGGGAATATTTCTATCCTTATAGGGTTAGTACAGGTTTTTAAAAAGATTTTACTTATTTATTTTTAGGGAGAGGGGAAAGGGAGGGAAAAAGGAGGGAAAGAAACATTAATGTGCGAGAGATACATTGACCTGTTGCCTCTTGCACGCCCTTAACCAGGGACCTGGCCCGCAACCCAGGCACATGCCCTGACTGGGAATTGAACCAGCCACCTTTTAGTTCAGAGGCAGGTACTTGATCCACTGAGCCACATCAGCCAGGGTGAGTTTTTATGCAAAGCACTTAGGGCAGTGGTACCTCGGTACTCATCGTTGATTTGTTCAGGAACTTGTAACAAGTGTAGAGCAATCGAGGTGTGATGCAGCATTTTTCTCTTGCGTGGGGTGGGGGGCAGCATGCCTCGTAAAAGTTCTAGCAAGTGCAGCGAGTACCAAGCAAGCACCCAGCACTGAAACGTTTTCTTCTCACCTACGAGTACGTGTCTCTCAGGAAGTTCCCTGGCTGGTTTTGAGGGCCTCAGGGGCTGAGTCAGGAGGATGCTTAGAGATCATGCTTCAGGGGTGGGTGGACTCTTGTGGGGTGAGTACCTGTCAGACCTTGGAAAGCCCTCCACTCACTCATTTGTCAAAGTCATCTGAATACTCGTGCCAGTAACTGTTCTAAATTCTGGGAAGAGAGCAGCGACCAAAATAGATATTATTTCCTGTTCAAGTGCGACTTATATTCTAGCAGAGGAGATGGATGATGAACAAACAAACCAAAAAATGTAGCAGACAGATCAGTACTCTGGAAAGAGAAAAAGCTGGCATGATGGAGACGGGGGACATGCTCGATTGGAGCTTAGGGGAGACCTCCCAGAGAAGGAGACATTCTGGTTATGAAAACCTCCTGGGGAGGGGCATTCTGCCTGTGGGAACAGCTCGTGCAAAAGTCCTAAGGCAGGAACATACAAAGTGTATCGGAGAAAATGGAAGAAGACCAGTGCGGCTGGAGCATAATGCCTAGCACAGGGCGCAGTGGTGGGGAAAAAGGTTGGAAATACCAGTCCGAATCAGGTCATGCAGGGGTGTGTGACAGCCAGCCACCAAGAGGGCTCCCAAAGATCTCTGCCTACCCAGTAGCTATTGCAGCCGCGCAGCGGGTGTTGATAGTGGCCTAGATGGAGGTGGCAGAGTCGGAATGGAGAGAAGTGGACAGATAAGGGGTGGAACTGAGTTAGAGCCCACGGAACTTGCTGATAATTAAGTGCGGAATTTGGGAAGGGGAGGCATCCAATGTGACAGGTTTGGGCTGCGAAGCTGAGGACTGCAAGAAGGAAGTGGATACAGGGGAGAGGCCATGAGCTTGGTTTCAGATGTTTTACATTTGAGTTACTTATTATACATCCAAGTGGAAGTGTCAAGTGAGCAGCTGGGTCCGTGAACCTGGGGTTTAAAGGAGAGATTGAGGCTGGTAGAAGCCCTAGCTGGTGGCACAGTGGATAAGGCGCCGGCCTGCTAACCCAAAGGTTGCTGGTTCAATTCCCAGCCAGGGCAACATAACCAGGTTGCAAGCCAGGTCTCCAGCCAGGTCTGTAGCTGGAGGCAGGTGAAAGGCAACCATACATTGATGTCTCTCTCCCTTCCCCTCTCTCTAAATAATAAAGAAAACATAGTTTTTAAAAAGATAAAAACAATGCGTAAAATCTTTTAAAAAATGATTTTTAGTTGATTGTTCAAATATTGACTTTCTGTAAAAACATTATCACATTAAATTTAGACTGTAGTGCAATATCGATCAATTTTTCTGCTTGGACAGTTTTACTTATTACATTAAAAGAAATTGAGCTCTAATGGGCATATAATTCATGTCAGTTTGTAAGTGTAAGGTGTAGCCATGTGCTTTGGAGTTATGTCCTAAAGATATATTACCATAAAAAGAGGTAATCAGGACAGAATTGATCATTTCAGGGCCTTTATTTCCTGCTGTTGTGTTGCCCAGCAAAGATACGGTAACAATGTACATTGTAATACAACAATAATGTACAAACATATGAATTTACACAAACCACACCCTCAGCATAGTTAAATTTTATTGTTTTATCTAACTGAATAGGTGAGACAAGGCACCTCTTCATTTTCATTGAATTGTTCTTTGTTTACTATTGAGATCAAAACTTCCCCCACCAAAAAAAAAAAGAAAGAAAGAAAGAAAGAAAGAAAGCAAAAGACCAATTCCTAATATTTGGTTTCTTCTGGTGTTGACTGGGTCCCTCCTTTCAAGGAGCCTGAAAGTGGCCATAGGTCGGTCTGAGACTTTGGCTGTCACAACAGTCGATGTTCATCAGCCCGTCTGTGGGCTGTGGGTCCTGACCCTGACTTCCACGTGGGACTCGGCTTCTGACTGTGGTGCGTCTCAGTCAGGTTAAAAGGAGTTCAGCCACCTTGAACCAACGATGAGGCTGGAAGGCTGTCGCAATGCGGAGGAGGAGACCTCGCAGGAGGCTGGTGTGGGAGGGGGACAAGCATGTTTGTGCTTGGTTGTGACTCAGCGTGTCCCTCCTTGCTGGAAAATGTGAAGCAGCCCTGCCGAGCTACTCCCGTTCCCTGACTCACCTCTCCTATCTCCCTGCAGACAAAGCGGGGACCTTGGAACAAACAAGCACGTTTTCAGGATGGCGCTTGGTTGGCTCTCAGCTTGCCTTTTCAAGGCACCTGGGGCTGAGCAGCGGCCCCTTGTTTTTAATGACTGACATCCTATGACATGCAGGCTGTAGGGCCCTGGGAGTCATTCCTCCCTCCCTCTCCCAGAACGTAAGTGTGGTCAGTCACTAACGGGGGCTCAGCATCTCTCAAGTGCATCTGCGTCTCTACCTCGACACCCGCTGCTCCAGCCTTAGCACAGGGTCTGTGGTGCTCAGATCACTGTCAAGCCTCCTCTCCGAGATTTTCAAAACTGTTCTCGCTTCTCTGCAATCCATTCTCTACCCGGCAGCCAAACCCAAGACTTTTATAAATGCCTGTCAGTTCATGACACTCTTAAGTTTATTGCTGGCCAATTGTTTTTCAATGCCCTCAGAATAAAGCTCCAAACTCCTAATGTGGGGCGGAAGAGCCCACCTGCACTACCCCCGACTCCTCCAGCTTTGCTTCCTCGGCACTCTGCCCTTCCCCCTTCCTGCTCCAGTTACGTAGGAACCCCTGTGAGTTCCTCAGTTTTGTGCCCACCTTCCCCAGGACCTTTGCACGTGCCGCCCTATCTGTAACACTTGTCCTCATTCCCTTTGCTCATCTAACTGGCAGTCATCCTTCAGGTTTCAGCTGAAACATCACTTCTTCAGGAAGACCTTTCCAATCCACCCAAGATGCAGTCACCAGGATGCAAGGGAGATGCTCATTGGCAGCATTTGACACACTTGTGTGATGGTGTCATCATCTATTCATTCAAGGTCTTGTCTCTCCCGTTACAATATTGACTTGAAGGCAGGGGTCCTCTCAGTTTTGTCCATTATTATATGCCAAGCATCCAGGCCTAGGCCTGTCGTGTACATACAGGACACTCAGTCAATATGTGCTCACCGATTGGCAGGGAAGCCAACACAGTCTGAATCATGTCACCAGTCAGTTTTGATGGGGTTGGATCCAGGCTGGTTTAACGACTTTAAGACATCTTTCTTAAAGTCCCGTGACATTGAATTTCTCAGTCCTCTCTCTTAAGTACTCCGCAGGGTCACAAAAGGAGGGAAGCATGGATTCTCTGCTGATTGTAACAGCTAAGACAAAGTTGCTGGGTGTCACGGGGCTAGCGTAACAGATGTGACATTGCAGAAAAGGAGGGAGCATCTTGCTTGTTGATTCATCAGCTACATGGCCAAATATCACATAGATCAGACCATTTAGCTGACAGTCTTCTCCTCTTCCTCCTCATTCTTCCTCTCTTTCTCCCTTCTCCCCTTCTTCTCTTCCTCTCGCCCACAGCCTCCTCCTTCTTTTAACACATTGTTGACCAGCAATATTATACGAAAGCTAATACAAGTGCTAGCACGAGTTAACTCGTTATTGACCAACAACATCTGGGCTTGAAGACACGTGTTTTTCCATGACCAGTCAACAATGTGTTAAAACAGATGGGAACTATGAGTGTGATTATACAGCGAGGGGAAAGGTCCAATGAAAAGGCAGAGACTGAAGGTACTGGAGAGAGAGGATAGTTGTGTACCAACTCACTTACTTAGCAAACATTTGTCAGGTACCTACTGTGTGTCAGGTACTTCATTAATCACAAAGGCGAATAGTTCACAGTTCTTGGACTCAAGGGGCTTGCAGGAAGAGAAAGGACACATATAGATATACATTAATGCTATTAAGAATATAAAGCCTAGCTATGCTAGGTCCCGTCTCTATTCAGATTATATACAAAGGAGAGTTAGTTGGCATCCAAAATAATTGCAAAGAAACTTCAAATCTTATTGAAGTCTCTTGAGAAAAATGCCAAAGGGGGAATTATAGAAATGATTTACCAGAAACCTTAAAATCCTGTTTTTCATTTCTCTTTCCCTCCTCCTTACCTGCTAAGGAGGATTCTGTCTGTATCTCTTAGGTCACCAGGCCATTTGATAGTATCAGAATATGGGACTCACTGGAGGTAGGAATTCCTCACTCTGTCTTAGAGCTTCCTTTTTCCCTTCCTTCAAACTTCCTCCAAGTCTTCCCCTCTCTAATCCACACCATTTTAGCTCTTCTCTCCTCCCATTCTCCTGCCTGCTTTAAAACCTACCTGCCCTCAGGTACCAGTAACTCCACAGCTGCCCAAAGCAAACCAAATCACGCAGGGCTCAGCCCTTCTCCCTCCCACGTTTCACCTACAATTTCCATACCGCGTGGTAACCTGGGAGCCTAACGGGTGCAGACAGAATCCTCCTTAGCCGGCAGAGGGAGAGAAAGACTGTGAATACTAATGCATTATTAATATTATTTTCCTGCCAAAGAAATAAAACAATGTGGGAAGTGAAATGATGCACTTCTCTAGAGGGACTGACCAGAAAATGAGCAGGGACACGTTGACCGATCTTAAAGGACGAGAGGGGGTGAGAAGGGCATTTCAGGCAGAGCAAATTACGTAAGCTGAGCCTAGGAGTGGGAAACAGGCTGGGGCCGGGGAAGGGGCTGAGGCTACAGGTGGGGAAAGGAAGAGGAGTATCTCTTCCCTGGAGGAAGGCTGGGAGGGAAATAGGAGTAGAAGAAGTGGGTGAGAAATCCCCACTGGAAGGTACTGTCTTCTCAGCAAGGTCGTTTTGACAGAGGAGACGAGGGGAGCTCCAGAAAGATGAAGAAGGATTGGTGTAGCTCCCTGGGGTTTCTGCACAACCAACCAGATATGGCCCTAGAGACCACAGAGCCACTAAGTCTAGCCAGGGTGAAGCCAGGGTGGCTGCACTGCTGTGTTTTGGCTTGAGTGAGTTGCTTGACTTCTTCAGCCAAGTGTTACAGCTGGGAAGACTCGCAGGAGGGATGGTCGGGAGGAGAAGGACTGTAGCACAGCCCTGGAAACTGGGAGGCGCTCCCTCAGTCCAGGTGTGTTGAGTAATATTCATAAAACCCAATGAAGCAGAGAAACAGTGTGGCCACAGTGGGAGTGGTGGACAGATAGGGTATAAGGGGGAGCAAGGCAGCATTATTTTGTTATATTTGTTAACCTTCCAAATGTAGCCATGGAAACCTTCTGGGGTCAAGTGGAAAGGCATTAAGACACAGACAATTGACCGGTGCAGTTCAGCAAGCATGTCCGGGGCAGGAGGCTGTGCGTCAGGTGCCGTGGCGGGGAAGCCAGCTGCTTTCAGGGAGCCTGCTGTCTAGCAAAAACAATGCTGTGTAAAGCATAGTTTTCTACAGGGCAGAATGGAGACAACAAGAAAAAAGGCACTTTGAAAGACAGTTTCAAAGGCTTAAAAGTCAAGGAAGGCTTTTGGGCAGGGAGAATTTGAGGTGGTTATATACAGGATGGGTGTGTTTTGAATCTTGGCTTCATTGGCAGAGTGGGTCCCTAGAGAGAAGATACCTAACTAAGGAGGGTTCCTGGTAGCCAACTGGGCTCAAAAGTTATAGAATCGAGCCTACACAGGGGCCTGTATCGCAAACTGCTCTTCATGGAGAAACGGGCACTGAACTACCCGTCTCTGCCCTGGCCTGCTGGCCTGCAAGGTTTCTCTGCCCCCTGAGCCAGCCCTTAGAAATGAGGTCCTGGAATCCTGTTTCAACCAATAGGACTGAGGCTTTCTCCACCCGCTCTGAGCTGTGGGGACCAGGCAGAGACTTCTGTCCAAATAAGTCAGTTCCCTGCTGGCTCAGGGAGTGCATTTGTCCTTTACATGGAAGACTCCGAGATCTCATTTCCCTGGCTGAGCTGAAATACCAAAGGTGCCTCTCCGGAGCAGAGCAGGGCAGACAGCACAGGCTGGAACAGGGCTCGCTACAGCCAAGTGGAGAGCAGTGCAGCCCAGGGCAGACCCGGCGAGGGGCAGAGCAGAGCAGGTTCTGTCTAGCCAGAGAGAGGCCTGGCCCGGAGTTGCCTCACAGCTGTGCTGTGTATCACGATTGGGCTGTTTTACCCTGAATAGTTAGTTTCCTTCTTCACCACACCACGAACTGGGGATTCTCGATGGAGTTGAATTGGCGCCAAGGACCATCGCCATCAGTCAGCAGTAGGAAGGAAACTTCAAAGCACAGGGAGCCTCTCAAGCAAAGGAGCAGAGGTGGGAAGGTCCCAGATGCACTTCGGGCAGTGATTCTCAACTGGTGTGCTGCAAGAAGTTTTAAAGCGTGCAATACCTGACTATTTAATCAGGGGCACCGACCTCTTTTCCCTTAGGTTGTCAAATAAAAAAAAGACAACAGCCGACACAACACAACAATAGCCATCCAGTGTGAATGAATCAAAATTATACGTATAATATATATACATATATAATATTTATATATAATTATACATATATAATACATCTATAATGATTATATATATGTATATAGACTGATCGGTGTGCTGCACAATTGTACTAATCGGTTTATGTGTGCCATGAGGTCAGAAAAGTTGGAAGTAGGGGATGGTGGTGAATGAGCCTGCAGGATGGTTTGACTTGTGGGGACTGAATCCTGGAGATAGTCCCGAGTTGATTTATGAGGGCTTCGACTGTCAGGCAGAGACATATGGACTTTGTCTATTTGCAGGAACGAAGTGCAGAAAATTTTTGCATGCAGGGAGGTGACCTGATTCTACCTGTGTATTAGGCAACAGCTAAGCAGTTCGCCAATACAACATCAGGTACTGAAATGGCCCCTTCTTGTCCAGCTAAGAAGAGAGATTTTTAAAACTACATAGTTCAGCTCATTTAACAGGGGGAAGGGGTTCTTATTTCTCAGGGCTACATAACCCTCTTCCAATTTTATGAACAGATTTAAAAAAAAAAACAAGAAACAAACCCCAAGTCTCCAGAGTTGGATCTGTGGGAAAACAGAAGTAAATAGTGACACAGGCCTGCTTTGTTTTCCCAAGAGAGGTCTCCCAGGCGATCTCTCTAATTATCTAGAAGAAAAATTTTAACTTGTTTTTTTTTCCCCCTGAGAGCTCAGACGGAGGGGAAGGGAAAACGGCAGTGTTGCTTAGGTTGGCCAGCTTTTGTCTGGAGGCACATGAGTCCCCGACGGGCTCCCAACAAGGTGTCTCCAGGCATTTGATCTAGGCAACGAGGAGGGAAGGAGGGAAGTTAGAAGTACGCGCTCTCCAAAGGGCTTATTTAAAATGAATGAATGAATAAGCGCGGAGTTGGGTGACTCTGTCCACCTTTTTAGGATAATTCAGGAAACTAATAGTGGGGGAAGCCGTGCCCTCGCCTCGGGTCAGGACCTCTGCACCAGAAAGCTCTCCGTGTCCCGCCCAAGGATGCACAGTGGCTGCGGGCTCCCCAGCGGGAAACACTGGGGACTTAATTCCGCCAGGCTCCCAAGGAGGCGGTTGCAGCGACAGCGTGGCATACGGAATAGCCAATAAGAAGCCAGCGATCCCCGCCCGTCTCGGATTTCAGCCAATCGGCGCCCAAAGGTTCAGTTTGTTAATGGCGTCTCCGTTGTCTGAGAAGGGAGGCAAGCCCCCTTAGAGCTGCCAGTAACAGACATGGCTGCGGCCCCTGGAGGAGGGGGTACGAAGTGAGGAGGGGGCAGGGTGGGAGAGGACACTTGCGAGCAAGACAGGCCCCGGGGCCCGGGTAAGTACAACAAGGCCTGTGGCCCGGAGCAAGGGGCGCCAGGGAGCAAGGGGGCGTGGGGATCCGCTTTCCGCGGCTTCTGGTCTTTGGCCTTGGCGAGGGGAGGCTGGGGTCTGCACCCCGGTAATGGCCTCCCGGGATCCCTTCGGGAGGTGTGTCCAGGGTCTGGCTCTGGCCTTCCCCTCCTGGTCATTTCCTGCTCCCAGGGGCTCATAATTGCTCTCGGCCCTGGCTAGGCCCATCGTGGGGCGTCCCGTGTCAAAAATCCAACTCTCCCACCAACAAAGAGGCGTGCCCCGGTTTGCGGCGGGTGGGCCCTGGCCCGGAGGGCTTCCGCCGCTGACGTCTAGTGTATTTATAGGCACCCGGGAGTCCCCATCCCTGCCCCCACCCCACCGGGGACAGTTGTCTGCAGCGCCCCCCGGCTCCTGCTGCGCCGCTCGCGACCGAGCCCCCAGGGCCCCGACGGAGGGCGCCAGCCCGGGGGCTCCTCGACCCTGCGCAGCGTCGTTGCCTTTTGCAGCGGGAGGCACTTTTCTTTTTTAATTTCTTTCGTCTTAACCAGACTCGTTTAAAGACTCGTGAGAAGCAACCAGAGGAACACAGTACTTGGCATCCTATGACCTGACTTCTGTGCTGAAGTCCCGTTCTTGAAGCCCCTGCTGTGCCACGGTGGAGCCCCTGCCCGCAGTCCCGTGCTGGGCGCCAGGGCAAGGGAAGCCTGCCCTCTTCGCTGGTGTGTAACCACCAGCTGCACGTGGGTGTGCTCATTGATTCGGTCACGTGCTGCTACATCCCACCCTCTCCGCGGAGTTTTTGTGTGGCTCTTGGGGAAAAAAGGAGGGAGCTCTGCAAAGAGTCTGTTGGCTTCTAGTATGGGATATTGCGCATCAGAAGATGTGCTCGTTTTCTTACGCTTTATCCAAGATGCTCAGCGTTAGCGGCGTAATTCCGTTAGTTATGTCTGGTCCTCTTAGAAGATGGAAGTGAGGAGAGGGGAGGTTTTGTTTTGTTTTGTTTTGTTTTTTAATATTTTATTATTTCCCGAGAGAGAGGAAGGGAGAGAGGGAGAGAGACATCAATGTGTGGTTGTCCTTCACCTGCCTCCAGCCATGGAGCTGGCTGGAGACCTGGCCTGCAACCTGGTTATGTGCCCTGGCTGGGAATCGAACCAGCGACCTCTGGGTTTGCAGGCTGGTGCCTTATCCACTGTGCCACCAGCCAGGGCTGTTTTTGTTTTTTTGTTTGTTTTTAAACACATGGATATTTCATGTATGATGCATTTTATCTGTGAGCTTCTAAATCTTAGGAGAGGGGAGTTTTCATGTTTTTATATTACTGATGTGGAGACTCACTGTTGGGAGAGACAGGGTCACAGTCACCATCAAGGTCACTGTCAAGGTCACTGGGGGCCAGGCTGGAGTGCTGTAAGTCTGGGTCCTTGAGTTGTTTGCCCACTATAGTCAGTTGTTTCCTAGGTGTGATCTGAGCAACTCAAGCTCCCTAACTTCTCTGGGCCTCTTGTGGGGTTGTTGGAAGCGTTAAATGAGGTGCTATAGAGGGATCTCTAGCATAGGGTCTGGCAGTGACTAGGTTCTTATTACATTTTTGCATTCATTAATTGTAAATAACCAGCGGGTAGCCCATTGGCTGGTTTCTTTTTAAAAAAATTTTTTAAACTTTATTTTGATTTTAGAGAGGGAAAGGGAGGAAGAGTGGGAGAGAAACATCAATGTGTGGTTGGTTGCCTTTCGAAGGCCCCCGACTGGGAACCCAGCCTGCTACTCAGGCCTGTGCCCTGACTGGGAATCGAACCGTCAACCCTTTGGTTTGCAGGCCAGTGCTCAATCTACTGAGCCACTCCAGCCAGGGCTGATTTCTTATATTAATATTTACTGTGATCTCTCTATATTTGGGGACATAAATGATTACCATAATTCTCAGGGAAGGCAGGGAGGTGTGGAGTCAGGGTAAAGTAGCCTCTTTCTCAATTTTTGTAAACCATTGTAGTGTCGTTAGAGATGTTATAAGGGAGGGGAATGTGTTGTGTTAGAACAGAGCACAGGCAGAAAAAGGTTGAGAACTGCTGAGGCATGAAGAAATATCACTGCCTATCCTTATAGTAATCTTGGCAAAAATAAGAGCTGATCTTAGTATTTTTAACAAGGTAGCTTAATTAAAAACAAAGCAAAACAAACAAACATATAGGCCTGGCCAGTGCAGGTCAGTGGATTAAGCAACTCGCCTGTGAACCAAAGGGTCGCCGGTTCAACTCCCAGTCAGGGCACACACCTGGGTTGTGGGCCAGGTCCCCAGCTGGTGGGGGACACACAAGAGGCAACCACACATGACTGTTTCTCTCCCTTTCTTTCTCCCTTCCCCTTTCTCTGAAAATAAATAAACAAATAAACAGTGATACGTGGTTAAAACATTTTGAAGATTACCATGAAGATTAGAACACATCAGAACGTAGACTGTCATTAAGCCTGGAATTGGGGGTGACATGTTCAAATAAGCTCCAAACACTCTGCAGGTCTAATTTTAGCTGCCATGTTCGCTTAACTTTCTTGCTCACAGGTCCTTTTCATCAGAACCTTTTCATGTCTTTCACAGAAAAGACAACTCTGTGCAGTTGGATACCATGGAGCAGTGCCTTGACCAGGGGGGTGGAGTACAAATAACCCCCTTGATAATCAGCCAGCAAATAATTGAGGGTTAACTGCCCTTGGACCCCTCCCCCCACCCTGCTCCTTGTGATTAGACTGGGAGAGCCAGGCCAGGCCCCGAGACAGAACAAAGCAGAAAGCCCTTCACATTTCTATTTTGAGAAGTTGCTAAGGGAGTGCCAGCTCCAAAGGTTGAGAACTGGCCTTTTGCAAAGCTTAACTCCTGCAGCTCAAATGAGAAATGAAGGGCGCAGTCCTTGGGTGTCCTGACTCCCTCCCAGCTGCTCTTTCCCTGATGCTGGGTGTGGGGGACAGTTTCTATAGGGGGAGGGAGGAGTGCTAATGTAAGTGTATATTCCCCACACCCAAGGCTTTATGAGCTCTGACAATGGCAGTCGGTGTCAGGAAGACAGAAAGCTTCTAAATCCATTTCTGGCGTTCCGGGGAGAATGTTCCCTGTCACAGACGGCCCTTCTCTGCTGGTAGATGCATGTCACTATTTTTTTTTATCTTGTTATTGTGTCCATGTTGTTTCCATGACGGTGTATTATTTTACCTAAAAGACAGGCTCCTTTGAAAATAGTGTTTGAACCCTGCCTTCCTGGGAGGCACAATGTGTTGACACGGGCACAGGTGACCGGAAGGACAGCAGGGCCAGGCCACAGCTGCAGCAGGACTGCTTTTCTTCCGTAGGGACCTGTGCGGTTTGGTTGGTGAGTGGGGGTTTGTGCAATAAGCTTGCTGGTGGCTGCCGGGCAGTAGTAAACAGTCGGTCACGTGGCGTGCTGAGTAGAGGAAGGGCCACGTGTAGACCCACAGTATGCCTGCGTCAAGCTGGGCACGTCTCATGCTGTTTGCTTGGGGTTTTGCTGGCTCCAAAGGTCAAAAAAGTGACTGAGGACAGGGGAGCCCTAGGCAAGGGGACCCATTCAGGGCCTTTGGGAGACTAGAAATCATAGTGTAATTATAGGAGCCCCGTTTTCTTAATTTCAGGGTCCTCTTGAAAAAAAGAAAAAAAAGATTCATGGTAGAAGTCTTCCTGAGCAGAACAGAAAAATGTTGGGAAACACTTGGAAAAGATACATATGGGAGAGAGACTCAAAGGTGTACTTATTTGTTTATTTATTCAAAGGTGTCTTTAAAAAGAGCATAACACATCTCTAAAGTTGACATGGAGCATCTTCTCATATGTTGATGTCACTGGATTTTTTTGTTTCATAGTTTCTCAGGGTCAGAAGAGACCAAAGTCACCTCTTTCTTATTTGTAATCCGATCTGTTTCTTATCATTGTAATTTCCCAGCTTCTGCTTGGATCTCTCTACTGATGGCAAAGTCATTGCCTTCCAGGACAGCCTATTTCCATTTTTTAAAAAATGCAGTACTGTCCTGGCTGGTGGCTCAGTAGATTGGCTCCGGCCTGTGAACCCAAAGGTCTCTGGTTCCATTCCTAGCCAGGGCACATAACCAGGTTGCAGGCCAGGTCTCCAGCCAGGTCCCCAGTTGGAGGCGGGTGAAAGGCAACCATACATTGATGTCTCTCTCCCTCTCTACCTCCCTCCCTTCCCCTCTCTCTAAAAATAATAAATACAATCTTTTAAAAAATGAAAAGCAGTTCTGCCCTGGCTGGTGTGGATCAATGGATTGGGTGCTGGCCTGTGAACTGAAAGGTCGCTGGTTCGATTCCCAGTCAGGGCACATGCCTGGGTTGCAAGCCAGGTCTCCAGCTGGGGGCATGTGAGAGGCAACCACACATGGATGTTTCTTGATATTTTTTGTATTGTTATAAGTGATATTTTGTTTTTCTATATTTTATAATAGCCTACTGACATTTAATTTGCATTTGTATTTTGATTCTATGTCCTGAAATCTTACACACTTATTTCTTCTAATATTTTATTTGTATTTCCTTAAGATTTTTTACATCTACAATCTAGTCTTCTGCAAATAAAGATACTTTTACTTAGTTCTTTACAGTGTTTATGCCTTTCATTTCTTTCTTTTCTCCTTACTTTTGAGTTCTCATTTTTTACCTCGGCAGTACTTTGATCCTATTTCTTGTTTGCTGATGACAGTAATGACAACTATGTATTAAGACCTACTATGTGTCAAATACACCTTCTGCATGTAATCTTTTACGTAAGTTTGGTTGCCCTTCTGTGAAGTAGGTATTATCATTTTCATTCTATGAAGTAGGCTAGTGCAGCTCAGAGAGACAAGTTGCCCAGGTCAGCTAGCCTTTGATACGTGTTGGAGTCGGGATTTGAACCCAGGGTGTTTGGCTGTGAAGCCTTTGCTTTTTTTCCCACCGTGGGTTAGGAAGTGAATGGGCCCTTTAGGGGTGCAGCTGGTGGTTTCAGATCAGACGGTGGAGGACAGCCCTCTCCCAGAATCCCACGGGCGGCATGGTGGGAAAGCAGAGACCCTGAGACACGAGTCCCGCTCCTGGCTGCCCTCTGGACCGCTGTGCTTCCAGCTGGCCGCAGGGCCAGTCCGTGTCTGTAGGGCTGGCAGGAGCTCCGCACAGCTCGATCTGGCTCCTGTTGGGCTCCGACCTCATCCAGCCCCTGCTGGGACGGAGTGCCGTGGGGACCTCCAGCTATGCTTGTAAACAGGGCCTGGGAGGCCTGAGTCAGAGTGGCCTTGGGGACAAGTGGCGATGTCGCTGTCTCTCTTGGACCCGTCGGGGCTTGGGGTCAGCCTTGAGCGCCCTGGCTGCGCAGGCCTCTGACGTTCGCACTGATGCTGCCTGGTGAGGGCTTGGATGAGATTTCAGAGAGGGGTTGGTGGCAGCAGAGCCTGGCTTCTTGGCCGGGTCCACTGGACACAGGTTTTTTTGTTGCTAGACACAACTTTTGTGGATGGTCCTCCGGGCTTGTGCCCAGCACCCCTGCGGGTCTCCAGGAAGGGCTGCCCTCAGCAGCACCTTAGTGCGCTGTCCACTAGGAGTCACCTGGCACCGAACCATGTGACTTAGTGGCACTCTTTACCCAAACACACCCTGGTCTGAAACAGCAAAAGGCCTCGGGGATGGGGAGGTAGGGCTGATGGTCACCGTCTGGATTGTAGTCAGGCTGGCTCACACGTGCGTGTGGACATCTGCCCAGGTGCCTGGTGAGCCCAGCCCTGTCGGCAAATCCCACAAGAGGCCCAGCTGCCTGCAGGCACATGTGTGTTGGCATGGGCGGCATGTGGTCCCAGCACATGGAAGTAGATGGATGCCGGGCTCCTGCTGGCACCGGGGCATGAGCACATCTCTGCTTTCTGTCATTTCCTCGGCCCTCCCTGCTGCTCTCCTGATCATTTGCATTGTGTCTGGAGCCCAGTTTATCTTACAACTCTCCTTCACTTTCTAAAGAGCTGATGGATGGGCCAAGGCTTTGCCGGCCTGCTGGGAGTCAGCACGTGAACACGTACACATGAGAGGACATACATGTGCCTCTGAAAATGAGGGGTGAAGGTGGAAAGCTCGGCCCCGCCCCAGGCATCCCCTCCAACACCCTGTCCCTTCTGCGCCCAGAGAGGCTCCGGTCCCCAGCTGACTGCCGGGGAAGCTGTGCTGCGGCACAGGCCAAGCGGGGACCTGTGGCCAGTGGCTCCACTCCCCATTGCTACCCGCTGTGTGGATGGCACTGTCGTGTTTCACAGCAGCCACTTGTTCCAGCCTCCTGAACCAATGCGATTTCTTTCTCATGCCCCCCAGATGCTGTGACTGCGGCAGAGTCGCCGGTCTCCATGTTGGGGGAGAGCCTTCGTTCCGGGGCTGACCTCGCTCATAGGGGTACACCTGCTGCGCTGCGGGCCCATGGATTCCAAGGACAAGCGTGCGGTAGGCATGTTCGGTGCCCTTGTGGGCCCGCCTGTGTGTCTGTTGGACCCTCCCTGCATGTGTTTGCCTGGAGGCCCTTGTTTGGGGCCTTTACACCAAAAGTGAGAGAGGGGTGAGGCCCAGGCTTGAGGGATGGGAACGTGTTTCCCTCCTGGGCCGGCCAGCGGGGCTCGGAGTTCAGGGCAGGGCGCTCCAGGTGGTTAGCACACTGCAGGGCAGCGGGTTTCTGACTTGGGCTGGCTCCTAGCCAGTCTTTCACTTCTTGCCCAGGGGTGTGTAATTTCGTTTGTTTGCTCTGCGCAGGGGCTCTGCCCCAGCCTGCCGGGCCGCCGTGCGTGCTGTCGGGCGCCCGTCTGTGGTTAGGGGAGAGCTCCTAGTCAGACTGCGGACGCAGCCGCGCTCTGCTGGCGGGGAGCAGCGAGGGGCTCCCGCCTCTGCCTCCCGGCCCGGCCTCAGCTACACCAGGCTGCCTGCCCGCAGTGCTGCATGGAGGTGGTTGGTCATCGGTCTCCCTCCTGTCATCAGAGTGACAGCAGGTCCTTTTTCTTCTCACCTGGACTTGGGCCACACCTTCTAGTAGGCCTGTCCACCTTCAACTCCTTCCTCTAACCTGCTGAGACCTTAGGTATGGAGTATAGAGCCCAACACAGTCCTGCTCCTGTCTGTTGGCCCGGTGTCCCCAGCCTTCCCTGCCCAGGGCACGCATTTCACACTTAGGCAGTTATTCTAAAATGTTCCCCACCCTTTTTCTGGGCAAACCCCTACTATTCTTCAAGACTGAGTGTAGGCATCCCCTTCCCCTCTCTGGAGGTCCCTTCTTTCCGCATCGTAGACCTCCACCTTCATCCTTGCTACGCTTTATTGAATAATCTGTCTGTTCCTTGGCTCCTTAGCATAGCCCCTGGCATGGAGCAGGGGCTTGATAAATATTTATTATTTATTAACTTGAACTTATGGCTAGCAATCTTCCTGCCAAGGAGGTCTTGGGGAATTTGGAGAGGGAGCTCTGGCCCCTGGCAGTACCTGGCTAAGTGCTGAGTTGTTTAGCTCCAGGCTCCTTGCACCTCGGGGCCACCTGTGGGCCAGGCTTGCAGACCTGAACGTGACGCAGGTTTGTGCAGCCTCCTGTCCCAGATGCTGCCGCTGCTCCACAGGTGACCATCCCGGCAGGGACTTTCCCCCGGCACACGGGGAACACTGCGATGGCTTCTCCCCTAGCGTGGGTGTAGCCTCGGACAGTGGCAAGGGCTGCAGTTCCAGGGAGCACTCCCCGTCTCCCAGGCTGTGATGTGTGCAAGGGTGACCTGCCTGGGTGAAGCTGACTGTCGCAGAACAGAGGACAGCAGTGTCCTCCGGTTCCAGCCTGCTGCTGAAACATCAGTTCCTAGGGAGCTGGGGAAGCAAGGTTCTGAGATCCAAGGGCTGGCCCCTGCCTCATTCGTGAGGACAAGCGCATGAGAGCCCAGGCTGGCTGCTGCCCGAGGCTCTTTTCCTGGAGGGCCTCCATTAGCCTCTCCCTTCCCTTCTGGATGGCTGAGTCGTGGACTAGAAAGCCGCCATCAGCAGCAGCTGGAGCTGTGGAGGGCTTCCTTCGGGCTGTAGGAACGCCAGGCATGGGGAGGTGGCCCTGGATCGGAGCAGCTGCCAGTCTAGCTGAGGAACCATAACATGAGCAGCTGCATCACAGACCTGGTGGGCTTCCTGCCTGCGGCACCTGAGTAGCGTGACTGGGCTTCGCGAGGTGAGCCCTGTGGCCTCTGACAGTCTCGGCTTCTGACAGGCAGAGGCGTGGGAGGCTGAAAGGCAGTGGTGGCAGCTGATGGTACGGGGCCTGCCTCCCCTGCCGCAGCCCGGGATTGGCTTGGCTGTTGCTGGTTGATTTTCTGCACCCTGTCGCGCCTCTCTCTGGGACCCACCTGTCCTCGGGATGTCCCCTTGAGAGCCCCCTCTCCCCTCCGGCAGTCCTCCGGCTGCTGAGATGCAGAGCTGAGTGGGCTGCACAGGAAGGGGGAGCTGCGGAACACCTGGTAGGAGGACCCTAGGAACTGTTCTTTCTGGGGCGTGTTTGCTCTGCTGCGGCCCCCATTGGAGCGGTGCCTTCGTAGAAAGCTAAAGGAAGAGGGTGACCTGGGATGGAGGGACAGGGGGACGGAGTCATCCTCCTGCGGTTGCTCAGTGCAGCCCCTGCCCAGGCGGCGGCCGTCGTCCAGGTGGCTGCTCAGACACTGACCCTGCCTCCCCTGGCCTGGGCCTCAGGGAGACGCCACCCTTCACCTCTGGGCTGCAGGCCCCTCAGTTTGGTTCCCACTCAACCCTGGGTTTGGCAGGGCCCCGGAGGGAGCTGTGCTGGGGAAAGGGGAGGGGAGGCTGGCTGGAAGTCTTCCCTCCCTGCAGCTCCCGCTGGTTGTCTAGGCAACGCGGGCCCTGGAGAAGCGCTCAGGCTCCAGCCCAGCCGCCCTGCTCTGCTCTGCTCTGTGGCTGTTGGATCACTAGGCTGTCTCCTCTCCCTGGGGTTGTGCAGCCCCATCCTGAGGGCGGACTGGCTGCAGGCAGAGAATTTCCCATACGGTCCCAGGACCTTTTGCCCTTCCTCCCCCCGGGGAAGTAGTGACAACTTCCTGCATGTCAAATTGGGGTCCAGAGAGATGCCCAGGCTCGGCTGATTCACAGGGAAGTGCTGAGGTGGGAGCCGAGGCCACAGACCCCTCCTACCCAGTGTCCAAAGTCACCTGGGCCCAGGGGCACATGGGCAGGTGTATCTAACTGCGCAGCTGCTCCCTCAGCTCTGCCACTCATGGAATAGCGGCTGTTGGGGGCCCAATGCCACCTGGTGGGCAGGTGTTTGGTTCCAGGTGTTGAAATCCTCAGAGGCCCTTCCCTCCAGGGCCGGCCCTTCCCCCATGTGGCGGGGACTCTTGCCTGAGCTTCCTGGCCGCTGCGCGCCCTCCCAGCCACTGGTCAGGCTCCTCAGTTGCCAATTCCTCCCCTCCTGCAGGATGTGCTGCTATTAATAACTGCAGGTCCCCTCCCCTACTTCCTGCCGCTCCAAGGGGGGGTGGGGAAGAGCTGTTGTTGGTTTGACTCCACGATGGGAATCGCAGTGATTTGGGGGAGCCCTCACGTGGCAGGCTTCCCACAGTGGGGCCCCTAACCTTGCCCAGCGACGCGAGCCAAGGAAAGGTAGCCTGGGACGAGCAGGGTGCTCCTTGCGCTGCAGTTGCCCTGACGACCGCAGCTGCTTTCTGCACGGCGCCTCCTGCCGCCCACCTCCCTGGGCCGCCCGTTGCTCCTCTGTTTACCGATGGTGGCTTCCCCCGACCAGCAGGCCAGCCTCCGACATCTGGCGGAGCATCTACCAACTTCTCCCACCCTCTCTCCTCCCTCCTGCTCCCTCCCCCCGGGCTGCTGTGCGGCCTGCCTCCTCCTCCCTCCCTGAGCCTGCGGCAGCAGCCACGGCAAATAGGGTGAATTAATCAGCAGACTGGAGCTCTGCGGGGCTGCGTGCACACAGCTCCCTGCTCGCGAGCCCGGGCCCTCTCCCCTCTCCTCCCCTCTCCCTGGGCTGTGTTGGAAGCTCCGTAGTGGACTCCTTGTGGCTCATGCTCTTTAAGCAGGCAGAGCTATGGATGCCTCTTCCTGGCAAGCCCAGCAAAGTGAGTATGCCGTCATGGGTTCCCCATGTGTGGGAGGCTGTGGGGAAGCGGGTGCCACAACCTTGAAGATGGATGCCCACCTGGGGCAGCTGGGATTGCCAGGTAGGTAGGACTCTGGAAGGAGGCCGAGAATGGAAGCCAGAAAGCCGCAGTGTTTCAGGACCTGCCAGCCGGTCTCCCAGGTCACCCAGAACAGGAACAGAGCTGCGTTTCCCAGGGGGATGGCAGTCTCCTGGGTGCTGGGACACGGGACCCTGCGCAGAAGGGACGGGAAGCCCTGGGTCTGGGTGGCCTTCCTTGGGGCCAGTGAGGGACTTTTCCCCAGGGAGCAGCCAGAGCTGGGGTGGTTTTGTCCTAGGTCTTGGTGGCTGCAGGTGGAAGGTGGGTGAAGGTGCTAAGGTCAGCCGGAGCCCTAAGGGTGTGGATGTGGGGAAACTTGAGGCTTCAGACAGCCTGGATGCAGCCAGCGCCAATTTGTGTCTGGCCGAACTCCGAAGAGATTTATTAAGACTGCCAAAAACACCCTGGCTCTCGTGCCGAGTCTCCACTTCAGGGATTCAGGCCTTATGTGGCGCCCAGCCTGGGTCCCCTCCCTGCCTGCATGGGCCAGGGAAGCCGTGATGGTGGGGGCCGGCGAAGGGGCCAGCAGCTCTCATGAGCCATTACCTGCTACTGTCAAGACCAAGGGTCAAGGTCTGAATTCATCACCTGCCTGCCTGAGCCCAGGGAACCTTGATTCTGCTTGTCCCTGAGAAGCAGGTGGCACAGGGAGGAAAGCAGTGGCTGGGCTGGCAGAACCTTGGAGGGACCTCTGAGGGACAGGGGTCGGGCTGGGGGGCTCTGGCTCCAGCCACCAGAGAACCCTGACGAGGGCGCGGGGGAGCACAGGCTTTGAGGCACCTGGAGGAAGGTCGCCGATGTCAGCCCAGGCGCAGGGCAAGCCACGGGGGGTTGCTGGCACGGTACCCCGACCCGGATGCTCGGCTTGAGTCTCACAGCTGGTCCTGGTTAGTGGCAGATTCCTTGTGGTTCTGATTTGACAGAGGCCCCTCATCACCCTGCACCCCCAAGACCTCCCTTCTGCCGGTCCTCCCTTGCATGGTGGAACAGAGAGAAGCAGCCCAGCACACCATGGGGGTTCGCTGTCAGCCTTTCCGAACCTGGGCTTCCCAGAGCCCTGAGTTGCTGCTTTCCCTTGGGTCCGGTTGAGCCTGGGCAGTGAAGCCAGTGGGACTGAGTGTGGGTGGAGAAGCAGGGCCTCTCCCCTCGCCTGCAGAGGCCTCCGTTAGCCATTGCACCTCACCCCAGGCACATCTCTGGGGTGCCTGGGGGTGGACATTTGGGGTTTCTGGGCATCTGGAAAGTGGGAAGTGCCTTTAGGTACTTAAGGCCAGTGCAGATGTTCCTCTCCCTTCTCAGCCCTGGAGGGGCGAGAAAAGCTGACTTCACAGTGCACACTTGGGTCTTTATTTCTCAACCAAATCATACCATCCACACCGTCTCCCTGGTGTGCCAGGCTCACTAGGGCGCCCAGCTAACCCAGGGTTTGGCAGAGCCCGAGTGCCCAGCAGCCCTCTCTGAATTTCCCTCGGGAAGGGTGAAGGTCTCCCTCAGCCGTGGCTGTTACCCCACAAGGGAGGGAAACTATGGCACCGGGAGAGAAACAGCGACTTCCCGGCTCTGGGCTCTGCGGCTGGAAATGGGGAGGCCAGGCTGGGGCAGGGAGAGTCAGCGGCCCGGCAAGCCGTATCCTTGCCCCAGGGCCAGCCTGTGCGGGCAGGCACTTTCTTGGGGGGCCTGTAATTATAGAATGACTTGTTTCTCCTCTGCTGCGCTGTCTTTAATCGTCAGTCTGGAGCTGGCGCTCCTGCCAGACCCAACATGCGGGGGCAGACGCGTGCGGTCAGTGCTGCAGCAGCACCCCCCACCTTGGCGGCCCTGTCCGGGCGTGTCTGCCCCCCTGCAGCCCGTGCCTCCTGCTCCCCTAGAGCAGCAGCCTGCAGGTTCTAGGAACCCAGGGCAGAGAGAAAGACCAAAGGCAGGGCTGGGCAGGGGAGGGGCGGGGCGGGGCTTTGGGGCACCTGGAAGAAGGCCGCCGATGTCAGGACAGGCACAGGGCAAGCCGAGGGGAGCTGCTGGTGCCCGAGTTTGAAGGCCTGTTAGAGGGCAGATGCTGCCCTGGCTTGCAGGAGGCTCCCTTTAGCCTGTGCCCGCCTTCCCGGCCTGGCCCCTGTGGCAGACAGCGGTTTCTTAGAGGACCTGTGGCCCTTCCCTTCTCCCGCCCGCCCAGTTCTTGTCTTTCTGGCACAGCCTTCTTACCTCTGCGGGCCAGACTGTCCCTGCCTCCAGGAGGTTTTCCCTCCGCTATCATTTCTGGAGGCCTGGGAGGATGGGCGTCCACTTCGGGGCCAGCTGCTTGGACAGGGGAAGGCCTGTGGCCCCTTTCCTTCTCCCAGCTCCTCCCAGATGCTTCCTTCCTTCCATGTCCAGGGTCAAGGAGGCAGGAGCAGACCTCACCTTCCCTGCCCCCCACCTGGGCCACAGCCCCTCAGGAGGCCCGGGACCCCTACCCAAGGATGCGTGTGCTCAGGAGCGCAGTATTTACCCACGCGGGGGTGTGGCCCCTGCCCGAGGCCTGTTCTGAGCGCAAACAAGCAGTCGTCCCCTTGGGGAAGAAGCCGCTCAACCCCATAATCCCCCAAAGCCTCCTTGGGGAGTGGAGATTAGGTGAGTTGTAGGCAAGGGATCCGGGAGTCTCCGGGCCAGGCACCCCAGGGCCCGGGCTCCTCTCTCGGCTGAGGAAGCTGGCAGGAGGCCAGGGTGGAGACTTGGCTGTGGCGCATCCTACGAGGCGGTCCGCAGCCTCAGAGACTGTCCCTGGCTCAGCATCCTCTTCCGGCCTTGGAGACGTGTCCTGTGCAGGGCAAGGCTGCCAAGGGCAGAGACAGGTAGCAGGGAAAGCCCGAGTGTGAGTGGGCAGAGCCAGGGCAACCCTGGGGGGTAGAAGAGGGGGTGATAGGAGTGCGGGTGGGAGGGCAATGAGCTGTGGCAGCTGGGGTGCCACCAGCCCAGTGACTTTGGTCCGGCTCAGTGGGTAACCCCAGCTGCGTTCCCTGCGCCCCAGGTCCAGGCTCCTCTGGCTCCGGAGCGTTTCCTGGTGGAGGCTCTCGGGGCTTCTCTTCAGGCGGCCCTGCGACAGTCGCCCTGCCCCCAGGCGCAGCCTTCCCTGGAGCGTTGGGGGTGTTCTTTCTCCCAGGATGCCCCCCTGAGCTGGGAACCTGTGCCTGGGACAGGCCTCACCCCCAGAAGTTTTTATTTGTTTGTTTAAGATTTTATTATTCCAGAGCGAGGAGAAGGAAGGGAGGCAGAGAGGGAGAGAGACATCCATGTATGGTTGCCTTTCACCTGCCTCCAGCTACGGACCTGGCTGGAGACCTGGCTTGCAACCTGGTTATGTGCCCTGGCTGGGAATCAAACCCGTAACCTTTGGGTTCGCAGGCCAGCACCTATCCACTGTGCCACCAGCCAGGGCCAACCCCCAGAAGTTTTGATTCAGTAGCCCAGGGTGGGGTCTGGACAGTGTTAAAGGCTCCAGGTGCTTCTGCTAGGGATCTCAGGTGGACTGGGACCCATGAGGCTACCTGTGTGTGCACTGGACCAGTTACCACCCCGCCAGCAGCCACTGAGCTGCTGCTGTGGGCTGGGCGCTGTCCCGGCAGGTGCTGCAATGGGCAGTCTAATGGGGGAACCAGACAGGTCAGTCCATAATGGTAGTTCTGAATGTGGCAACCAGTGAGCCACATTGCTTAGGGTGCCATTGGGATGGCAGCCTCCTCCGCCCCCTCCCTGATCCCTTATATGCAGCCCTGGGCTTGGGGAACATTGCTAGAGCAGGTGATGTATGAGCTGAGTGTAGGAGAGGTGAGAGCAAGGTGAGGGCTGCTTGGCCAGGGGGTATGTTCTTGGCTGGGGAAGTACAAAAAGATGCTTGCACTGAGCTGGGGGGAGAGCCTGAGGCAGGAGTGGCAGGAAGTGGGGGGACCCGGCAGGTGGCAGGGCATGCTCAGGACTCTGGGCTCGAATTTAAAGGTAAAGGGGTCAGGTGATCAGACAGGTGCTTACTCAGGTGGGTGTTGCAGTTGGTCGGACAAGGTGGAGACTGAAAGTAGGGACAGGAGGTGGGAAGAGGAGGGCAGGTCAGGTGAGGGATCCCTGCTCTGGCCCCGGGGCCTAGCCAGGTGGTGACTGCTGGACATTCGCGCTCTAGGGGCAGGGCAGGGGCTCTCTCTGGGTTTTGGACCTATGGACTCAGGTGCCTCTGAAACAGCTGCGAGGCAGCTCAGTGGACAGGTCAGAATTCAGGGTGGGAGGTGGCCCGGAAATGTGCATCCGTGGTGAAGCTATGGTAGGGTGGACTTCGGGGGTTGACCGAGGGGAGAGAAGAGGAGGAGGAGACTGGGACGGGGCAGGGGTTGGTCCGTGAGGAGAGAGGCCAGGCTGGGGGTCACATTGGACCATGCAGGTGGTCCCCGGTGCTGCCCACCGTCCTGAGAGGAAGGGGAGGAGGTGTCGCTGGTGCATGGCCTTTTGCTGGGAGACTGACCTTCTGGTGTTGTATGTAGCAGTTCCCTCCTTTCTATGAAATGGCATTTACGGAAGGTGGGATTTTTCCTGATTTTTTCTCTAGGGACAGTGAACTGCTAGCGTCTCCATGTTAGGTCCCCCCACCACCCCCACTCCCCCACATAATGTGGAACCTAAAAGATGGCAGCGGTGAGGCAGGCGGGGAGGTCAGCGGTGACCACAGTCTCCGGGGCTGGGAGGCTGCTGGCCTGGGTTGGAAGTTGAGTGAAGGTGAGTTAGAAAATACTGAGTGTAGAAAGTTTTGCTTCTAATTTGTTTTCAAGTTGCCTTTGAGGAGGAGGAGACACCTTTGGTTGGAAATTTGAACACGTTTGCACCGTGGGGCAGGGGCTAGTGGGGGACAGGGGGAGGCCTGAGCAGGAGGGAGGCAAGGCCTGGGGCGGGAGTGGGGGGAGCCCCATCTCGGCAGAGGCCCAGGTCTCAGGGGACGTGCCAAGCGGTTCTGCTTCCCCGCAGGACGAGCTGCCTGCGGCCCTGGGCCTATCCACGCGACAGGCGCTCAGCATCCTGAAGGAGCAGCTGGAGGCCGTGCTGGAAGGACACCTGAAGGAGCGGAAGAGGCGTCTCACCTGGAAGGTAGGCGCGAGCCTGGCGGGGATGGCAGAGAAGCAGGGTGCCCGCTCGCCGGGCCCTGACGCACCCTGCTGCCCTGGGCCGCAGACGCCCCCCAGGCATCGCCGAAAGTCAGAAAGGAGCTGGGGTTCCGTTCACAGTGAATCCTGACCCTCCTGCTGTACGAGCCCAGCAGGCCGGACCCCAGCTGAGGCGGAAGGAGAATCAGAGGCAGCCGGGGGCTGGGTAGGGTGGGGGTAGGGGAAGGTGCCCTCTTCCCACCTCCTGTCCCGGCCCCTTTGCTCCCAGGAGGCCTGGAGAAGCAGCTTCCTGCACCACAGTAACCGCTGCTCCTGCTTCCACTGGCCGGGCGCTGCACTCACGCTGCTGGCCGCGCTGCTGTTGCTGGGCTGCTATGGCGGCCAGCCAGCGGGCAGGTACGGCCGCCAGCCTCTCCCGTCCCCGCCGCCCTTCCCGGCCAGCCGGGCTGCTGTCCCTCTGCGACATCCCGGGGGAGGTGGGCTGCTGCCCCGCGGCCGGCGCCTGGCTGGCGGCACTGGACCCGGAACCTCTTCTCAGGGGGCCTGGGGTGGGGGCAGTGAGTGGCCGGGCTGGTGCCAGTAGTCGGTGCCCCTTCCGCCAGCCGCGGGGTGGAGCTGGTGAACGCCTCCGTGCTGCTCCTCTTGCTGCTCCTCAACCTCCTCCTCATCGGCCGCCAAGACCGGCTGAAACGCCGGGAGGTGGAGCGGAGGCTGCGAGGGATCATTGACCGAATCCATGGTGAGAGCGAGGGCCGGGCATGCCAGGGGGAAGAGGCGCCCCTCCTCAGCCTCTGCACTCGGGTGTGGCCTCGGGGCCGCATTACGGGGGCCAGCGGGACACCTTCCCTCTCTCGTGCGGGACAGTGAGAGCTGGGGGGGGCCAGACAGGGTGACTCACAGCAGCCCCGGGCGCTGGCCGGCTTGCCTCGTCCATGGGGAGACCGACAGAGAAGACCCTTTCTCTTGGCAGGAGCATAGTTGAGATTTTCTCTTCCAAGTCTGCCTGGCTTGGTGGTCTGGGCCGGGAGGTGGGGCGCCGGGCCGGCGGAGCCCGCAAAAACTGGGGCCAGGGACAGGGAGTCCAACATGGAGCAGCCCGTTCCCAAAGGAGACGGTCTCTGCTCCTCCAGCCCCTCAGTGGGTCTGGGACCACGGTAGGCTTTTGAGAGGCAGTCGTTCCTGCTTCGCCGGAGCACGTGGTCTTCTAAGAGAAGCCGCACCTGCTTCGGGAGACCGTTCTGACAGCCCTGGGCGGCGGAGGCCCAAGTGCTCAGCGAGGCTCTGGTATGGTCACCCATGGCGGCCGTGAGCCGGCGCTGGGAGGCAGTGGTGAGCACAAAGGCGGCCGGGCCTCCGGCAGCCTAGTCTTTGTCAGGAACTGCCAGTAGCTCCCTCTGGCCCATCAGAGCCATTTGTACGGCTTCCCAGTCCCTTGGGCACAGGCTCCAATCTTCCTTTTCAGACTCTTCTTCTGTTCCTTATTCTCACGTTCAAACTACTCCCCCATCCCAGATCCACTGAGGACGTCCCTGTACTTGTGCCCTTGCCCTGCTGCCTTTCTGCCTGGCGTGCTTCTCCCTCACCGTCCCCAGCTGACAAAAACCTTGCCCATTCTTCAAGGCCCGCCTCCAATACTCCCTCTTCCATGCAGCCTTCTCTGATTGCTCCAGCTCTTCTGTGTTCCTGCAGCTCCAGGATCTTTCTTCACCCTCTCAGCGCATGTGTCCACCTTGCTGAAGTTATCTGCACACATGGCTCCTCGCCTTTTCCACATGCACCCCCGTGGGGCTCAGCACACCCCTCAAAGCCCTCAGCGATGTGTGTGAAATACATTTGAAAGGGATAGGGGCACAGAGAATAAGAGCTTCAGGTGTTCAGAGGAGACGGGTACTTGGGGAAGGCTTGTGGGGGCACCAACCCTGAGGGGGGCATTGGAGAGTAGGGCGTATGTTGCCACAGGGGTTCAGAGCTCTTCGTGGGCACTCGAAGCCCCATGGTGGGCGCTGGCTCTGCCTGGTGCATGCGGCCCTGGATGAGGTGGTCCCCCTCTCTCCGTTCTCACTAGATGCCCTCCGGGACGGCAAGGAGATCAAGTGGCCAGATGCCATGTACCCCGACCTCCACATGCCCTTTGCGCCGTCCTGGTCCCTGCACTGGGCCTACAGAGATGGACACCTGGTCAACCTGCCAGTTAGCCTCTTGGTGGAAGGAGACATCATCGCTCTGAGGCCCGGCCAGGAATCGTTCGCCTCTCTGAGGGGGATCAAGGTAGTTTGAAGCTTTTCTCCTTCCCTGGAAATACTGGGGGAGAGAACGCAGGCACTGGGGGAGGGTCCCAGGCTTCGCCTAAGGCTTCCCAGCCCAGTCACACACTGCTTGGGCTCTAGGGGAGCCGAGAAGGGCCGAGACATCTTTCTCCACCTTGTCCTGTTCGTTCTTCCCTGATCCCCAAGCTACCAGGAATCCAGTCCCACAGGCCCCACCCCAGTGACTCCTTGCTGACTGATGGCCCCTAACTCCATGATGGGCCTCTGTCGGGCTGGAGGAGGCATGGCCTTCACTGGAAACCTTTCACGGCCCTCACTCTCCTCCCTTCCACCCCGGCAGGATGACGAACACATCGTCTTGGAGCCTGGAGACCTGTTTCCCCCTTTCTCCCCACCCCCTTCCCCCCGGGGAGAAGTGAAGAAAGGGCCCCAGAACCCCCAGCAGCACCGGCTCTTCCGCGTCCTTGAGACCCCCGTTATTGACAACATCAGGTGGGGTGCTGTCCCGCCTTCCTCCTGCCTCCTCTGGGCAGGGTGACAGGAGGGAGCCTGTCCCTACGGAGGTCTCTGTTGGCTCTTCTCTTCAGCATCCTGTGCCCCTTCTTAGACAGTGGTGGCTCCCTTCCTCGTCCCGCTCTGGGGGGTGGCCCTGGAGGCAGCACAGGTCACTGCCCTAGGGCCCCTTGGCTGGGGCTGAGGACTAGGACGCAACTGTAGGCCCTAGAGATGCTCAGTGGAGGCGCAGGTTTCTGGGTTTTCCTTGAGTGCGGGGTCACCTCTTTCTGCAGATGGTGCCTGGACATGGCCCTGGCCCGCCCGGTCACCGCCCTGGACAACGAGAGGTTCACGGTGCAGTCGGTGATGCTGCACTGCGCCATGCCTGTGGTCCTGGTGCGTGAGGCGGGGGAAGGGGGGGGAGGAGACGGGGGTCCCATCCCCGGCTGAGCCAGCCAGGGTTGGCGGTGAGTGGGCAGAGGGGTGGGAGCTGAGAGCCAGGGCCCTTCTCCGGGCCGGGCATTTATGGCTGGGCATCCGCCTCCTGACAGGCCAGCCTCCTCACCACCAACGCGCTGCGCTTCGTGCTGAGCGCGCCTGGCGTCGTGTCCTGGCAGTACACGCTCCTCCAGCTGCAGGTAGCGGCCCCCCTTCCTCCCCGCACGCTTTTCCGTTCCCAGCCTAAGGGCCCCACCTCCTCTGCAGCCCCAGGAGCCCTCGGGCTTTAGCGTAAGAAGACCTGCTTCCCTTCCACCCTTCCTGCCCCTGACTGCTGTCCCTTGGCACTCGGGATGACTCGGGGCCGGGGACACCAGGGACACCCTCCCTGGGGGCCGCAGCTCTTCGGAGCTGTCAGTGGGGCCCCCTCTCTCCCAGGTGAACAGCGTCCTGCCCATCCTCCCCCTGATCTTCCCGGTCCTCTGGGTTCTGGCAACTGCCTGCGGAGAAGCCCGAGTCCTGGCCCAGATGAGCAAGGGCTCCCCCAGCTCCCTGGTAGGTTTTCTCTGGCTCCTGGGGAGCATGCAAACAGAACAGAAATAGGAACAGCAGTAGGAGTCCAGCCCTGCATGGGCCCCGCACGTGGACAGGCCCGGGGCCGCCCCTTCGGCATTGCCCTCCATCCAGAGGGGCTGCAGGCCAGGCCCTGGGGGTGGGTGAGCATCTGTCTGGCTCTCAGCATATGGGGGGGTTGGGGACGGCCCAGAGTCACTGGCTGCAGACATGGGGAACCTTGCGATGGGATCCCCACCTGCCAACGTGGAGGCCTGTGTGAGGAGGGAGGGGCCCCGCAGCTCACCCTGCTTCTCTGTGCAGCTGGCCAAGTTCTCGGAGGACACGCTCAGCAGCTACACAGAGGTCGTCTCCACTCAGGTACCCCCGAGGGGGAACGATCCCCTCCTCTAGAGCCCTCAGCCTGCAGTGGGTTCTGGGGGCCCTTGGTTTCCACCCAACGTGGGCCGCGCCCCTGCCCTGCCTGGGCAGATGCCTCCTCTCCCCAACCACCTGGCGCCTCCTGGGCAGCTTCCTCTGATGGCCCTGGAGCCTGTCTTGTGGGGAGCAGCGCTGCGTCCCAAAGGCCTGCATGGACTTCCTCTCCCACCAGGAAATGCTGCGCTGCATTTGGGGCCACTTTCTGCGGGTGATCCAGGGGACCTCGCCAACGCTGAGCCACAGCGCCAGCCTGCTGCACAGCCTGGGCTCCGTCACGGTGCGTGTGGGGGCTGTGGGAGGACCCTGCCCGGCAGGCCTGCCTCCCCAGCGCATCTGGGTGTTGGGCGGCCCCTCCCCTGGCCCCTGGCAGCGGGAGTCCAAGCCCCACCGCTCCCTGCAGGTCCTGTGCTGTGTGGACAAACAGGGGGTCCTGTCCTGGCCCAACCCCAGCCCGGAGACCGTGCTGTTCTTCAGTGGGAAGATGGAGCCCCCACACAGCAGCCACGAGGACCTCACGGATGACCTGTCCACCCGCTCTTTCTGCCACCCTGAGGGGGAGGAGGAGGTACGCTGATGGTCTGGGGGGGGTTGCAGTCCTGGCGGAGCTCCCAGGCAAGGCAGCAAGGGGGCGTCACTGCCCTGCGCCCTGGTCCTTGCAGCCACCGGCCCTGGTCCGAGGCCCATGTTCCTCGTGTTCCTCAGCCCCAGGAACGAGACGCACTCCTGGCTGGCTCGCTGAACACCACCCTGCACCTTCCCGGCGAGCAGGCCCGGGACGACTGGCCGGGAGACGGCCCCAAGCCCCCGGACGCCCACGCTCACCACAGAGCGCGAGGGCGCAGCAAAAACCTCTCGGGCTCCAGCGTGAGCTTCAGCAGGGACGCGGAGGGCGGGGAAGAGGAGCCTGGCAAGGTGAGGGGACAGGACGGGGAGCAGCCCTCTCGGTCAGGCACAGGCACCCCCCGGCCTCCGCTGCCGCAGGAACCCAGTCTGGATGGACGGCGCCAACCCCCAGGTGCCCAGACTCTCGGGTCTCCAGGCCTGGCCAGGCAGGACACCGCCTGGGGCTTTGCCCCGGCTCCTCTGTGAAGTGAAGCCCTTGCCCTCTTGGGGGTCTCACTGATGGTCATTGGTTGGGAGGAGGCCCCTTCCTCCTGGTCCTAAAGACAGAGCCAGCGGCTCCTTCTAGAATATTTTCCCTGCTGAAAAAAATCCTTCTTGGTTCCTCCTTGGTCTACTCACCCCTTCCTTAGGTATTGCCACTGTGGTTGGGCACAGAATGTAGACGTGGCAGGAACCCAAGAAGGGCGGGGAGGGGACCCCCGGGAGGGATGGGGAATCGTGAGCATGCTGTGCTGGAAAGGGGGTGCCTTCTCTCAGAGGCACCCCTGCACCCCACCCAGTCTGAGGCCCCTGTTTCCCCTCCGTGTTTCCCCCAGACCCAGCCTGGGCTGGAGGGGGAGCCCTGCGAAGCGGAGGACTTTGTGTGCGACTGCCACTTGGAGATGCTGAGCCTGTCGCAGGACCAGCAGAACCCCCCCTGCATCCAGTTTGACGACTCCAACTGGCAGCTCCACCTCCCCTCCCTCAAGCCCCTGGGCCTCAACGTGCTGCTGAACCTGTGCAACGCCAGCGTGGCCCAGCGGCTATGCCGGTTCTCCGACCACCTGAGCAACATTGCCCTGCAGGAGAGCCACGGCGCCGTGCTGCCTGTCCGCGCGCCCTGGGGCCTCTGTGCGCTCGCCCGCCTCATCGGTGCGTGGCCCCGGCGGGGCTGGCGGCCGGGCTGCTGGCTCCAGACAGACCGGTCCCAGGCGTGGCGTTTATTGGGGTCGCCCTGAACCCTTGCAGCCTCTGGGTGCCCCTCCAGCCAGGCACTGCTGTTTGACGGGGCTTCCTAGCCTGGGAAACTGCTGTGGGATGAAGCAGGGTCAGGAGCCAGGTCGGCCCTGCTTGCTCTCCGTGCAGGAGGGGTGCATGGTGGGGGCTTCCTGCCCCAGGTCCTGAGTGCAGCCCCCCTTTTTCAGGCTTCACCCCTGGGGCCAAGGAGCTGTTCAAGCAGCAGAACCACCTGGCACTGTACCGGCTCCCCAGCGCGGAGATGCTGAAGGAGAGCTCCCTGGGGAGGCTGTCCTGTGTCACCAAGCGGCGCCCCCCTCTAAGCCACATGATCAGTCTCTTCATCAAGGACACCACCACCAGTGAGCCTCCCATGCTTGGCCCACGTCAGGCCAAAGCTTCCAGGAGCTTGGGGCAGTGCTCTGCCCTCCTCATCCTTTTTAGGAAGCATCGCTAGGCAGCTTCCTGCAACCTCGAATATGGCGGAATGGGTTGCGGGACCAGGGCCGGATGGTGGCAGGCACAGAGGGTGGGGCTTTCTGAAGGACGGGCAGTGTAGTGCCTGTGCTCCAAGCCCAGCGGCCTCCCACATAGGCCCGCCGCCGTACTCGGGGTTGGCAGCGTGCTGGGCGCAGAGGCCGCAGCAGGGATGGCTCCGGGCAGCATCCTCACGGGCTGGCCTTTTTATTCACTCCCCTCAGGCACAGAGCAGATGCTGTCCCACGGAACAGCAGACGTGGTCTTGGAGGCCTGCACAGACTTCTGGGATGGAGCTGACATCTACCCTCTGTCAGGTTCCGACAGGTGGGTGAGGAAGCCCAGGGGGTCTGCCTCCCTGGCCCACGGTCGCGGGGTCGCAGGACCACTTCCCCCATTCCGCCATTCTTCCCCGGCAGAAAGAAAGTGCTGGATTTCTACCAGCGAGCCTGCCTGTCTGGCTACTGCTCCGCCTTTGCCTACAAGCCCATGAGCTGCACCCTGTCCTCTCAGCTCAATGGCAAGTGCATCGAGCTGGTGCAGACGCCTGGCCAGAGCAGCATCTTCACCACGTGCGAGCTGCCCAGCACTGTGCCCCTCAAGCCGAGCACCCGCCACAACAGCTGGAGCTCCGATGGTACCGGGCGCGGCCATCCGCTGGGGGCCGGGAGCGGGGGGCTTCCCGGGGCCATGGGGCGGGTGGGAGTAGGAGGGAACCGCGGGCACAGTCCTGGACCAGGAACGCCGCCGTGGCACTCCCTGCCGACTTGAGCAAGTCCCTTCATCGCGTCACGCTGCCCTCCTCCTGGTTTCTTGTGACGCGTCAGCGGGATAACGTATAGAAAATCACTTTCTTTGAAAGTTGCACAGCAGCAGTTATGGAGCACTAGCTTGTTCGAATCAGACGAAAGGCTGGGTCACAAGCCCTGCTCGGACAGAAGGACTCAGCCCTACTGACCCCCCTCCCCTGCTCCCCTCCCTGCCAAACACGGGGTCTTATGATCCAAGAAACTGAATTGCAGCGGTTGTCAAGGGTGGGGCCGGCTGCTGTTACTCCATGGATGGATGGTCGCCGGGCTGACCAGTGCCTCTCGTTGTCTTTTCTCCCTCGCCTGTTGACTCCTTCATGTGTCCTGGCTACATGCATGCCTGGTCTGCGGGGGCCCGTCTGCTCCTCGATCTGCGTGTGGCATCTGTGTGTGTGGCCCGCGGCTGCTTCCGGAATTTGCTGGCTCCTGGGTGTCTTGCCCCGGTGGTCCTGCGGCCGCCCTCTGCCCTGTGCCGACTGAAGAAGGGATCGGAGAGGTGCTGGAGAAGGAGGACTGCATGCAGGCCCTGAGCGGCCAGATCTTCATGGGCATGGTGTCCTCCCAGTACCAGGCCCGGCTGGACATCGTGCGCCTCATCGACGGGCTGGTCAACGCCTGCATCCGCTTCGTCTACTTCTCTCTGGAGGATGAGCTCAAAAGCAAGGTAGGGAGAGCCACCCCGCTGCTGCACTGACCCCTGCGCCCGTGAGCTTTCGGGCCCTCTGTTCATCGCTCTCCGCGCCTCGCAGGTGTTTGCAGAGAAGATGGGCCTGGAGACAGGCTGGAACTGCCACATCTCCCTGACACCCAATGGGGACATGCCTGGCTCTGAAATCCCGCCCTCCAGCCCCAGCCACGCAGGCTCCCTGCATGATGACCTAAACCAGGGTGAGGGTAAAGGTTTGTGGTGGGGACAGGGTGGGAGTGGGTGGGAGTGTAGCTCCCCACTTGGAGCTTCACTAGAACGAGCCCCATGGGCTCTCTCGACATAAACATTCACCTGGAAAAGGACTCCAGTCTCCCTGTGGTAATGGCAGTTGACGGTGGGAGAGGAGACCTGCAGGCAGGAGGTTCCGTGCCACCTGCAGGGCAAGGAAAGGCCCCCAGAAGGCTGGCTCCAAGGTGAGGGACGGACTTTTGTCACCGCAGTGTCCCGAGATGATGCAGAAGGGCTCCTGTTGGAGGAGGAGGGCCACTCGGACCTCATCAGCTTCCAGCCTACAGACAGCGACCTGCCCAGCTTCCTGGAGGACTGCAACCGGGTGGGGCGGCGGGGCCTGTGCCCCTCAGCCCTGGGAGAGGCACAGGGCTGGTCCAGGGTGGGGGTGGAGGGGTCCTGGGACCCTTCTCCCTGACCCCGACCGCTTCCCCAGGCCAAGCTGCCAAGGGGCATCCACCAGGTGCGGCCCCACCTGCAGAACATCGACAACGTGCCCCTGCTGGTGCCCCTCTTCACCGACTGCACCCCCGAGAGTGAGTGCCGTGGGCTCCTTGTGGGCACTGAGGGGCTGCTGTGCTCCCATTCAGGGGTCAGAGGAACCTGGGGGGGAAGGAGCTGGGGAGTCCGGCGGGCTGGAGCCATGGGTACGGCCATTCTAGGGCACCAGAAGTGTCGGACGACTGGGCAGGATGGTTGCAAAGGGGAGCCCACTTCCTGCTGTCCCTGTTCTCCTGCTCCGTGGGTCTCTGCCTAGTGCCTCACATGGGGCTGGGCCCGCCTGACTCAGGGGTCCCCACCTCTGCCCCTCAGCCATGTGCGAGATGATCAAGATCATGCAGGAGTACGGGGAGGTGACCTGCTGCCTGGGGAGCTCCGCCAACCTGCGGAACAGCTGCCTCTTCCTCCAGAGCGACATCAGGTGAGGGCGCCGCCTCTGCCTCCCGACCCCAGACCTGGGCTTGCCTGGGGCTTACGCACAATTTATGGCTGATCTTGCCTTTTGAGGGGACCAGGGGACCTGGGCATGGTAGGGAGAGGAGGGGGCCGGCGCTTGCCCTGTGCTGTGGGAGGTGGGGTCTTTGCAAAGTGCAACTGATGGGTGCCCTCCCCACGCTGCACAGCATTGCCCTGGACCCCCTGTACCCATCCCGCTGCTCCTGGGAGACCTTTGGCTACGCCACCAGCACCAACATGGCCCAGGCCTCGGACGGCCTTTCTCCCCTGCAGCTCTCCGGGCACCTCAACAGCCTGCCTTGCTCCCTGACTTTCCGCCAAGAGGAGACCATCAGCATCATCCGCCTCATCGAGCAGGTGGGAGCTTGGGCGATGGAAGGGAGCCTGGAGGGTGCAGGGCCTGCGTGGGGTGGGGGCATCGTGTTGCAGGACCCATCCGGGCTGCCATGGGCCAGCTCTACCCAGCAGTTCAGTTGGCAGGAACATCGGGGCACCTGGCTCTTTGCAGAGGTTTGCCAGCTGTGGGGTCGGAGAGAGGCCACAATCTGTCCCTCCTGGTCCCTAGGCTCGGCATGCCACGTATGGCATCCGCAAGTGCTTCCTCTTCCTGCTGCAGTGCCAGCTGTCTCTCGTGGTCATCCAGGTGAGATGAGCTTGTGGTTGTCCCCTCCTGGCTGCCGCTCTGCTCCAGGGCCAGGTAGGAGGCCCAGAGGGTGCCGCGCAGCCTCTCTGAGACACTGAGCTTTGGGAGGCGGCCCACGAGCAGGACAGGGAGCTCTGCAGCCCTGCAGCCCCAGGGCCTCTCAGCCAGGGCGTGAGCGTCTGCCCAGGAGCAGCGCAAGGTCACCTGGGGCTCCCAGCGTCCTGCTATTTGTCCAAATCTAACCTCGCTCCCTGGGCTCTCCTGGTCTAGTTCCTCTCTTGCCTGGTCCAGCTGCCACCGCTGCTCAGCACCACCGACATCCTGTGGCTGTCCTGCTTTTGCTATCCTCTGCTCAGGTGAGAAGCCAGCTGCGCCTCCGCCCAGGCAGGCAGGGTGGGATGTTATAGGACACCCCCAGGAGCCCAGGTTCAGGGAGCCCCAGGAAGATGCCCCTTGCCTTAGCCCCTCCCCCCCCAAGCCCTGCCTTCACTCCCACGACTCCCCAAATCCTAAGCTTGCCATGTAGAAACTGGGTGGCAGGGGGGTCACAGCTGCTGCCCTTCACCGTGTGTCTACTTTTCAGCATCTCTCTGCTGGGGAAGCCCCCGCATAGCTCCATCATGTCTATGGCAACAGGGAAGAACCTCCAGTCCATCCCTAAGAAGGTGCGAGAAGTGGACCCTGCGCGGCTGGGTTTTCCCGAGGCCTGTGAGCGTGGAAGGGGCTGGTCCGCAGGGGACGGAGCGATCAGGGTGCTGGGATGGAGTGCGCTGTGGCCCATCCCCGGTCCTCAAGTGATGGGCTTCCCCCTCCCGCAGACGCAGCACTACTTCCTGCTCTGCTTCCTGCTCAAGTTCAGCCTCACCATCAGTTCCTGCCTCATCTGCTTCGGCTTCACCCTGCAGAGCTTCTGTGACAGCTCCCGGGCCCGCAACCTCACCAACTGCTCCTCCATCATGCTGCCAAGGTGGGTCCCGCCCGCTGCCCCTGCTCCCCCGAGTCCACTTCCCGCCTGGCGAAGAGGCTGAGCCTGTGCCTTGCTTTGGCAGCCACGCCGACACGGCCCCCGCCTGGTTCCATGACTTCGCCAATGGCCTGCTGTCGGCTCAGAAGCTTGCTGCCGCCCTGATCGTCCTGCACACTGGTGAGCGGCTCCTGGAATCCGGCCTTGGTGGCTGGCAGGGGTGCCCAGGACCAGGCCTCGGGCCATGGCGAGTCTGACACCCGCCCTGTTTTCCAGTCTTCATTTCCATCACCCATGTGCACCGCACCAAGCCCCTGTGGAGGAAGAGCCCCCTGACAAACCCCTGGTGGGCCCTGGCCGCACCTGTGGTGTGAGTGGCTGAGTGGAGGCAGGGGGCTGTGGCGGGGCTCAGGTTTGGGGGTGGGCTTGAGCCAGAGGCCTAGGGGTGCCCTTCCTGAGCTACCGGTGTGCCACGCTGAGCAGGGAGGGGCCCAAAGACCCAGGCTGAGGCAGACCCCACCCTCCCGCAGCCTTCTGGGGCAGGTGGTCCAGACAGCAGTTGACCTGCAGCTGTGGACGCACAGGGACAGCCGCCTCCACTTTGGCCTGGAAGACGTTCCTCTGCTGACGTGGCTCCTGGGCTGCCTGTCGCTGGTCCTGGTGGTGGTCACTAACGAGATCGTGAAGCTGCACGAGATCCGGTGAGTGGCAGCAGGACACGCCCTCTCCGCTCGGCCTGCACCACCCAGGTGGCGCCCCTTGCCTGCTCGCTGCCCATTCCCGCCTCCTCCCATCCTGTCCTGACCCGACGAGGGGTCTGTGCCAACCCCGACCTTACCCTCCTGCCCCACCAGGGTCCGGGTCCGCTACCAGAAGCGACAGAAGCTGCAGTTTGAGACCAAGCTGGGCATGAACTCCCCCTTCTGAGGCAGCGGCCTCGGCAGCCACCGTGCCCCTGGTGCCTGCGGCGAACGCCAGGCCCATTTCTGAGTCTCGGGAGTTGGGATCGTGAACGTTTCGGGGTCTGCTCTTGCACCCCATGGCTCTGAGGGCCCAGGTCCAGCATCAGAACTAGCTGCACCTTGACCCCAGGGCTCCTGGGGAGGAGCGCATGAGCCAAGGCCTGGTCAGGCCGTCCTGGCTCTTCCCCAGGGCTCACCAGGGGCTTCCTTGAACGTGTGACCTCATGCGCCTGACAGAGGACTCTCAGCCCTCCAGCGTCCCCTAACCCAGCAGCGACGTCTGCTCTGGGGTCTCTGGACCATGGGGCCCAGGCCTCAGCCATTGTTGGGAGGGCCGTCAGCTCTCAAGGCCACCGCGGCCGGCCTCCCGGGTGACTGGGTATCCTCTCTGTGCCCCTCCTCCTGTCCTCCTGGGGCAGGGACCTGGAGGGGGCCATGTGCTTCCCATGCTCCCTCCACCGGGAGCCTCCCAGGGACCGATGGAGAAGGGCCCCACCTTGCCCTAGAACCTCCTCCTGTGCCTGCCCTCTGTCCTGGGGACATGGCTCAGGGCTCTTTTCAGCTCCCCGGAGAAGTCTCCTGTGCGAATGTTTTTACTGGTGTGTATTTTTTACTGGAAATGAGCCTTTTTGGAATGAATGTAGACTGGTTTGTATTAAAACTTATGAATTGCTTAAGAAAAACCTGTGGCTGGTCTATGAGGCAGCCACTGGGGGGAGGAGAGGCCCCCAGTTCCCCACTCGGCATCAGAGGGAGCCCAGGGGTCCCGCTCAGGAGTCCGGGCACAGACCCACACACAGGCTGCTTGCGTGCTTCACACTTTCATTGGTGTTAGTCAGGGTAGGAGGTTAATGGTTACAGAACCAGGGCTTGGCCAGCCAGGTCAGGCTTCCAACCCCGAGGTGGGCAGTGAGCGCTGGCTGTGGCCCGAAGCCCCTCCCCCACTGCATCTTCTCAAGCAGTTATAGATAAATTCCATTTAAAATATATGCATTTCTCTCTGCTTAAAAAATATTTACAGTTGAAAAAGATTGGACTTTGGGGGGCCAGTTAATCCCACTGCCCCCACCCCCACCCGCTTTGCCTCGCTGGGCATAAGCAGGGGGGACCAGCATCTGGCCTGGGCACTGCCACCACTGCTGAGCAGGCCCCTGGTGGCTTATTTACATGTCCTCTGTACACGGTGGGGACCCAGCCAGATACAGCGCTAGAACAGCAGGCAGGTGGCAAGGAGACCTCGCATAGGGGAGAGACACTTGGGGAGCAGAGACTGTGCCCTAGAAGCTCTGACCCCGCTTTCTCCCTGGGAGGAGTGCTGGCCAGGGTCCCTGTTTAAGGGGCAGGGCTCTGTGTGCAGGTTACACAGGGAGGGAGGGGTTTTCGCTGAGATTCCGGGTTCTGACAAGTCCCCTGGGACCCCCCATGGGGTGGCTGCCCCTAGAACTGCCATGCTGGCAGCCACTGGCTTGGAGCAGCAGCAGGGACCCCGAGAGGGTGGCAGGAGCTTCTTTCACACTGGGGCAAAGGCAGCAGGTCCCCTGGGCACTGCCACAGGCCGCAGGTGGCCGGCCTCAGTCCAGCATGGCGTCCAGCTGGTCAGCCAGGGCGTCGAACATGGTGCTAATGTCATCCAGGATGTGCTTGGTAGAGGCGCTGGGGGCACTGCAGGGGGAGGACAGGGTCAGGTCAGCCAAAAATCAGATCGCCCCACCGGCCCCTGGGCAAGCGCCTTCCCGGAATCTTAGGTCTCAGGCCCTGGGGTCAGCAGGAGTCACTGCCCCTCCCTACACGTCAGTGCCCTGGGGACGGCTTGCCCTCACTCATGCTCCTCCAAGTGCAGCCACTAGGTTCCCGGCAGGTCAGACCTAGGTGACTCCAAAGCCTGGGCTTCCCCCATTCCAACAGGGCACCCCAGCCTGAGGGTCTACCCGTGATGCCTCTGTCCCCAAAGATCCCTGGACCCTTAAAAGGAGGACGCAGGAGGGGCTATTCCTAGGCCACCACCTTTTCCTCCTCCCCTCACCCCACACCAGCACCCCTCACCCCTCGCGCTCCTCGGCGCCAATGCTCTTCTCCGCCGCGCGCAGTGCAGCTGCCAGGGACGAGCTGGTCTGCTCCAGCCTCTGTTGGGCCCGGCCTGGGCCCACAGCCCCTGTGCTCTCTGGCCTTGGAGGCGGTACAGGGCGGGGGCCAAGTCGGGGAGTCAGCTTAGGCCCAGAAAAGGCCAGCTGGGTGCTGGCCACAGACACAGGCTTGGGAGCTGTTCCTGCAGAGACGAAAGGTTGGCAAGTGACTCCACCGAGGACGCAAGCCCTGCGCACAGTGCCCAGTCCCCGCAGAGCCTGCCTCGTACCTGCTCCGGGCATCTTGATGAGGGCGGCAGGGGGAGCTGGGGCTTCTGGCTCCCCAAGCCGCCGACTGCCTGCTGAGGTTTCCAGAGCTGGCCCGGGGCAAGGGGGCACGGGAGGCTGGGTTGGGGGACTGGGAAAAAGAGGGGCTGGGGCTCCCTCGGCTGGGAGGCTGTTAGGGTCAGGCTGAGGAGGGCTGGGAGAAGCTAGGGGGGACTCGTTGGAGGTCTGGGAGGGCAGAGGGCCAGCGGGGCTGGGCATGGCACTGGCCACCCCGAAGGCCAGGAGCGCTGTCTGCAGCGGCTCTCGCTCCCGGCACTTGGGCCTCCGCTTGACAGTGTCCGACTCCGTGAGGTTGAACTCCAGGCCGGCAGGCGCAGGTGTCGCCCGGGCCAGGGGGCCCGCGGGCTTGGGCCGTTGTTTGATGGTCAGGTTCCCCTCCTCTGCGAACGGGAGCCCTTCCCCCGAGCTGCCCCGTGACGGGGACGTCCCCTCAGGCCCGGGACCTTCCTCCTCTTCCGTGTCGGATGCGGGGCCAGCTGGGGCAGGTGGGCCAGGGGGCTGCGATGGGCCAGCTGGTTCACTCAGTGTTCGCCTTCGGGGCCCTGCAGCCCCGTCTTTGGGCCCTGGGCTTCCATCTGCTGCAGGTGGATCCGGGGTGGGGCCTGAGACAGAGCTGAGGCGCTTTGGGGGAGGTGGGGGGGGGCCTTTGCGTCTGGCCCGGAGGGCAAAGGACTGGCTGCGGGGAGCCCCTCGAGCTGGGGTCTGGCTGGAGCTGGCCCGGGCTAGGGCACTGCGTCCCGGCCGTCGCGTGAGGGTGGCGTAACTGCCCAAGGCACTGCCTGCTGGCCCTTCGGCCTCCCCCTCTACATCGTCCTCAGCCGGGCCCGGGCGGCTCAGGCTGTGGGACCGGCGCTTGGGTCGAGGAGGGTCCGGCGGAGCAGCAGGGGGGCCAGCCAAGTATGAGAAGGCCCTGGGTACACCTGGAGGTGGCCCTGGGGCTGGGCTGGAGGGTGAGCCCTGGGGGTACATAAAAACATAAGGCGGAGGCCCTTGGCTAGGAAGAGGGGAACAGAGCTTAGGAGGCCGTTCTGTGCCCTCCGGAAGGTTCCTCTCCTGTGGGGTGCTGGAGTCTCCCCCACCAGGCTGGGGGGCAGGCTGTTCCTGGGAGTGGCCAGACCCTCGTGAGCGTGCTCCGATGCTCTCTTGGCTGGGGGAGCGGGCCGGGGGCAGGGGGAGCGGCTCGGGGGCACCCCCTGCCATGGCTGCCTGGAGCTCTGGGCTCAGCTCGCTGCCCTGAAAGGTGAGGAGGCGCGGGCCAGCTGCAGCGGGTCCGTCCCCGTTCTCCAGCCCCTCAATGGCCATGAGCTCCGGGCCCCTGGCCAGTCGGCGGCTGCCCTCACCGGGGGTCTCCCCCTGCAGCTGGCCCCGCCGGAGCTCGGCTAGACGCTTCACACCCAGCATGAGCTTCTTCTGGTGGCCTGAGGGGAGGACATGGGTGGCAGGGTTAGCTGGGGCTGCAAAGGTCACCCTAGTCTCCCTCGACGCCCATTCCCTCCTGGGCCTGGGCCCCAGAAGCGTCTTGGAGACCCTTGGGGGCACCTGGGCACCCCCGTGGGCGCTCACCCAGCTTGTTGACGCCGATCTCTTGCAGCTCCTCCCAGGTGAGGTCAGCCACCAGCCCCATGGAGTCGTAGCCGCTGCCCAGCAGCTGCTTGTGGTACTGCGGCAGCCCCAGCGCGCACAGCCACTCCAGCAGGTCGGCCTGGAAGAGCCCCGTTGGGGGTCAGCGCCAGCTCCGAGCCGCGGCGAAGGGCAGGAGCCCGGGCCGCTGCCCACTCACCGGGATGTAGTTGGGCAGCCACTCGGCGATGCTGAGTTGGGCGATCTCAGAGGCGATCTTCTTCCTGTGCCCAGGCTTGGTCACCCCGATGGCCGTCAGGTCCTGCCACCCAGAGTGGTACCATCAGGCCCCTCACTATGCCCGCCGGACCCTCCACTGCCCTCCCGACGGGCACCCACCTCCGGTGTCATGCGGCTGATGGTGGGCACGTCATAGCCAGCCTGCAGGAAGTGGGCAGTGTAGCCCTCCAGCTGGAACTCGCTCAGCCAGTTGTAAATGGCCTGGGCGTCCTGCGGCGGGTGGGGACAGGGCTGGAGTTAACGGCACCCAGCCACCTGCCCCAGCTGCCCCAGCTGCCCCTAGGGGCCTGGTCTGAGCAGGGGCTGAAGCCCATCCTGAAGCCCATCTGACCCCCACCCTGGGCCCGCAGCCCACTCCCCAGAGGGGGCCACACCTTTCCCTCCAGCAGCTGCTCCGGCCGCACATCCTGGGTGAAGAGCTGCTCCCCAGAGCGGCAGTTGGCCAAAGGGTGGTGGCTCAGGTTGTCTTCAAGGGGGGAGAGGGGTGGAACCAGGTGGCGGGATGAGGGGGTGCCAAGCCCTTGGCCTCCCCCACCACCCGCACCTGTCCCAGCCCAGCAGGTCCCACTTACCCTTCCTACCTGTCAGGGCCGGGGGGTGCAGTCCCGGCAGCACCTGGTCCTCCCCAGCAGACGTAAGCGGCTGGAGGCAGGAAGGAGCCGGCTCAGTGTCCGAGGCCCGCGCCCTCCCCCGCCCCTCCCCCCCCACACCAACACCCCTCCTTCCTACCTGTGCATTCTCAATAAGGAGCCCAGTGCTCTGACCATTGGTGCCCTCGGAACTCTGCCCGCTGCCAGCGCTGCGGATGCTACCCACGCTGCCCTCACTGCCCACGCTGCTCCTGTCACCTGCTGCAGGGACAGGAGCAAGGGGTCAGAGCCCTAGCTGAACGGCCAGCAGCCGAATGGCGGCCTGCTGAAGCCAGATGCCCACCCTGGTGCCCAGGGCTGCCCTTGAGGGGACATACCTGGGCTGTCTGGGCTCAGGCCCACTCGTGGGCCGTAGGTGACAGGGTGCAGGGGCTCGTCAGCAGGGGGCTGCGGTGTCCGGGAGAAGTTTGGGCGCAGGGGGGTGGGCACCGAGGCGAGGCGGGATGTAAGGGGGCCCACCCGCTTGCTGACCACCTCGACAATGCCAGGAGGAAAGTAGCCCACCCGGTCTGTGCCCCGCTGGCTCTCGTGGATGTGCCCCTTCCAGCGGCCATCGGGATGCTGCTCGAGCACCTGCGGCAAACGGGGGGCGGGGAGGCAACGGCTGCTTCCGGGCCCGGCCAAGGCAGGCAGCCAGCCTCGCAGCTGCGGGCCCACTCCGCACCCGCCCCCAGGAAGCTGGTCTCTGGCGCCCAAGTCAGCCCCCAGTTCGCCCCGCCGCCAGCAACCAGCCCAACCTTCCGAGCGCCTCCATGTCATACAGATAACATGTTGGCCATGTGGCCTTGGGAAACCACACTAATTTCTCTAAGCCTCACTTTGGTCATCTCTGAAAAGGGAAAGGGGATGGCACCCTTGCCTGGAGGGGAAGAAATGAATGACGTAGTGCAGGCAGAGACCTGAGCACAGGACCTAACCCACAGTCGGCACCTAAGCGGCAGCAACCACTGTGTCCTTGAAGGGACACCTGCGCTGCACCGGCCCTCACCGTGATGACATCCCCTGCCCGGACGTTGAGGGCAGTGGGGTCATGGAGGTTCCAGAAATCCTTGAGCGCACGGACCTTCAGGATCCCCGAGGCCTCTAAGGGAAGGGGGGAGGACAGGTGTCCCCTGAGAGTCCTTAGGATGTCCTCCTACTCCTTCAGTTCCCTCCGTCCCTGCCTCATCAGCCCCACGCTCCCCCCGTCAGGTCCTGGGCCCAGGAGACACCCACGCCTGCCCCACTGCCAGGCACGCCCCAGAGCGCCTGGCACTCACCCCGCAGTAGCTGCTTGATCTCCCGGCTGGCCTGGGAGGTGGTGAACTGATTGACAATGTCCAGCGCCGTCTGGTTGTACGTGTTCCGAACGTTCACGTCCACCCCGCCCTAGGGACACGATGCGGGGTGGGCACATGCGCAGCACTTGGCTTGTCAACCTCCCCCCAGCCCCCCTCACAGCTACCCAGGAAGTGGGTACTATCTTCCAATTTCACACGAGGAAACGGAAGCTCAGTGACGGGGCAAGGACGAGCTCAAGGTCACTCAGTCAGTAAGCTTGAACGGGTCCACCTGCTCGCTGGCCACGTGGCCAGCACACATGCAAAACCCCACGTCCGCAGGGGCCCCTTGGCGAGGGTCTCGCAGCCGGCAGCCTGCACCCACCTCCAGGAGCAGCCGCACCACCTCGGTCTTGCCATACAGGGCGGCCTCGTGCAGCGCTGTGCCCGTCTTGGTCTGGCGGTTGATCTCGATTCCGGCTCTCAGGAGCTGCCTGGGGCGGGGGGAGGGGGGGCATCGCAAGAGTCATGGGGGCGGGAGAGGAAGCCGACCGCGGGGGGCGAGGGTGAAGAGGGCAACAGGCCAGGACACCGAGGGGACGTTGCTGGTCCCGCAGGAAGGGGCTGAGGAAGCGAAGGCGGGAGCGGTCGGTACCTGATGACCTCTCTGTGGCCGTTCTTGGCCGCCAAGTGCAAGGGCGTGGTATAGTTGGGGTCGCACGGGTCCTTGGCCTCACCCTCCAGCAGGGCCACACACAAGTGGCTGTTCAGCAGGAGCTGGGCCACCTACAGCGACAGCGCCCAGCTCGAACCTCCTCTTGAGAGCCCCCGACGCCCAGAACGCAGGCCCCAGGGCTGCGGGCCTCACCTTGAGCCGCCCAAACTCGCACGCCAGGTCCAGGGGCGTCTTCCTGGCCTTGTTGACCAGGCACGGGTTGGACTGGTGCTGGAGGAGCATCTCCGACTGGGGGCGGGCGGGCAGCGAGTGAGGCGCCTGGCCAGCCCGGCCCCAGCGCCCCTGTGCGGGAGGGTGGGCTCACTTACCACTTCGTAGTGGCCGTACTGGGCAGCCAGGTGCAGCGGAATCTGCCCGTCCAGAGAGGCAACGTTGACAGCAGCAGAGGCTCGAAGCAGCAGCCTGACCGGCTCCAGCCGGCCCTGCCAGGCTGCGTAGTGCAGCGGGCGCATGCCTGTGGAGGCGAGGGGTGCTGAGGGAGGTCCCGGGACAACGTGGGCTCAGGGTCTGCAGCCAGCCCAGCTGGGAGGGAGACAGACCCAGGGGAAGGGATGCCGGGTCGGCCAGGGAGAGGTCCGGCTGTACAAGGCCGAAGCCCAAATCCCACCTTGCCCACCACGGATGATCTGGCGACCTCATGACAATGACATCAACTCAAGCTCCTCACCTGGAAACATGTCAGCACCCCCCACCACCCCAGGAGGCCGCAAAGATTCGAGGTACATTTGCAGCTTCCAGAGAACTGCATCGACCTCTATCAGCACGGCCAACCACAGGGTCTGGGCAGGGGGCACACTGCCATCTCACCATTGCTGTCCTTGATGTCCACGGTGGCCTGAGCCTCCAGCAGCAAGGCAATGAGCTCCAGGCTGCCCCCCAAGGCGGCGTGGTGAAGAGCAGAGAACCTGGTGCGAGAGGACACACAGTGGGGGTGTCGGGGAGCAGCCCCCTACCCCCAAATCCTTGTCTTCCACACTACACCCATCCTGGGGGCTGGCAGGGCTGGGTTACATGCCCACTGTGCGCTCCCACCCCCGACTGCCAGGCCTGCCGTGGGAGCGCAGAGCAGCCGGGCTACAGCATGAAAGGGCTCAGTGTCTGGGCTGAGAGGCCTGTTTGTCTGGCCTCCCCCCGCAGCCGGCCCAGGGGAGGGGGCCGTGGGAGCAGGAGCCCGAGGGCTCCTATCCTCCAGGGAGAAAAGGGGCCCAGCAGGAATCTGACCCAAGGAGGCCCCTCAGAGAGGCAACGGCCCCTCCCCTCCCTCAGGGGCAGGACCCCTCCCTCCTGTCCCGCACGGGCAGGGCCCAGAGCTCTCAGCAGACACACTTCAATGACCAAGCCTGAGAAGCGAAGGGGCTCCAGGCCTCAGGTCGTTCCCAACCCCGATACCCAACGGCTCTCTAGGGCGGGGCTCACTCACCCGTCAGCGTCCTGGTAGTTGAGGTTGAGTCTCTTTGTGGAGCCAAGGAGCTCTGCGGGCAGAGCAGGAGGCATCAGGGCCCCCTTGCATGACCCCCCTGAGCCGCACCCTGACCCAGTGCTCCCCCCAACCCCCAAACCCGGCTGACCTCTTGGTGTGCAGGAAAGCACCTGCCCCATGGCCCTCTAGCGCCTGTCCCCACGGCTCCGCCCTGGCCCACCAGCGCAGGGTTGCTGCAGCTGGGAAGTAACCTAGCTTAGCTCCCTTATAGAGCCAAGGGGGCGGGAGGGGCACTGTCGGGCCGTGCCCTCCAAAGACAGGCCCACGAGTGCATGGTTAGCATTCCTGCCAGAACGGGCCAAGGAACGAGTCTCATTGTCCCCCTGAGTGGAGGGGGAAGGAGGGACACCAGCGGCGGATGCTGGCGCTGGCCTGGGAGGCCATGGTGCCCAGCCCGACCACACCCACGAACAGAGCAGGGAGGAGCAGGCCGTGTCAGACCAACCCACACTGCACCCCGGCTCTGCCACATGCCAGCCTTGTGACCTCGGGCAGGTCACCACATCTTGGGCCCCGTGTTTTCATCCACACGGGCTCTGTGAGCAGTCACAGCCTGCTCACAAAAGCTGGGGCAGTTCCCCACTGGCCTCCGTCCCTGCACCCACAGGCCCCAGGCAGGAGGCTTTGCTGGGTGGTGGCCGAGGGGCTAGGAGCATGTTTATCCTGAGACAGGACTCACACAGGTGTGTCCCATGCATGAGCAGCGCACGGGAAGGGGCGGCCCCTGCCTCCCACGGGAGCCCACCCCCGCGGGGAAGGAGGCAGCTTCGCCCCGGCAGGCGGGATGCCAAGCGTGCTGGTTCAGGCCTGCCCCCAGGCCCTGGTGGGCCCTGAATACCCCAGCAAGACCGGGCCTCATTCCAACAGGGAGGGACCAACCCCAACATGATGAGCAAGGGATGGGGAGGGAGAGGACAGCTACTTTTAGGACTGAGCCGAATGATGCCACTGCTGAAATTGTAAATACAGAACCAAGCAGTTACTCAGCGGTGGGGCGGGGGGCACTGGAAAGCCACCCAGGCCTCCCAGGCCTCTGCGAGCCCCCTTGAAAAGCCCCTGTCACACAAAACCACTCGGGGCAGTGGAAGCACGAAGTGCCTGGTTCAGATTCTCCTTTCTGGCTGGGGGACTGGAGGCTGAGGACGAGGTCCGCGGGGCACACAGACAGCCGCTCCATCTGCTGCCAGCCTGGACGGCCTGGGATGGGGCAGCGCCTCTCCCTCTCCGGGGAGCGGCAAGACAATGTGACAGGAGAGACAGGAACAGGGGCCGGGGCTGGGTGGCTCTGTTCTTCCCAGAACAATGGCCGGAAAGGCGGTGGGGAAGCTCGGTGACTGCACTGAGACCTGGCGGGAGGGTGGAGGGTCCCGTCCTGGCTCGGCCCCAAGCACTTCCCCTGCAGCACAACCTCCTTTCCCGGCCTGGCCCTGGCGGCGGAGGGGTCCCTCCTGATTTAGGCTCAGCAGAGGATGTGAGCTCAGTGGGCCACCCCCAGCCCGCTCCATTTCCTTTGGCCGGAGAAGAAGACAGCTCAGATGGAGGAATGGGGGCAGGAAGGAGAAGGGCCAGGGGCAAAGCCAGGGAGGGCTGCACCCCCTCCACCCAGCACCTGCTCCCTGAAGATGATGTGGGTGGGCAGGGCGTGTCCCCAGGGACCAGACATTGAACCGGGGCACCGAGGGAGTACCAGCTAGAAAGCACCCCCCAGAAAGCCTGGACACCTCCCTCTGGCAGTTTCCTGAGCCCTCTCCCTGGTACAGAGCAGGCGTTCCCAGCCTCCTTCTGAGAACCGCCTTCCAGCCCCTGGAGAACTGTCAAGCGCGCGGAGTCCCAGGCTCTCCGCACTGATTCGAATTCTGGGGGCAGGAGACCAGGGAGGCTGCGCGCTCTGACAGTCCCGGGCAATTCCCACGAGCAGCCAAGTGCCGCAGCTCAGGCAGGAGGGCACGGGCTGGTCTCCGATCTGCCACACAATGGCTGTGTGACCTTGGGCTCTCTGAGTGTCAGCTTCCTGATCTGTAAAGTGGATGTCGAGACAGGGAATTAAGGGGATCTCCGTAGGTCATGAGCTGCAGGGTCTGCAAATGTCACCTTACGATTTCCTTTTGCTTACTAGCTTTCCCAGCTTCCCAGAGGACTGGGAAGGGAGGGACAGTACCAGGGCCGCACACGGAGTCCCAGGACCCTGTGCCCACTCTGTGTAAGGCCTTTTGGGGGCTCAGGGAAGGGGCTGCTTCTCCCACAGACACCTCCCCAGCTGTGAGGTTCCCACAGCAGCCGTCAGACCCCACCGGTCCGTCCTTCCCAGGACCTCACTTTGAGGCCCCGGGGCTGTTAGGACAGCCGCAGCCAAGGCCCCACTGGCAGGTCGCCAAAACCAACACAGAGGTGAGGGGAGAAGGGTGAGTGGCTCCCACTCTTGGGCCTCCAGGGACCTTTTAATCACCTTCCCCCTCATCATGTCCACCCTGTATCCACTTCCACAGGGCACAGGGCACCCCACAGCTCCATCTCTCTCCACCCTGCATTCCTGACCCGGCGAGCAAGGGGAACTCTTTCCCTAGGCCCTCAGAACCCTTCCCTCTGGCACCCACACGGGCAGATGTGGGTGGGGACAATTAGAGGCTTTCAAGTAGCCATGGTGTCTTGGGGCTAGACCCCAGCACCGTCCCAGTGTGGTGGAAGCAGCCATCTCTTGCCTCTGCTGCTACGGAACTCAAGGGGTGAAGTCCAGTGTCCTGCGGTAGCCTGCAGAGCTCCCCTGAAGCCCAGAGGCCCACCCTCCTCGGAATCTCACGGAGGAGGCTCCTAGAAGATGGGGCTCAGGTGTGGTCGCCCATGCACGGAGCACCTAGAGACCCCAGAAAGTTAACTCTGGCCACACCCCACCTAGGTACACAGGCAGGTAAGTCAGGGGGAAAGAGCTTGAGCAAGTGGTTCGCGTGTGACATTGTTTTAGGCAGCGAGACGCTCTTGAAAGCTACCTTACTGACATCCCCGTTAACGGAGACGTAAACGCAGATGATCAGGCTGAAGCAGGTGGGGTGGGGAGGGTTCCTATCGGTTCAGTCTTTCTCAGCCCATTCAGAACCAGCCCCCCACCTCAGCCCCAGAGAACAATCTGAAAACCACCTGCTAGAGGCAAACGTCAGGAGGGCAGGAATTCCGGTTTGTTTCATTCACTACTGACTATGTTTCAGAACAAACCAAGCCTGGCACATACGTAACAGGCACTCAAAAAAAAAAAAAAAGTGAATGAACAGTCTTCAAAAGTGAAGAAACTGATCCCCAGAGAGAAACAGTGACCTGCCTACGACACATAGCGAGGGGGACCCAACTTCCTCTCTGCTCCCCTGCATAGAGGCGGTCCTGGTACAGGACAAGATGATGCTTCCACCCCAAGTCCCCCCACCCATCGCAGGGGCCCCCAGTCTTCTCTCTGCCACTTGAGCACTCAGAGGAGGGTCTCAGCTGGACAGTCACCCCATCAGGTACTCACTTGTCTTTGCAGCCTTGACTTTGGCCACCAGCTTCTGCACACCAGTCACGTCTCCATTTTTGACGGCAAGGATCAGGTCCTGTTCACGACCCATCCTGGTCCCCAGGCTGGGCTCTGGGCTCAGAAGTCCAGGAGAGAGGCACAAAAGCTGGTCTCAGCCAAGGTGTTCAGGGTGCCATCCCTGGGCCCTCTGGGGAAGCGTGTCTCAGGCGGTGGGTTTCTCGTCAGGCGCGGGCAGGTTCTCCAGCACGGTGTTCCGTGAGCTGCCGCCAAAGGCAGGAAAGCAGATCTCTGAGTGTGGGTGGAGGCTGCTTGGAAATCTGGACAGATAGCAGCTTGCAGCTTCTGACAGCCCTGGGCTGGGCTGGGACGGGCACGTCAATCTTCCCAGTGCAGCTCAGAAGCAACCGGTGCCCGCCCAGAGAGCAGCCAGCATTCCCCCAGGCCTGGTACAGCAGCGGTGGACAGGTCTCGGGGGTCTGGAAAAGGTGCGGTGCCTCTGCTGAGAGCTAGGTCAGAGCCCCACAGGGCCTCCGGGAAGCCCCCAAACCACCCTGGCTGGGCTTCTGGTGCAAGGGAGGAGCCGAGCCACTCAAAGTGGGAAGGGAGCCATCACGCATGAGAGGAATATTTGGAGGGGGGAGGAGGGGTGACATCCTGGGAGGGGGAGGCTGAGTCACTAAGGCCCCAGGGCACCTGGCAGCACCTCAACCTACGGGAGGCTGGGCAGCAGCCTATTCTCCACAGCCCAAGGGGCTGACACCCACGGACAAGTGGCGGGCCAGGAGGCGGGACCTGGGACGGTTAGGCACATGCAGACAGGAGGGGTCACTCCCCGTTGAAGGGGGCTGTCCCCAGACTCTGAAGGGCTCTTTATGGAGTTAGAGTGGAGTGGGGAGCTCCTGCCCCACCCCACCCCCGTTTTCCTGGCAGGGGTCTGCCTGCTGGACAGGGAAGCTTTGCAGCACCTGTTGCTGACCTCTCCTCACCCCTTCTGCAGGATGGAGGAGCAGCTGGGCAGAGGACAGAGGCAGGAGCTGGGGCACTGCTGGCCAAGGGGGCTGCCTGGCCCCTCAAGCCTGAACCTGAGGCCCAGAGCCCCAGCTTCAATGCAGAAAACCCTACCTCAGCTCCTCAGTGACCACGAATTTGCGGCCCGATTCCTGTGGCATGAGAGCCGGGCAGGCCTGGGCTCTGGCTGGGGACCCTCACTCCCGGAACGTCCCAAGCCCAACCCAGATGGCACTGGGTCTCATGGCCCGCGGCCGACATTGGGGGAGGGCGCCCCTGGCAGTGCCTGGGGTCGGGCTGCTCCCCCGCCCCCCGGAATGCCCGCCCAGGGCCGCGCAAACCCCCAACCCCAGCCCAGCCCGGGCCGACCAGGGGAACAAAGCGGCGGGAGGTACCGAGTGGGCCAAGCGCCGGAGGGACTGATGCGGGAGCTCGGAAATAAGGGGGCGCGAAGGCGGACGGAAGGAGCAGAGAGACGGAGGCGCCCGCGGATCCCGCAGGAAAAGTTAGTTTGCGCCCGCCCTCCAGGGTGCGGACCCCGCGGGCTCACCTTTCCCCGCCGCCCCGCCGGGGGTCCGCTCGGCCGGCGCGGTCCCTGGCACTCAGGACCGTGGCTCCCGCTGCCCCCCCAACCCCCTTTCTCCTCCTCCTTTTCCAAGGCCGGCTCGGCGCCTCCCGCAGGAAATCCCGCCCCTCCCCCCCCCTCCCGCCGGATCGGGAGCGGAGGGACTGTCCGGGCCGCGCAGTCGGGCTGCCAGTCAGCGCCCGCGGCCCCGCCCCCACCGCGCCAGGCCCCGCCCCCACCGCTCCCGGCTGATCCGAGAGGCTGCCGGGTCTGCGCATGCGCCCAGGTGAAGCGCAGGGGACGGGGGCTGGCGAGAGCTCGAGCCCCTGCGTGCCAGTTGCCGAGCCGGGGCTACCTGGGGCTCTAGAGCTTGGGCCGAAGAGTTTGACTGGGTGGGAGATAAGATTTGATGTGATGCAGTCTGGGAACCGAGACCTGGGGACCCCATTTAGGAAGCACCCCTTCTTCTTTGCCCTTCTTCCCTCCCGGGGCTCCAGCAGCGACCTCAGCCGGCGTCCACAGTCGCCGAAACGCGGGCTGATTGGAGCAAGGCTGCCACCTAGCGGAGGGTATCGGAACGGCCCTCGGCGGCGGCGGCGCGGACCCCAGCCTCGAGGAGGTGCTCACGATGGACTGGGGTGGCGCTTCAGCACCACCGTGGGCCGGACAGCGCCGCCCGCCCCCGGGCTCTCGACACCCGGATCCCGACCCCTCGGAAGGGACCTAACGGCAGACCCTGAAGGAAACCCGAGCCTCCCCAGACCGCACCTGGAACCTCCCGGTGGCCTTCGGTTTGGGAAGCCGGAATTCGGGAACCCACCGCTCTCCTTTTTCTAACCCCTCTATCTGCGTCCTTGTCCAGCCACGTGGCGAGGACTGAACCAGCCCGGGACTGCGGGGGGGGAGACACGTGCGTTGCACTTTGGGCTCAAACTACACTTCCAGACGCCGGGTCTGCATAGCGGAGCCCAGGGCAGGGTTGCGGGCAGCAGAGCGAGGCTCCTACGAATCCAGAAACCTTCCAACTTTCTGCCCCCGGAATCGAGGCAAAAGCCTCCGCTAGGTGCCAGGACGGCCGGGAAGGCGGAGAACCAGCCAGAGGGTGGACCCGGAGACCGGAGGAGCGGAGGGCGGGTCCGCCCGCTTCGGGGCCGCGAGTTCCGGCGGCGGGCGGGGCCTGGGCGGTGCGCGCGCAGGCGCGGCGGCGGCCCGATGGAGCCCGAGCCGGACCTCGCCGCCGTGGAGGTTCCTGCGGGGCGCGTGCTCAGGTGCGGCGCGGCCGGGGGAGTCACGGGGACCGTGGGGTGGGCCGCGAGGGGGCGGGGCCCAGGGCGCCCGGGCGGCCCGACTGCCTGCCTCTGACCCCGCGCGTCCTCCTTCCCCAGCGCCCGGGAACTCCTCGCCGCCCGCTCGCGGTCCCAGAAGCTGCCCCAGCGCTCGCATGGGCCCAAGGACTTCGTCCCCGACGGCTCGGCGGCCCAGGCCGAGCGGCTGCGCCAGTGCCGGGCGGAGCTCTGGCAGCTGCTGGCGGAGGAGCGCGTGGAGCGCCTGTGAGCGGGGCGGGCCGGGCCGGGCCGGGGCTGGGTTGGGTTCGGATGACGCCCGAAGGCTTCCAGCGGGACTGAGACGGATCCTAACCCACTCTTCGTCGCCAGGGGCAGTTTGGTGGCCGCCGAATGGAGGCCGGAAGAGGGGTTCGTGGAGTTGAAGTCTCCTGCGGTGAGCGGCGGGGCTCGGGCAGGGCAACCGCCTTCTCTCCCTCCTGGCTCCTGAGTGAGTTCGCTCTAATCCCGCGCAGGGTAAGTTCTGGCAGACCATGGGCTTCTCGGAGCAGGGTCGGCAGCGGCTTCACCCCGAGGAGGCTCTGTATTTGCTGGAGTGTGTGAGTGGGGCCCCAGGAGGGTGGGTGGGGAACGAGGGTTGGGACCGAAGAACCCCAAGAGCCTTTTTTGTTTGTTTGGGAAAATGTGTACATCACTGACCATTCAGTATTCAGGAAGCTTGTAACCCAACCTTCTAGAGCAAAAGATAAGGATGCCGGGCAGGAAGCAGGCATTCCAGGCTGTACTAGTGTTGGTGCTGCTTCCCCCTTCGTGGTTGACAATATTCTTGCTGTGATGTTTGGGGGGGGGGGGGGTGCAGATACTAGACCCAGGAAGTTACCCCGTTGACAGAGCCCCTGCAGGCAGGACTTACAAGTGGCACTGTTGGCCCCACTTCCAGGGCTCCATCCAGCTTTTCCACCAAGACCTGCCGCTGTCTATCCAGGAGGCCTACCAGCTGCTGCTGACTGAGGACACCGTGACTTTCTTGCAGTACCAGGTATCTGTCACCCTGTTTCAAGAGAGGAGCCACCCCCCGACCGAGTCAGTACTTATGTGTACCTGTGGGTGCTAGGCACAGAGCTATAAGACAGGCAAGGGCTCTGTCATGGAGCTTCTGTCCTCGTGGTGGTGATGGATGATAGATCAGCACGCAGGAGGAGGAAGAAGAGAAAGGGGAGAAGCACCAGGCTAGAGGCAAAAGTGTGGGCATCATGGGCATGTGGGTGGCATTTAAAACCCCGGGCTGCTTTGGTGTGTGGCCGGACTGGAGGGCTACATCTGAGACCTAAGGTACTCCAATGTAAGAAGATGGGGGTCAGGGGAGATGATGAGAGACCAGAATCAGAGACCGAGGAGTGTCTAGCAACCAGGAGAGGTGGCATCACAGAAACGAAGAGGTTTTTCAAGGAGGAAGTGGTCAGCTATGTTGAAGGCTGCTGAGAGCTCAAGTAGGATAGGGAACGGTCCTGCATCCATCCCTCTGACGAGGATATGGGGATAGGAGGCTGAACATGTGGCTCCTTACCAAAGACGCTGGCACCCCACCCCTGTCTGTGCGGGGGACAGTGGGGTGTCTGCCACCTTCTGCCACCCTCTTGTCCACATTGTAGTCAGGAGCTTCATTCTTACCAGCTTTAGCATCAAAATATCTTCAGGTGTAGTTTTAGGCCTAGGCCTTAGGTTATCAGCCTTTTTGAGATTTGCATTTAAATCAAGAAATTGCCGTATGTCATTTATGCCAAGTAAGGTACGCAGGAGACAGGAATTCATACTGAGACCTCAGTTTTGGGGGGAGTGCTTGTAACAGAGTGTGGTCCAGCTAGTTCCAGGATTTGAAATCTTGGGGTGGGTCAGGAAATGGCATCTATCTGGAGAAACCTGGGTATTTTCACAAGTGGATGCATAACCTTTAGTTTGTTGTTGTTGTTGTTGTTGTTTGTTTATTTTTCCTTTTTTTTGAGGTTTTCAGCCACTTGAAGAGACTGGGCTACGTGGTTCGACGATTCCAGCCAAGGTAAATCCCCACCCCATCTCCGTCCTGTTTGTGCTGGTCCTGGGACCCGGGCAGAAAGTGGCCTCTGCTTACCTAGAGCCCTTGGCTGGAGCTTCAGCTCCCTGGACATGGCCTGGTGGCCTCTGTTGGAAATGCTTTATTGAGAGGCATGTTGGGACATTCCGGGTCGTTTCAACTTATCCTCAGTTATCAAATGGAGCCCCATCTCCAGCCTGTTCACTGCACAGGTAATGAGTGAGCACCTGCAGCTCCCTGCCAGCGTGGAGGTGCAGTGCTGGAGCGGGGCCTGGCGCTTGGTAGGTGTGCAAGCAGCTTTGTGAGGGCAGGAAGGGCTGAGTGAGGAATTAGCAGCTAGTAACGTTGCTTTTGCTGGTTTAGATACTCTTTCCTTCTGGGGCCTCTGAAGGTCATCACCTTAGTGCTCCATCATAGCTGAGAGCCATGGAGACCTTCGTACTTGGAGTAGCGATTGGTTCAGGCTGTGTAGTTTCTAGCATGTCACGAAAGCTCTGGAACAGAGCTTTTATTTCTCAGATGGAAATTACCCTAAGGAAGTCATCACAAATGTGTATTAAGTTCATCTGTGAGAACGGTCTTTCATCCATTCACTGTGCCGGGCCCTGTGCTCACTGATGGGAATAGCAGGGAGCAAAGTCACACCCCAGGCAGCTGGCATTTAGTGGGGGTCTTACACCAAACACCGTCACCTGGCAAAGGCAATGACCTTGGGAACATTGTATGACTTCAGCACAGAGGGCACAGTGCACAAATCAGTCTTTCCCTAGAGCAATGCTGCCTGGTAGGACTTTCTGTGGTGGTGAAAATGTTCTGTTTCTACCGTTCAATTATGTGCATTGTGCAACTGAATTTCTAATTTTACTTAAATGGGTTTAGGTTTAACTTAAATAGTTCACGTTACCGTACTGAATAATGCAGGCTTACAGCTGTAAAAAAATAGGTAAGCTCATGAGCGGGAAGAATGCCATGGGGTAAGGGGCCATGTCCGTAATGTGTTATTGACTGAGACAAAGAGTGCGAAGCAGGAGAGGCAGTCAGTATGGTGTTTATAAGAAATGAAAATGGGTACAGGGGTGCCACTGCCTGGCACAAGGGGGAAAGCTGGCCCTGGCCAACTGAGGGTGTGCAGGTGGTGACACCGCTGACACGTTCCTCACCAGGCATCCTCCCACTCTGCTTTCAGTGGGGGCTAGAAAATGACACCTGGAGATCCATAGCAGGCGCTCACAATGGTCCGATGGAAACTGGGACAGGAAAGCCAACACCGACTGCTGGGGATGAGGGGACCGCAGTGGGCGTGGGACGCAGGGTCCGGTTCTGCACTGCCAGCAGGTGCAGGCTGCCTGGGCAGGCGGGGACACTGAGGTGGGGCTGGATAGGTTCTCCTGGCAGCACCAGGTGGAGAGGGGGACCCCAGGCCGCAGGAAATGTCGCTGGGGGAGGATGGACCTGGTTCTTGCTGTGGGCCATCAAGGGGCCTCATGGTGTCCGGCTGCAGTGGCCTGCCACGCTGAGGCTGGGAGACGCGGAAGGCTGCGCTTCTGAAGAGGGGTGTTCCTCCTAGGTTTGTGATAGTGTCTTGGAAAACCAGCCTGTGCTGACTGAGGTCCCCGCACTTAGCACAGTTCAGTTTTTCCAGCTTAGCGTGGGAATGAGCCTGTCGCCTGCGGAGAAGTGAGCAAAGCCAAGGGGCTTCTCAGGTGGTTCTCCCCACCCCACCAGTGGGAGTAGGGGCCCCTCCATCAGCACACCCATTCACTCCTGTGTCAGATTTGACAGCTGGAATGGATCTTGATGACCTCATCATCCAACCCTGCAGCTCTGCCAGCAAAGAAACTGACACTCTAAGGGGGTCGGTCAGACGACCTGCCCAAGATGACACGGTTGGGATCCCAGTGTCTAGAATAGTGCCTAGCGCAGTGCACCACCCACCCCCCCCTTTGAAAAAAGAAACAAAAATTTTACAGCTGTATCCGTTGGTTTTATTTTCATTTTAATTTTCTGTGTTTTGCAAGCTTTCTAGTCAGAGATTAATCATTTATTGCTGGCTCCGCAAGAGCCCTGGTTCCAGGGAGACTGTCCAAAGGTGCCCTTGGTGAGGCAGAGGTGCGTAGGCCGGCCCCTGTGAGCACCCCCACGTGCCCTGTGGGCAGGTCCGCCTGGGGCCTTAGCCCGGGACTGTGGCTCTGACCCCAGCCCGCCGACTGGTGAGCTGGGCCAGGCCCTCCCTCGCTTTGCCAGGAGCTCCAGGTGGGGAAGGTAGACCGGTGGCTCCCCTCCTCCTCACCCCACAGCTCCATCCTGTCCCCTTACGAGAGGCAGCTGAACTTGGACAGCAGCGTGCAGTGCTGGGAGGATCAGAGTGGCAAAAGGAAGAGGAGGAGCTCCAGCGCTTGGTAAGGCTCCCCACACGCCCGGGGAGTTCTGGGCAGAGCTGTTGAGGCAGTGCTGGGTGTGGGACTCGACGAATGTATGGAGGCGCTGACATGCTGGGCTTGGGCAGCTGCTGAGTAGGCCAGGGAAGCAGGAGGACATGCAGGGTGTGTGCACCTCAGCCACCAGGAACAGATGTGCCCCGTTGCCTCTCCGTGTCCCTCAGGTCCGTCACTAAGAAGGCCAAGGCCCTGGAGAACCCCCTGCAGGGGGTGGATGGGACCCTTGAGAGCCTGGCGACCTCCATCCCTCCTCTCTGCAACCAGAACAGCCGTCACCCAGAGGAGGAACCCCAGCAGTCAAGCACTGTAAAGGGCCCAGAGGGCGCCTTCCAGCTTCTGGGGTCCCTGGAACCCTACTCTGGCCTGGCCAGGGAGGTGGTGGGGTGCGGCCAGGAAAGTGGCAAAGTAGAGAATGGGCTCAGGGGGGCTTCTAAGCCACGCTGGGACTTTGAGCAGATCTCCTTCCCCAACATGGCTTCAGATAGCTGCCACACCCTCCTGCTTGCCCCAGCGCCAGAGCTGCTCCCTGCCAACGTAGCGGGGCGGGAGACCGACGCTGGGTCCTGGTGCCAGAAGCTAAACCAGCGGAAGGAGAGGCTCTCCAGGCGGGAACAGCAGCAACAGGCAGAGGCTCAGCACTTCCGGGAGGACGTGAACGCGGATCCCGAGGTGCAGCGCTGCTCCAGCTGGCAGGAGTACAAGCAGCTGTTGCAGAGACGGCAGCTGCAGCAGACCCAGAGCCGCCCTCCGCACCTGTGGGACCAGCCTGTCACCCCGCTGCTGAGCCCCGGCCAGGCCGATTCCCCAGGTACCCTGCCCCGCAGGCCATGGGCAGCTAAGGCATCACAGGACTGGACGGGGCATGGGTCAACCACGACTGACTAAGGCTTAAGAAAGATGGAGCAGGGCAGTGGAACCCTCAAAGACGGTCTGTTCTCTGGGAAGCGGCAAAAGGGAAGGTTTAGAGATGGCAAGTCCAAGCCAGAGAAGAGAAGTGAAAGCTACGACCACGTCCTTAATGTCACACACGAGATGTGGATGGCTCTGCCACCCACCTGTGAGATCCCCTCCTCTCCCGGCTCTGTGAGAGGGAACCAGGTGACATGGTGGCCAAACAAAAGGAAGGTCTGTAACGTTAGGAACAGAGAACCAGTAGAGCAGCGATATTCAACTGGTGTGTTGCAAGAATTTTTAAAAACATGCAGCACCTGAATATTTAGTCAGGGGTACTGACCCCTTTTCCCTTGAATTGTCAAATTAAAAAACTGACAAAAGCCAACACAACCATAGCCATCTGGTGTGAATGAATCACAGTTATACCTAGTTCGTTTATGTGTCCCGTGAGTTGCAAAGGGTTGAAAATTGCTGTAAAAGGGCAAGAAAGATATGGAGTCAGAGCTACTTACAACCCTTAGAGAGTAACTAGGGTAGCCTGATCAGTCATGTTTCAATGAACACAAGACACCTAGATTTAAAATTCTAAATCTGGGAACCTGCACTAGAAGGCAGATGCCTGACTTAATTTTCCTGTCCTCATAGCCACAGTCCTCCAACACATCTCTGTGCTGCAGACCACACACCTTGCTGATGGAGGTGCCCGGTGAGTTTCCAGGTAGTGCCCGTCCCCACAGTACTCGCTGCCAGCGGGTTCCCAAGAGTCACTGGGATGTGACTCCTCAAGTTGGGTAGGAGCTCGTATATCATTCCAGGGACTCCCTACCCTTGGTCACACTGGTGGGTTTATCCCCAGGCTGGGAGGTGGCAGCTGAGCCTCCCCATACCAGTGGCACCTCACAGCAGGGCCTCAGTTCCCCAGCACAGGCTGCTTCCTGGATTGGAGAAAGGGAGTGTGGTGTGGGAAGGAAAGGGGGAGCAGGAGAGTCCTAACATTCCCTGCTATTTTCTTAGGCTGCTGGAGAAGCCAGGGGGCTTACAAATCAGCTTTGACGTTTACCAGGCCGGTGCTGTAGCCACCTTCCGCAAGAATAACCCTGGCAAGCCCTATGCCCGGATGTGCGTCAGCGGGTACGAACCCCGTGAGCACTGCCGCAAGGCTGCTGCTAGTTCTCTTGGAAAGCGAGTGGACCTCTTTTTCACATCCCTGACCAGCCTGCCAGTCCCTGACAGGGCCAGAGAGATTGTGTGACAAAAGCGAGGCTACACAGCCACGGGAAGCCAAGGTTACTGGTCTGCAGCCCACCGTCCTGGCGCTGGGGTAATCTCCCCTGTGCCACTCCCCTGTTCTCAACGAGAACCTCCCTCTTCCCAGCCCCCTGACCCAGCCAGGACGGGGTCTCTCGAACTTTCCTGAACTGCGCAATTGCAAACAGGAGAACGCAGACCTCTGTACCCCCAACTCCTGAGCGCTGGGGTCTCAAAGCCCGTGGGTAAGCTCTGTCTGGGTCTCAGTCGAGCCTTTATCCCCCCAGGTTTGATGAGCCAGTTCCAGACCTCTGCACCCTCAAGCGGTTATCGTACCAGAGCGGGGATGTGCCTCTGATCTTCGCCCTGGTGGACCACGGAGACATCTCCTTCTACAGCTTCAGGGACTTCACGCTGCCCAGGGATCTGGGGCACTGACCAGCGCCGGCAGGGCCTAGGGCCTGCTTGGGGGAACTTGGACTGTCTACTCTCAGGGACTGTCTCAGCTGCCTCCTACACCCAGTAGCTCCAGGGGCTAGTCTGGGCCATGGCCCTGGGTATCGGACACTTGCAGAAGAGCCAAGCCGAGTCCCCCTACAGGGCTGCAGCACTTCCAAGCCCCAGGACTGAGACAGCTGCCTTGCAGTGATCCCCCTGGAACTCAGCACAGGGTTCTAGAGACCCAGCGCGGTGGGGCAGAAGAGGACTGTGCCTTTCCACAAGAGGGTGCCTGCTCTTGCAATAAAGCCAAAGCCATAGCAATAAAAAAAAAAAAATCGCTTTTCTTCTGTGGCTGGGTATACTTTCTGGACAAGTCCCCCAACCCCTGGATCAGGGCACAGACCTTAACCCATGCCATTGTTTGGGACCCTAACCCTACCCACAGAGACCCCTGCTTTCTCTGGTGCTGAAGCCAAGCGAAGCCTGCGGAACGCAACCCCGCACCTTCCTCGGGAGGGGCAAGGTCAGCTTGGCCTCAGGAAGGGTGGTCGCGGGAGGGAGGCCGCCGCTCCATTGGTCCTTATGTGAGCTTGGCCGGTCGGGGGCAGAAGGCGACGTAGTGTGAACGCCGCTCGCCCCAAGCTCTGCAGTGGCGCGCTCAGCACACGCCCCGGCCTCGGGCCTGGCCTCTGGTCAGACACCCCCAACCCCCGGCTCGTTGCTCCAACCAAACTTGGTAACTTGCTGTCCCTCGGGGCCGAGGGCGCCTGCCAGCTAAAGGAGGGACTGGGAGGAGGGGGTCCAGACCCGGAGCCTGCCCAGAGGGGAGGCGCCTGGCGGCGACGCCCGAGTCCTCACGCCACCTCGCTCTAGGGTGCAGAAACGTGGCCCTGTGTCCGCCGGCCTCCCTCTCTGATTGGGCCGGGCGCTCCCGGGCGGAGCGGGGCTGCAGGCCCCGCCCTCGGCTCGCGGGGCGGGCGGTGGGGAGCACGGCTCCTCTCGCAGTCGGGCCTGGGAGGTGGAGCCGGGCGGCCGCGCGTTTCGGGAACTATTTCTCCCTCGGGGAGGCGGCGGGACACTGGGCGCGGCGTCCAGTTCCGCAGCCAGGTGCGGGCAGGTGAGGCCGGGGGCGGGCCGCGGCGCCTCGTGCATATTCACGCAGGCTGAGGCCCCGCCCCCGCCCTCTCCGGGGCCGCGGATTGGCCCGGTCGCCGTCCCCGCCCCCGGAGGCGCCTTCGCCCCGCCCTCGCCCGGCCTGCGCAGGTCTCGGGGGCGGGGGCGGGACGAGGCGGGGCCGGCGCTCCGGATTCCGCGGGCCCCGCCGGCTCGCCCTTTATGTAAATAGAGGCGGCTCCGCCCCTCGCCCGCCGCCCCGGAGGTGAGCAGGAAGGAGACTGCAGCCCAGAAACCGGTGGGCTGCGGGCGGAGCGAGGGAGCCGCAGCGGGCGCCGAGGGACGCCGAGGCCTCGGGCGGGGGCCGGCCTGGGGTTCCAGGTGAGGCGCGAGCCGGGCCCCCCTAGCCCACTGGCGGCGGAGAGGCGGGGGGCCGCCGCCCCGGGCTTCCCTGGCGGGGCGGGAAGGGCTGCACCCCGGTCCGCCTGCCTCGCCCTGGTCCCGGCGCTCAGCTCGTCGGGAGAGACACCTGTGGATGGCGCCGCCGGGAACTTTCCTCCGCCCGAGCCGCCCGCCCGCGATGACAGAATTGAGGTTTGGGGTTTGCACAGTAGTGTTTGCTTTGGGCAGCTGGAAAACAGGTGCCCCGCCTGGCTGAGAGCGAGGGTCACCGTGCGTGGAGACTTAGTCCCCGGGCCTCCGTCCCCGGGTGCCGGGCCGCCGGCCCGCGAGGCGCGCGACCTGCGCGTCCGGTGGCCCTCGCTCGGCGAGCGGCGGCGGCGGCCGAGCCCCTGCCCCTGCCTTCTGGGCCCCCTCCCTCCCAGCCCTTTGTGCCTCCTAATCCCCGGACGCAGGAAACCCGCGGGAGGGACTTAGGTCGCAAGGCCTTACTCCACCTGGTGGCTTAGAGGACAGGACGGAGACAGCCTGCTTCCCACGGCGGCGCGGGCGGGGTTGCGCCGTGGGACGCTGGGCTGGCCGAGGAGTGAAAAATCCTGCCTTGCCGGGGACGGTGAAGAGTTTGGTCTTGCTTTGCCCCCGCGGGAGGGTTGGCGGGTGCGCCGAGCTTTGGTGGCGGGGAGGACTGGCTGCCACCCGGCGGTGTGGCCCCCTGAGGCGCTCACCTGACCCAGGTGAGCGCGGGGCGGGGCTCAGCCCTTTCCCTGGGGGTTCCGGTGCCAGAGGCAGGGCGGCTCCGCCGGGCTCTCGGGACCCGTTGCAGTTTCCAGCTCGAGGCGGCAGAGGGGGTTCTGCAGGGCGGGGTGGGAGGCAGGGAGGGAGCCGGGAGACGGGAAGCCCCAGGTGGGAGGAACAGAGCAGCCGTTCTGTGGCCCAGCTCTGGGGAAGCCGAGGCCAGCAGAGGCTTTTGAGGAAAACAGGGTCCCAGTGAACTGAAGTACGGGAAGGGTCCTGGGAGATGGTCTTCATTTTACGAACAGGGAACAGGGAGTCCAGATTTGGTTCCCTTGACACGTTGTCGACCGGCCATTTTACAGCAAAAACGAATGCAAGTGCAAGCCTGAGTTAACTTTTTATCAGTCAGCAGCGTTTGAGCTTGAAAACACGGGGGTGGGGGGGGGGGTTGTGACTGGTCAACCGTGTGTTAAGGGATCTGCCCACAGTGCCCACTGGCACCGGTCAGGACCCCAACCAGGCCCTGGGGTGGCTGACCAGGGCTGGCTCCTCTTCTTAGGAGTGAGACCAGCCAATCCCCGGAGGCCACTGGACAGTGTTTCCAGGGTCTGCGGTCACTCTGCACCCCTACTATACTCCCCATTGAAGCCATGGCACGCCCCCTTTGGTGGCACATTAATACAATTTTAACAACTTAGTAATGTAGCACTTAGTAATTTCTTAATACATAGCATTAAGAGGGAGGGAAAAAAAGTGCCCATCATTCCAGATGACCCCTGATAGTTTAAAAAATAAAAAAGGTAAGAAGAGCCCATAGAGGGGGAGGTGAAACATCGTAGAAAATACGAGAGGGGAAAACTCACCCTCATGCCTCACAGCCTCTCCTCAGAGCTAGTGCTCAGTGGGTGCCTTGCTAAGCTGGGGTGTAATTGTGACTCTGCCTGGTGTCTGCTGCATCTCCTTGGCTTGGTAAATCAGCTGCCAGACCTCCGCCGATCCTAGTTTTACAGACGTTGATGAGCGGATGAAGTGTCACCCACACACGTGGCCTGGCACCTTGCCAGGCCCAGGTCAGGGTGAGCTGAGCAGCCCCCACGAAGCTTGAAAACCATGCCCACTTGGTTTTTGGACAGAGGTCTGGTCCTTTTGGGTTTCCCTGATGCATTGTGGCAGAATCTGGCTTCTCTGTCCAAAAATCAGCCAAAGAAAGGGTCATGATTTTTGAGAGCCTCTGGAGGTGGGAACTTGTAAATGAGGATGGTAGAAGCAGGTGAAAGGCAACCATACATTGATGTCTCTCTCCCTCTCTGCCTCTCTCCCTTCCTTCCTCTCTGCAAATAAATAAAATAAAATAAAATAAAAGAGCGAAGGAAAAGAAAACACTTCCCTTTAAAAAATAAAATGAGGACGATAGTTGGGGGGCAGAGGTAGAGGGGCGAGGCCTCTCCTATCCCTATCTCTTTCCCAATGGCAACTCCCCTGCTATTTGGGGGAGGGGGCCTATCCTGGGGTGCATATGTGTGTAGGGATGTAGAATTTCACCTACTTTGCTTTCTCCTCAGGGAAGGGCTTCTCTAGATATTCTGCACGATGTCGGGGGGAGGGGCACATTCCTATGCTGCTCTGTTGTCTTTAAGGAGATTTTCTGAGAACCCCATAAGGCTGTTTTTCAACCTTATTTAGGGAATGATTTCCTGGTCCCAGGACCATCACCCTAGGCGAAAGTGGTACATGGAGCTGGAAAGTTTGCAGCCTCTGCTGTCAGTCTGTGAGACACACACTCTCTTTCTCTCTCTCTCTCTCTCTCTCTCTCTCTCTCTCTCTCTCTCTCTCTCTCTCTTTTTCTCTCTCTCTCTCCCCAACCCCATCTACCCCATTAGAGGCTTTAAGTGTCCTGGGCAGAGTTTCCAGGAGCAATGTGGCTTTTCCTGAAGGGTTACTCAGCCTTCCTGGTCCATCCAGTGTGTTGGAAACGGGTGCTGCGACACCAGTTGGGGTGGAGAGGCCAGTGGTCCCTACCCCAGCGCTGGCTTTGCCTGGCTCCCTTTCAGGTGACCGTTCCTCCTGCCCTACCTCTCAGAGGAAACTGGTCCTTTGAAGAGTCACCCCACTCCTTCCCCTTCCCAGGAGCCACAGCGAATTCTTGAGCTAGGAGAGGCTCCCCTGGGTGTGGGGACAGGGAAGCTGCTGGGGACCTGACTCCACCCTTCAGGAATTCAGCAATGACTGGAGCCTTCTCCTGAAACACCTGTTTGATGAGAGGACCTCCGGGTACAAGACTGTTTGATGCTTGTGAACAATATTGCTGGGTGTCCTGGGGCCTCGGACTGAGGCAAGGTCCACAAAAGTATCCCTAGCAGGGTGCTAGGCCTGATGTCCACGTGGCCCTGGCCTTAGCCAGAGGCTTGAGAACAAGGTGGGGAAGTTCCCTGAGGGACCCTATGGTGTCCCAACACGGTATTCTTTGGGGTTAGTAGCTCCCACCTGGAGAAGACCTTTTTCTAGTTGGTTTCCATTCAGCTATTCATTCATTCATTCATTCATCCAGTCATCATTCAGTTAACAAGTATTTACTGGTGCCTGGGTGTGTACAGTGTGATCTAAACACTGGGCATGATCCCTACACAAAGCAAAGATCTCTGCCATCACAGCATTTGCATACTGAAGGGTGGGGAGTGACAGAAAAATAGTACAAGTAATAAATAATGTGTTAAAAAGCAATATTAACAACAATAAAATTTAAAAAAAAAGTTATAAGAAAAAAAAAAAAAAAGCAATATGAACTACCAAATAGCAACCAAAGGGATAGGGCCCCTGTGGTGGGGGCAGGTTGCAACCTAAAAGGCAGTCAGGGCCCTGGCCAGGCAGCTCTGCTGGTTACAGGTCATCCCAGTAGGCCAAGGTTGCGGGTTCTATCCCCCTTCAGGGCACATGCAAGAATCAACCAGTGATGCATCAATAAATGGAACAAGAAATCTCCCCACCCCCAACTCCATTCTCTCTCAACGTCAATAAATAAATTTAAAAAGGTGGTCAGGGTGGGCCTTGGAACAACCAGGAACAGAACAGGGACAGTCTATTATTCCTTCTGGAGCTGGAGGAACCTGGAGTTCCTTAGGACAACAGTTCACATTTTGCTCCAAGGAGGAAACCGTGGAATGGGGCTTGATCAGCTGAATCAGGCCGGCTGCCCACCTCTGCCCCGGGCAACTTGTCCCCCTTCTCCCGGGACAGCTTTGTTGTTCCTTATACTTTGCCACACCCAATCCATCTGTCCCTGGAGTCTGATGTTGGGTTGCAGAAGAGGACCGAGGCCCCCAGAGTGGTGATGGGGCCGTGGCCGTGCATTCTCACATCCCATCCTATCCTCACAGCCCGATCAGGGAGGAGAACCCGTTAGGAGGAGTCTCTGTGCGGTGGGAGGAGCTTTCCTGGCCTGTGGCTCCTTAGGATGGATAGTGAGGTGGACAGGTGAGGTAGCAACTGACCTGGATCGAGCCAGGGAGAGCCCCGGCAGGCGTGGCTGCTGACACCAGGTGGTCCCATCCACGTCCCTGTGTCCTGAGAGAGAGGCCCGCACTGGGCAGAGGGTTTTGCAGTCTGGTCCGAGTTCAGTGATTTGGACTCATGAAGTGCTTAGGCTGGAAAGCCCTTGGAATTGGTCATCCCATAGCTCATTGTCAGAATTACATGAGAAGACGCATGTGAAGTATGTAAAGTAGCACCATGTACTCTCAGACCTTTGTGTTTCCCCACCGTGTCAGTGACAGTTCCCTGGTTCCCAGCCCTTCTCCATCTGTCCCACCTCCGTGAGGTGCCCTAGCAGCTGAGGGTTGGCTTGGTTGCTGAGCTGCTGGCCAGGGGCCCACTCAGTGCCGCAGGGGGACTAGGGATCCCGGGGCACCTTGGGCGCTTGCAAAGCAGCCGTGGGAGTCCGAGTTGGCGCAGAGAGGGACTGGGGGGGTCAGTAGGGCCCCTCCTCACATCCCCTCCCTCGTGGGGAGAGGCAGGGGCGTGGTGCAGATGAGGCCAAAGCCACACACCGTCTCACACAGGATGTCAGGGAAGGAGGGTGGCTTCACTGCAGCAGCAGGCTGTGGGGAGCATGAGCAGAGGGCAGGGGAGAGCTGGGGTCTCAACCCGTGTGTGTTTCCAGGGATCCTGGACATCTCAGACCCAAGGGGAGAAAGCCTGAGGGCTCTGGAGTCCTGCCACTGGGCGTCACCTCTCCCAGCAGATCAGTGGCATTTCCCAAGGTATCTCATGACCTGGGGGTCTGGTCCGTCGCACGCGTCCAGGACAAGGCTGCCGGCTCAGCTTGGCAAGCCTTGCGCTCATAGGGACCAAGCAGTCCAGGCCCCCCTAACAGTCCAGCGAGGGACAAGCAGTCTGGTCTGAGAAGCTCCTTCTTTCTTCCTGGGGCACAATGAGATCTGCTGCTTCTGGTAGGGGGCCCAAGACAAGCCCACCCCCATGCAGTTATTCCCACTTTGCCCCCATGGGTCTCTTTACTGAGCACCTGAGACACAGGGGTGGGGGTCCCATGTGTGTCCTGGCCGCAGGGTCTGGGCACAGGACCGGGAAGAGGAGGCGGGTGTAAGTTTGGAAGCCTGTTGACAAACATGCTCCCCAGTGGTGGGCACTGGGCGATGGGGAGACCGGGTCCCCCTGGCCATCGGCACTATGGGACAGCTGGGGCAGTGAGAAGGGAAGGGAATCACTGGGTCAGCTGCCCACACGGCAGAGCATGTGGCAAATGAGTAAGAGTCACCCACAGGTCAGCAAGCCCAGCCTAGACCCTGAGCACCACCCGCCCCCACAAAGGAACAGAGCAGGGAGGGCAGCTCATGGTTTGGTCGGTCAGGGGTGGGGGCGAGGAATGGAGACCAGGCTGGCAGTCTTCAGAAGCTCGGAGTTGGAAAAGCTGGTTCTTAGGAAGTCCCCTCTCAGGGGCAGCACTCTGGCCACGTGGGTTCCCCTGTGCAGGAAGCCAGACCCCTGGAGCTCCTCATGCCGTGACTGCCTCCGACCCTTTGGCATCAGGCTTGGGGTCTCCTCCCTCAGCTTGGGGGCCTCTGAACTTGTCTCCTCCCACACCCCTTGCAGTAGAAGCAGCAGGAAGGTGGACCTGAGTTTGTCAGGTTCTCCTGTAAAAGTTTACGAAACTGCACTGGTCAGAGGACCAAAGTTGCACAGATGGTTCCACCTGCCCATGTGCCCCTTAGGGTTCCATGTCCAGGTAACTCGGCTGGAGCAGAACCGATCACAGCAGAGAGCAGGTGCCTTCCCGCCCGCAGGGCTGAGTGCCTGCTGTGACCTGGTGACCACACTCCCCGGGCCACTGCCTGCACTTGGTCCTTCTTCCCGTGTGAGACCCTCTTATCTGTCTGGTGGGAGGGGGCGGGCAGCTAGACCAAAAGAAGAGAAACCTCAAAAAAAAAAAAAAAGAAGAAGAAGAAGAAGAAGAGAAACCTCAGCACTGAGCCCATGACCCTTCCAGTGGGCTGCCCACTTAATGTGACTATTTTAATTATTATTATTATTTTGAAAGGTTTTATTTTATTATTTTTAGAGAGGGAGGAAGGGAGAGAAACATCAATGTGTGGTTTTCTTCACCCGCCTCCAGCAGTGGACCTGGCTGGAGACCTGGCTTGCAACCTGGTTATGTGCCCTAGCTGGGGATCGAACCAGCAACCTTTGGGTTTGCAGGCCAGCACACTATCCACTGTGCCACCAGCCAGGGCCTTACGTGACTGTTTTTAAGTAGACTTCCTGGTTCCTGGACACACTGCACGTGGGCACCCACGTCTCTAGTCAGCAGCCCTTCCAGCAGTGGCCAGGCCTCCATGGCGCTGGGCACCTACCCTGCCCCCTGGCGCTGGCCACCTAGGTTGCTTCTGATTTTTCCCAATAACTTAATGACCAGCCCAACCGGACCAGGGGAGTGTTCTCGGACCTGAGTGGGTGCCCAGTCCACAGCGGCCAGAGCAGAAGGTGCGGTCAAGTGCTGAGTGCGAGAGGTCGGGGTGGGTTCACGTGGTGAGGACCTGTTGGATGGCGGTTTTTGGTGTGCTGCCTGAGGGATAGGAAAGTGTTTCAGACCAGAGCTTGGAGACCACGGTAAATGGGGCCTGGCGTGGGGGCTGAGAAGTACCAGCCGACACAGGCCAAGCCTGGGGACTCCACGTTAGAAAGGAGAGCCACCACGTCAGCCTCCTGCCCAGGGGTTCCCAGTTGGGTCACACTGGGGTGCCCTTCTCTACCCATCCCTCTCCTGTTGCCTGAGCTCAGCCCTGCTCCCTGTCTTCACCCTCCTGGGTCATGCAGGGGTGTTCTGTCTGCCTGACACGCCCTGCTCCGAATCTTACCCGGCTGACCACTTCCTATGCTCAGGGCGCGGTGGAGACAGTACCTCCTCCGCTCATTCAGTGGGTGCCGGAGGCCTGCTGCTGTGAGGGAGGGCGAAGCCCCTGAGGAGGAATAAGAAAGCGTTTCCTGAGCGGGTTATGCGGGTCATAAACCAGAGCAATAAGTCAACCAGACCTTGGGGACCTTGCTGAGGACAGCAAAGCCGGGCAGTAGGAGAGGGAATGTCAGGGGAGGGACATCTGAGCAGGGACAAGGGTGGGAGACATCCCAGGCGGAAGGCATGGCACATGACCGGCCCAGCTGCAGCATGGCCGCTGACCACGAAACCCTGGCCACCTGTCCTAGCATGTGCCTTTACTCTCCTGCCGGCCCTGCCCTCTGAAACTGTCCCGCTGACTAATTCCTGTACCTGTGAGTCATCACACCCTCCCCTGGAAGGCTGTGAGCTTGGTGACGCAGGGATCCTGTCTGTCTGTCACTGTTGGGTCCCTAGTCCTGGGACAGGGCCTGCTCTGTGCCAAATGCTGCGCCAGGTCCTTGGCATTTGTCATTGCCCCACTCCTCCCAGCAGGCCTGCATGGGAGGGATGTACCCCCTTTTACAGACAAGCTGGTTGGCCCTCAGGAGCTGCCTTGGGAGGCCACCCAGCTTGGAGGAGCTGGGCTGTGGTGGTTGAGTCCTGGCTGTTGGTGGGAAGCCCTGGGTGCTTTCTCGTAGGTCCCCTCCCCGCCTCCCCCAGGAGGGGGCTCAGTGGGGAGGGTCTGTACCGCAGGGATCTGCAGGCCAGATTCCTGGAGCTTCTCTGCAGAGGACCTGTTGTCTGGAGTTAGTGCAGCTCAGGGTCTGCCGGGCCTGAGTCCAGCCAGTCCCAGCCCTGTCCCACTTCAGGAAGAGGTGGCACTCTTTCTTGCCTTGACCTGGGCCATTGTTTCTGTACTGGGAGCTGCGGCGAGGGCTGACTGGAGGAGGAGCAGATGCTGGAGCTCCATCACGCTTGCCAGCGGGGTGCCAGGCCCCGGGGCGTGAGCCCTCAGCCCCACATTGCTTGATGAATCTGAGCTGAAGGCAGGTGGGCCTGACGGTGCCCGCCTGTCCTGCCCTGTGACGGCAGGGGTGTCACATCCATCCTTTGCTGCCTCCCAGAGACTTGGGAGTTTGCCAGACCCAGCGTCAAATCCAAGTTCTGCTGGTTCCGCCAGTGACCCTGGACGAGCGTCCTGGCCTCTGTGGTCTTCTTTGCCTTGTCTGCCAAGTGCGATGTTCCGCCCACCTTCCTGGGAGGCGGACGAGCTCCCAGGTCCAGGTTGCGGCTGAGGTGCTGGCAGCACCCGGAAAAGGGGGGCCGCAGGTGCCCACGTGCCCCTCACTACCCTGCCCTGGGTGGTGGGGTTTAGGGACGGTTTTCCTCCTCGGGATTGTTGGCTTTTTTGACAGTGAGCATGGATTACCTGAGCAAAATATTTAAAAAATAGTAACAGTAACTCACGAGGGGCGGGCCTAGTGCCTGGGAGGCAGCAGGTGCCCCGAGGAGCATTTGGGTGGCTGGAGTGCCCACCCTGCCCTCCTGTGTAGGGCTGCCTCCCCGGCCCGTGTCCCCATGTCCTGCCGCCCTCCTTCCCGCCTGCACCTCCTCCACCTGGGGCTGTGCCACAGCACCCTTGACCCTGTGGGTTCTGCCCTCTGAGCCCAGGTCAGCTCCTCCCCGGAGTCTGCAGGTGCCCCTCTGCCCCTAGGGCCCCACTCCCAGCCTCCTCTGAGTTCCCACCCGCAGGCTGTAGCCCGGGAAGGGAGAGTGAGCACCCCAGGACCTGGAGTGGCCCCTTTGTGGGCTGGAGCACCCTCCCCCGCTGGAATGCTGGCCTGGCTCCGCGGTGGGTCCTCGAGGCTGATGCTCCTACAGCCCGGGGTCTCTTCTCACTCCTGGTCACCCGGGAGCCTGAGCCACTGGGACTCATGTCAGGGCCTCGGATCAGGTGGGCACCAGACCGCCTGCTGCCCCTCGGGGCAGTGGCTCCCTCAAAATGTGAGGCACAAACCTCGTCCACACCCCTCCCCCGCCTGTAAGTGGTGGCCTTTTTGGTGTCCCCAGATGATGGTGCCCTGAGGGCTGGTCTCTGCCTGGTCCATTGGGGTGGCATTTGGAATGCCCGGATGTGCATGTTGCCTCAGAAGGGTCCCCAGCCAGGCCACGCAGGATCCTTTCATATACAGAGTTAGTTACTGTTTTTTGTCACTTCCCAAAATGCCAAACGCTTCAGGACATCCTTCAGGTCTCAGCTTAGACACTTTTCCCATAGGACACCCCTCCCAGCTCAGGCCAGCGTCCCCCTGAGATCGAAGGTGCTCCCAGCCCGCAGCGAGCACCCCCAGGGCACCGATGGCCTTGGTGCTTCCCTGTGTCTCTGGGGTGGCCCTGGGCTCATGTGCTTCCCAAAGCAGGCCTTGCTGTCCTGTGGTCAGTGGGTGGCGGGCTTGGGAGCCGGAAGCTAGAGCACGGTTGATCCTTCCCCTTCCCCCCAGGATGATCCAGAAATAGTTTCCCCTTGGGCCGACAGGGAAGGCATTCTACAGTGGGCGGACAGTTTGGGAGCTGGTTTCTGGGGGGGAGTAGATTTCCTTCCCTGATTAGCCTTCTCTTGGGCCTGTGGGAAAGGGAGCCTTTCTGTGTCCACCCACCAGGTCCTAGCAGCCTTATGGGGGGACCCAGCTCCGCCGTGGGTCCCAGGCATGGGGTGGGATGGGCCAGCACCCCTGACTGCATGTGCTGCGCGCTCCCAGGTTCCTGGGGGCAGTGGCTGGCGGGAGCAGCCTAAGCTGAGGGCTGCTGGAGGCCTCTGGTGACGTGAGAAGGCGCAGTTGCCGGTGCTCAGTGCCACCGTGCTCAGTGCCACCGTGCTCAGTGCGGGTGGTTGCAGCAGGGCCCTGGCCAGGCCCTCCCCGCCCCCACCTGCACTGGCCTGGGAGCCCAGCTGCTTAGCCCTTGCATTCCCACCTCCCAGCGCCCTGGAGAGAGGCTTGTGAAGTTTCCCTTTCTGCTTAGCTGGAGTTTTATGGTTTTTCAGAAAACAGGTTAACAATTAAGCTAATTAACCACAGTGCTCTGGGCCTCCTTGTTCCTATAAAGCCTGGATAAATGGCTGTTTCCCTAGCTCCTCCGACTGGTTTTCAAAGGCCACAGGTGGCAGAAGCAAGTGTTAGCGTTAACCGGTCCTGGGCTTCCGGGTCCCGAGGGACAGGTCCCCAAGAACCACACTGCACAGGCGGAGCGTGGGGAAGCGGAGGACGGCGGGCTGGCCGGCCTGGGGAGGGCTGGGCTCGGCCTGGGGAGGGCTATGTGCCCGCCCACTCTGGCGCTCAGCCCCTGTCTCTCTCCAGGGGCTGCATGTGAAGTGAGATGAGGCGCTTCCTGCGGTCCGGACATGACCCTGCTCGGGAGAGGCTCAAGCAGGACCTCTTCCAGTTCAACAAGGTAAGGGGACGGGGTGAAGGGTGCAGCCATGTGTCTGGGGAGCCCTAGGCTGGGGCTGGGGTGCTTAGGTTGCCTCCGCCTAGACGAAGGGATGCACGTGGCACTGCCTGCAACTGCCTCATGGGGGTCTGGGAATCTGACTGGGGAAATGGGGTTTGATTAGAGGGCTCTCCCAGGACAGGGCAGTGGGATGCCCAAGCCTCTTATCGGCTGTGTGACCTCTGCAAGTCTGCTCCTTCCAGACTCAGTTGCCCCACCTGTGAAATGGGGAGAAAACAATCTACCCTGTCTGCCTCCTCATAGGCTTGTGGAGAGGCCTTAGGGACAGGAAGACAAAAGGACTTTGCACCTGCAGATATATTAACGTTCTGTGCTGCCAGGTCCCTTGGGGTGGTGGCCCCCGGCCTTGGCTTTTCTGCCCTCCTCAGATCACCCCTAGAGGCAAAACGCAACTTCCCCTCTAGGCAGAACATAGGATTCTGTTGGGCAGGCTCCAGGCCAGGGTGAGGGGGTAAGACCCCTGGGGGAAATGCCAGGGTGGGCATTTGACTGCTCAACCCCATACCTGCTCCACCCCCATCCCCAGCCAGAGTGACTTGTCACCCGAGATCCCAGGGAGGGTCCCAGAAGCTCTACAGGGCTTCCCCATAAGGAGTGATGCCTGGGAAGGCCAGAGCTGGACAGGTCTGTCCTGAAAGTATGGGGACAATAGAATTAAAACAGTTTGTGTGGCCGATAATCTTGGGACAGGCCTGGTAAATAGGAGAAGCGTCACATAGTTTATGAGCCCCATGGCCACCTAGCAGTCTGCAGCCATTTGGAGGTGACTAGCCTCTCTAACCTCTGCTTAGATCTGGGCTTTGCCTCTGTCTCCAAGCTCCCCCCCTACCCCAAAAGTCAGACTGTAGGAAGAGGGGCACCAGGGACCCCCTCCAGGAGGTGATAGTGGACAGGGGACCCAATCTGGCTTCCCCACTTAAACCTGGGTAGCCCTATACTTGTCCCCACATGGAAGTAGATCATTTTAAGTTGGGGAATGGGCCTGGCATTGTCCTTCCGAGGGAGCAGCGTGGCTGTGGGTGCTGTGCTTAGAACCCCTGCACCTGCCCAGGGACCCTGGGTAAGCCCCTGTGCTTCCATTGCCCCTAGTGAGACCAGGATCTCACACCCCGAAAAGGTGGCCAATTTCATGAAAACCAGAATAACAGGCCCAGCAAGGAGGGACAACCCCCCCCCCCAGCCCCCCCGCCAGGTTCCACTGCTCAGCAGGGTGCGTCTGGGGTGTGGCTGGGGTAGAGGAGTCGTCCCTCTGTGCCCAAACTGGTGGTCTCCAAGCTCAGCTACCCCACCCCCAGGCCTGGTCAGAAAGGAGAGGCGGCTCCTGGAATTCCTTCCTCCCATTCTACTGTAGCTATTCAGGGCTGGGGCTGGGGACATCTCGCATGACAAGACCTTAGCCTCCTGGGAGGAGGGGCCCCACTGAAATTCCACTTGCTGGGAGTGGAGTGGAGCAAGGGGGCAGTCTCGTCTGGGTTGGGGTTGGAGGTAAGGCCAGATTCTGGGAGATCGGGAACCTAGTGGTCCCACCGCGCTAGCTTCTCTCCAGGCCGGGGGCCGAGGGAGGCTGGGGCCTGGCCTGGCCACCGAGCCCTGGGTGTGGAATGCTCTGGAGGTGCGTGGCCCACGGCTGCTGCCATCCCAGGGTGGCCTCGTCCTTGTGAGGACTCATAGGTGGGTGGCACTCCCACCTGCAAGTGAGGACTTGAGGCCTCTGGCCTGCACACTGTGGAGGGCACCCCGGGAATGACGATCTGGGTACATCTGCCGGCCAGTCGTGTGGTCTTCGGGCGGTGACTTCCTCTGCCCAGCCTCAGGCCGCCCAGAAGACAGAGGAGGCAGTTGGGCGCCTCAGTAGAGAGGAGGTGACTTCAAGCAGAGTCACGTCAGAGTAAAACCCCGTCCTCCAAAATCAAAACTCCCCCCATGCCCCTCTCTCCCCTGGTGACACGGACCAGCCAGTTGAGAAGGCTGGCTGGGCCCTCCTGCCCGGCTGCCCCTGTCCAGAGCCAGGTTGTTTTGTCTTGGCATTTTCGTGGCTGGGCCCCTGGTGTCAGGTGACAGCCTCACAGGACAGGACAGGTTGCTGCCAGGAATCTGAGCTGACCACACCCCGAACGGGCAGTGCTACCCAGCCAGCCTGCTGGGCCCCCCTTGCCGGGGGCAGGATGGAGGACCCCCACGCGCTCTGACAAGCAGCCTTCCGTCTGGTCCAGGCACCTGAAGTGGCCCCAGCGCTGTGAAGGGCTTTCTCCCCTCTTCTCCTCTCACCGGCTAGGGTTGCATCTGGCAAATCCCTCCTTTCCCAACCCCGTCAGAAGAGCGCATTGTTCTCCTCTCGGGGGAGGTCACCTGAGCCAGGAGCCGGTGGGGGCAGGGCCAGGTAGGCTGGAGGCCACCGGGAATCCTGCCTGCTGTCCCCACCCCAACCTCCGTCCTGGCGGAGGCCTGATTCAGGGTGGCTGTGTGCCTTGGAAGTCGCACAGTGGGCACCCCCGAGGCCGGGCCCACCCCTCTGTCCCAGGTGGTGCCTTCTTTAAGGGCAGCCGTCTCCCCCTGGTGACCTGGAGCTATGCCTGAACCCAGCCTGGAGGGACAGCCCTTGTAAGTGGCAGAGGGGACTCAACAGGCCAGACTTAGCCCCTGTCTTTCTTTTCTTTTTAAATTTTATTTATTTAAGTTTGGGGAGAGGGGAAGGGAGGGAGAAAGAGGTGACCAGCATGAATCCAGTTGCCTCTCCTCCGAACCCAGAGCAGGGACCAAACCCGCCATTGGAGGCCTGCGCCCTGGGGCTCTCCGCTGTCAACTGACACCCAACCAGCTGAGCCACACCCATCAGGGCTTGAGTCCCTGTCTTCCCAAACCAGTTACAGAAAAGAAGACAGGGAGGGGTAGCGCAGTGACCCCAGGACGCAGAAGGAAAGCAGGAATGCGGAGGCGGGAGTGCATGACAGGCCAGGCATGGGTCTCCCTCTGGGTTAGGGAAGAGGCTGGCCATAGCAGGAGAGGCTCCGGGGAGACGTCAGGAGAACTTCCTGCCGGGGAGTTGATGGAATGGGCTGTGGCCTGAGCCTCACCGGAAGTTTCAGGCTGTTCTCTCCTTGGCCTGAGGCAGAATTGTTTAGGGCAGCATCTTGTCTTGATAGGAAATCAAATGTGAGCCGCATAGGTGATTTAAAGTATTCTAGAAGTCGCATTACAAAAAAAAGTTTAAACAAGTGAAATTAATTTTGAAGATTTTCATTTATTTCTAGAGAGAGGGGAAAGGAAGGAGAAACAGAGGTAGAGGGACCTGGCCCACAACCCTGACCAGAATTGAACCAGCGACCTTCCAGTTTGCAGGCCAGCACTCAATCCACTGAGCCACACCAGCCACGGCTGAAATGAATTTTGATAATAAATTCTATTTAACTTAATATATCCAAACTATTGTTTCAACATGTAGTCCATTCATGAGACTTTCTTAGGTATGTACATATACTGTATATACATATGTATGTATATGAAGTCTTTAAAATCTCAGGTGTATTTTACCCTTACAGCACATCTCAGTTTTGACATTAAATTTTCTTCGGAGCCCTGGCTGGTGGCGCAGTGGATAAGGTGCCGGCCTGTGAACCCAAAAGTTGCTGGTTTGATTCCCAGCCAGGGCACATGACCAGGTTGCAAGCCAGGTCTTCAGCCAGGTCCGTAGCTGGAGGCAGGTGAAAGGCAACCCTACATGGATGTCTCTCTCCCTCTCTGCCTCTCTCCCTTCCCCTCTCTCTAAAAATAATAACATCTTAAAAAAAAATTTTTTTTTCCTTTGGAAATACATGGTCTGTATTTAGAATTTGGGAGATTTTAGGAAGATTTACAAATCAAAAAGGAGATTTGAAACTTGGTCTGCTTAACTCCAGCCTTGACCTGTTCTTTTGGAACCCAAGGGTGTACCTAAGAAGTTTTCCAGGAACTGAAGTGGCATCCTTTCTTAAATTTAAGTTCATGAAAATTGAACGAAACTAAAAATCCTGTCCCTAGGCCCTGGTCACATGATGTGGCTGTTGCCCCGGGTGACTCGGTGCAGGCCTCCTGCAGGCCCCCGGGCTCCTACAGGACACTCCACCCCACCCCCCTGCCAGCCATCCAATTCCACAGGCTCTGGCCCTGAGCTGCTGCTGGTGCTGGTTCTGGGAAGACACTCCCACCCCAGGAGCCTCTTCCGGGCTCCAGCTTCCTGAGGCCCAATGACCTGGGCCCGCCGAGGCCTAGTGGGGCCCACGGAGGAGCTGGCCCCACTCCCCATCAGGCACCCTGCCCTCCTTTTCCTGGGAAATGTTTACATTCCAGACACTCTGCTATCTCCCCAAGGCTCTTCCAGGCTCTACATTTTTTGCATAGCTGACCAGGGACCTGGGCAGGCAGGGGGATCCTGCTGGGTCACTTCTGCCCTTCCAGCTGTCCTTTCCAGGTGCAGCTGTTTTCAGGGTGGACCATGTTCCTGGCAAAGAGCCAGGCCTGTTTAGCCTGAGTTTGCCAGGTTGTCATTGCTGCTGTCACCAGGGCCCGCCAAGGGGAGCCCTGAGGAGCTGGCTCACGGAGCAGCCTTTTCCTGCGGGCAGTCTGGGTGTCCCCTGGGGTGGGAGCTGACAGGCAGGGTCAGCTGATTAAGAAGCAGCCAGAAACCTTCCGGAGGGTGCTTCATCAGCAGGAATCTATCCCTACCTTTCAAACCTGTTGTCGCATCCTGGGGACACCTGCCTGAGGACGTACTGGGGGCTGCAGACAGACGTAGGACCCCGAGAGTGGCCATCAAGTCAAGCGGCAATTGCAGAACCTCTAGAAACCAAGATGTTCAACAGCAGAGGCCTGTAGGGTCGGCACCGCCACGTAGGAAGCAGATCCGTCAGCGGCGGGAGAGCCGTTTCAGACCTTTCACTGCGCTGCCCGGTTGTAGGCGGGAAAGCAGCTACGGAGCTGGAGGTGTGTGTGTCCAGGGCATGACCCCGTTACGGCCCGTGCTGTGAGCGTAGACACGTGCTGAGCTGCTAGAGAGCGTCGCTTCTAGTTGTAGGAATACAGGTGGCCTGTGTTTCTTTCTCAAACTCCTTCACGTGTTCCACGCTTTCTATGGTGAGTTCAGAAAACTTACGTCGTAAGAAGAAGCGTGTGTCACAGTGACACTCGACACTCGGAAGCTCCTCTGGGAAGGAGGACTCCGACATGGGGGGCCATGGGCGAGCTGACACTCAGGGCTGGAGGGGCCTGGGCACCCCAAAGCTGCGAGGACTGCCGGGGGGCTCCAGAGCCTGGGGCTGTGATGCGGCCAGGCCTCTTACACAGCAGGCGCCTTGCTGCCACCCCCGGCCCCCGCCCTCCGGAGCAGGCAGTCGCCCATGGCCTGCCGGGTAGAGGAACTGAGCCAGAGTTCCCAGAGATCCAGTGGCCAGCGTGATGGCCAAGCGCAGGGTGAGGAGCCAGTGGGGTGGCATTGCCTCACACGGGGTGTCCGGGCAGGAGCCTGGATCAGCTCCATTCCTCCTTCCCGCTGGGGGAGGCTCTGCACTTTGCTTCTCTGCCTGGCACCAGGCCCTCGGTGGGAGGGACCCAGGGGACAGGCCTGCAGCTGGCGTGGTTCTCGTTGCAGACGGTGGAGCATGGCTTCCCTCACCAGCCCAGCGCCCTCGGCTACAGCCCCTCTCTTCGCATCCTGGCCATCGGCACCCGCTCTGGAGCCGTCAAGCTGTATCCTTTTGGTTCTCCCAGCTCCCACCCAGGGGGAGCTGGAAGGGGTGGGACCTTAGCGAGGGCCTCCACCTTCCAAAAAAAGCAGGCTGTGGGTGAGCCTTCTTATCCCAGATGCCACCAACATCCTCACCAAGTCAGCCCTAAACACAGTCAGGGAGACAGGTAGGCCAAGCAGCCCCTTTTCAACCTTTTCCTGGCAGGAGCCAGGAGCCCAGGGCTCTTTCCACACCAGGGGCAGGTGGCCTTGGGTGAGAGGAGCAGCATAGGGAGCTGCTCTTCCAGAGTCCTGCCCACCACGCACACCCGACACGCACACATGCACTCAGGCACCGAGCCCGGAGTGGGCCCCTGGTTGGCAGGAACAGTCCTTCCCTGGCTGTGTTCTACCGAAAGCACTGGTTCTGGCTGCAGGTCTTGGCACCGCTCTGCCCGATCTGACCTCAGCTCCCAGAGTGAGCTAGGATACGACCCAGGGGAGTGGGGAGGGGCCCCTCCGGTGAAGCTGCGACTCCCTGTTCCTCTATCAGGCGGGGAGGCTGGGCCTGCAGCAGCCTGGGTGCCGCAGGGGGTGGTGCACACATGGGGGTCAGGAGCCCAGGTCCCGCTTTGCACTCAGCTTTCCCCCAGCTGGTTAATCATTGCCAGACCGTGGCCAGTGCCAGATCCTAGCTACCAATCCCCTTGCCAAGACCCAGGGCCATAGCTGCTGGGGTTGGGCCCACAGGGGTGCCCTATGTCTTCTCGCTGCCACCAAGTGGTAGCTGATGGGTCTGTTGCCACTCAGGCTGTAGGTGGGGGTGGGGTGGCGGTGAGCAGCCTGACAGTTGCCACGGTCTTTCCCTGGTACAGTCACCCCACCTACCTGGCTGGGAAGTTCTCCCTGGTCAGCTGTTTCCACCCTCAGGGGTCAGGTCACCGGCAGGGCCCCATGCTGTTTGCTGTTAGGGGCACAGAGGCCCTGCACCCCGACAGACGAGGGGTGGTGCTCTGCCTTCAGGAGCGTTTCCTAAGCCAGCTGCGTCCAGCTATGGGGCGCCCGGGGTGGAGTTCATGGGCCTGCACCGGGAGAACAACGCCGTGGTGCAGATCCACTTCCTGCCTGGCCAGGTGAGGCCACTTCGTCCCTTCCTCCTCGCATGACTTCCAGAGGGGCGTGGAGAGACGGGCTTTGGAGACCCTGGGTTTGGTGCTGACGGGAGGACCCGGAACTACCTTTCCCAGTGGAGATTCCTAAGAGCAGCTGAGGGCCTTTTGTCTGGGGGGCTCTCTGGAACCTCCCTGGTATGGAACGGCCACAGTGAAGGCTGGCCCTCCCTGGTCAGCGAGACAGCACACTCTTGTCCCTGTCCCCCCTAGTGCCAGCTGATCACCCTGCTGGACGACAACAGCCTGCACCTGTGGAGCCTGAAGGTCAAGGGTGGGGTGTCGGAGCTGCAGGAAGACGAGAGTTTCACACTGCGGGGCCCCCCAGGGTAAGGACTCCATCCCCTTGCCCTCCTCCTAACCCGTGCACCCAACCCCAGGGTGGGCTCACCCTTTGAAGGTCCTCTGGAGCCCTTGGTGGTCTTAGCAGGTGTTTGAGCCAACTCGTGTCCACCCACAGGTGCTCCGGGTAAAGAGGGTGGGCTGCTCAGGAGGCTCCCAGGGGATTCTCCTGCCTCCTCCGCCCTGCCATCTGTCTCCTGCCTTGGCAGAATGTAACCAGTATCTCAGTCCTGGCCCAAGACCCTGTGGACCCAATCAAGACTGCACAGGCCTGCTTTCCTACGCATGGCCTTCCCAGGGCAGCCCGGAGGCGGGGAGCCGCTCCATGGGGAACCCCCTGCCTGGGTAGCAGCCAGCTCACAGGTTGCCGTTCCCACCCACAGGGCTGCCCCCAGTGCCACCCAGATCACCGTGGTCCTGCCACATTCCTCTTGCAAGATGCTCTACCTGGGCACCGAGAGTGGCAACGTGTTCGTGGTGCAGGTGCCAGGCTTCCGCACGCTGGAGGACCGGGCCATCGGCTGGGAGACTGTGCTACAGCGGTGAGCCTGGCGGCCTGCTGCTGTTAGCCAGTCGCGTTGAGCCACACATGGCCCTATGGTCCCCGTCAGGTCTCAGGGGCTTACAGTTCCTCCCCTGGGAAGTCTCTGGGGGCAGGAGGAGAGGCTTAGCTCCCCACCTGTCCCCCAAATGGAGACTTACCCCACTGCATGTTAGCATCATAGCATTGAAAGGGGTCTTGCAGGTAACCTACTGCCTCATCTAAAGATACAGAAAATTAGGCTCCAACATGATTGTGTAGCTCCCTTTGCATGGATATCTCATCTTTCAAAACCTCGGGGCTCCGTGGAGGCAGATGAGTCACAGACCCTCCCCCTGCATGAGCAGGCGCTGCTCCTGGTGCTCGCACTTGGCCCGCGCTAGGTTCCCCCTTGCACACGGGCTCTGCGCCCACACTCCTGACGGCCACGGCCCTGCAGGCTCCCGCAGGTCCACAACAGTGGTGGCTGCCACAGAGACGGAGTCCCGTCCCTTCGGGTCTGGGTCCAAAGGGGAGGGAGGGGACTGGTAGGGGTAGAACGTCTGCAGGCCCACCGTCCTGTGCTTCTCCCTCGGCCGTGTATTCCAGCCCCTCCGCTCCGGCAGCCAGTGCCCACTGTGCGCTCAGCCAGGCCCTGGGTGCACCCCAGAGTGGGCTGATGGGGCTCCCCTCACCCAGGTTGCCAGACGAAGCTCACCCAAGGCGGGTGTTTGAGGTGGTGGAGGCTTTGCAGGAGCACCCTCGGGACCCCAACCAGCTCCTCATTGGCTACAGCCGGGGCCTCGCTGTGGTCTGGGACCTGCGGGGCAGCCGCGTGCTCTGCCATTTCCTCAGCAGCCAGGTGGGTGGTGCCGGGGGGCTCTCCCAGACCCCACTGTCACTCACAACCCCCGCGCCAAGGTGCGGGGTGCGGGCCAGGGGACTGCGCCCTGACCCCGGCTACGCTGTCTTCCTCTCCTCCCCTGAAGCAACTGGACAGTGTCTGCTGGCAGCGGGACGGCCGCCTGATTGTCAGTTGCCACTCCGATGGCAGCTATTGCCAGTGGGCTGTGTCCGCCGACACCCAGCAGCTGGAGCCCATTCGCAGCTGCGTGCCTTACGGTGAGGGCCTGGGACTGCCTTTCACTGTGCGAAGCAACGTCCTCTTGGTTTTCAGTCAGGCTTTTCTGCATTCAGGCTCAGGTGTCCAACTTACAGAGGTAGAACCCGGGGCCCAGAGAGGTGACAGCTTTGCCCAAGCCACATGGTGGGTTTTGTGGCTTTGTCTGAGCCACCCCCCAAGCATAGGCCTATGAGTGGGTGTGGGGTGAGGAGTCTGCACAGCCCGTGTGCCTCTGGGGTGGGAAGACCCGTTCCAGCCAATTCCTTTTCTTGCAGGTCCGTTTCCTTGTAAAGCTATTACCAAAATCTTCTGGCTGACCACCAAGCAGGGGTAAATACCGGTGCTCTGTCCTCTGTCCTTTCCGGAGTCTTCCTGGTGGGCCGGGAGGCCTCTCAGGCCTCTGCTGGGGGGTGCAGGGGGACAGTGCCTTAGAGTCCCATGTTGAGGTCTCAGACTCCAGCAAAGTGAAAGGGCCATTCATACCCGTCACGGCCAACTCCTGAAAGAACATCCTGTTCTTTCCCTTCCACCCTCCTGGAGCAGTGGTTCAGATGGGCCACTGTCTGACTATTTCAGCAGCAGGCCGGTTTCTTCCAACAGAATCATGCAGGGAGACCTGCTGGGATCAGCAGAAGCGGGGTGGGGGTGGGGGTGCAGCTCTGGTTGAAGCAGAGTGTCTGAGACTTGGAACTCCCAGCCCACATGCCACCACCTCGTCCCCAAGCCTAGGCGGACTTGGGGATCTGTCCCGCCTGCTGTTGGGGACCCTGAGACCAGCACCTGCACAGAGGCCAGTCACAAGGAAGCCCAGGCTGCCAGCCCCGCCTGTGGCTGGCCGGAGTTGTGTTGGGAGCCCCAGCCCACCCCCTGCTCTTCTGCGCCTGCAGGTTGCCCTTCACCATCTTCCAGGGTGGCATGCCTCGGGCCAGCTATGGGGACCGCCACTGCATTTCGGTGTCCCACAATGGCCAGCAGACTGCCTTTGACTTCACTTCCCGGGTCATCGACTTCACTGTCCTCTCTGAGGCGGACCCTGAAGCAGGTAGGCGAGCTTCGGGAGAGGTCTGGCCGGCTGGCACTGGGAGGCATAGGACACTGGCCTTTCTGTAGATAAACAGGAGGGACCTTCCACTCCCCAAGTCCCCCGTTTCCCTTTCTAGTGCCCCTGTGGCACTCAGCCAGTCAGTCCCTTCCTCCCCCTCTGCTCTGGCCTATGGCTCCACCCTCGTTTGGCCACATGTCCTGCCTGCTCCACATCCAGTCCTTCCCTGGCTCGAACGGGGCTGGGTCTGTATTGCCGGGCGTAACACCCACCAGCTGACAACAGCGGGTCCTGGAGGAGACCTGGGGAAGACCACGTGGGTCGGGCCAGCGCTCAGCTGTGTGCCCAGGCGGGGCAGCAAAGCCCCGAGTCAGCCTCACAGAAAGGGCTGGTGACGGCTGGGGAGGAGGCCCAGCCCCCTGATGCAGTGCAGCTGTCAGGGATGTGCTGCGTCAGGTGGGAAAGTTCCCCTCTATTTCTAGTTGACTTCGAGTTTTTATCATAAATGGCTTTGGGGCTTTATCATGCCTCTTCTGCATATGATCATGCAGTTTTTATTTTGTGGTCTGTTGATGGATTCCATTCATTGGTTTTCAAATGAAGCAGCCTGGCACACCTGGGATAAATCCCAGTTAGTCACGGCACACATTTTAAAACTATTGTGAGGGAGAAGGAGAGAAACATCAATGAGCGATAGCCTCTTGCGTGCCCTGACTGGGAATTGAACCCCCGACCCCGTCGGGGCACACAGACCAGTTTTGCTTTGAAGGCTGGTGCTTAGTCCACTGAGCCACAGCAGCCAGGGCTGGAGCTTGTTTTCAAAATGCAGGTGTCCTGGCTCCAACCCGAGTGTCAGATGCCACAGGGCTGGGCCAGGGCAGACGGCTTCACGCTGGCCCCCGCAGCCCCTGATCCTTGGCCCGTCCCCTAGCCTTTGACGACCCCTACGCCCTGGTGGCGCTGGCCGAGGAGGAGCTGGTCGTGATTGATCTGCGGACGGCAGGCTGGCCTCAGGTGCAGCCGCCCTACCTGGCCTCCCTGCACTGCTCCGCCATCACCTGCTCGCACCACGTCTCCAGCATCCCGCTGAAGCTGTGGGGCCGCATCGTCGCAGCCGGCAGCTGTCAGAACACGCACTCCTCGCCCATGGTAGGCCCCGCCCCGCCCCGCCCCGCCCCGCCCCGCCCCGCCCCACCCGGGAGCCCAGCCCTCCCACGGCCCTCGTCTCTCCCCCCAGGAGTGGCCTATTGACGGGGGCACCAGCCTGGCCCCACCCCCGCCCCAGAGAGACCTGCTGCTCACCGGGTAGGTGACGGATGGCCCCCGACTGCTGTGCAGGGGGAGGTACAGGGTGGGAGCAGAGCCCGGGGCGCATGCCAGTCCCGGGCACCCCGGCCTGGCACCGTCTCACGGCTACAGGCGGGCCCCACCCACAGGCACGAGGACGGCACCGTGCGCTTCTGGGACTCCTCGGGCGTCTGCCTGCAGCTTCTCTACAAACTCAGCACGGTGCCCGTGTTCTTCAGCGACTCGGACCCCAGCGAGAACCTCAACGCCCAGGGCGAGGACGAGTGGCCCCCCCTCCGCAAGGTGAGGCCAGGAGCCTGGCAGCCAGGAGGGTGGGGGGGACAGGCTGGGGCCCGTGCTCATGGCCTCTCTCTCGTCAGGTGGGCTCCTTCGACCCCTACAGTGACGACCCCCGGCTGGGCATCCAGAAGATTTTCCTCTGCAAATACAGTGGCTACCTGGCTGTGGCCGGCACAGCCGGGCAGGTAGCAGGCTGGGCTGGGGGGCAGGAGAGGAGTGGTCAGGGGACTGTTGTGTAGTACCCGGCCCGTGAGCTTCCTTCTCAGGGTTGGGGGTCAGCAGGGAGGGGAACCAGCCCCGACCCCCGTTCGTGGGTCCCTGAGGTCCTGCTGCCCTGGCCCTGGCTCAGCCCGCCCCCCCCACGTCCAGGTGCTGGTGCTGGAGCTGAACGACGAGGAGGCGGAGCAGGTTGTGGAGCAGGTGGAGGCCGACCTGCTGCAGGAGCAGGAGGGCTACCGCTGGAAGGGGCACGAGCGCCTGCGTGCCCGCCCCGGGCCTGTGCACTTCGAGCCTGGCTTCCAGCCCTTCGTGCTGGTGCAGTGCCAGCCCCCGGCGGTGGTCACGTCTCTGGCTCTGCACTCTGAGTGGCGGCTCGTGGCCTTCGGCACCAGCCACGGCTTCGGCCTCTTTGACCACCAGCAGCGTCGGCCGGTCTTTGTGAAGTGAGTAGCCTGCCCAGGGTGGCTGGGGCCTGAGTTTGACGACCCCCCAGGCCCTGGCAGCGCTGATGGCCTGACGCTTCCCCCCAGGTGCACACTGCACCCCAGTGACCAGCTCGCCTTAGAGGGCCCACTGTCCCGAGTGAAGTCCCTCAAGAAGTCTTTGCGCCAGTCCTTCCGCCGGATACGGCACAGTCGGGTGTCCAGCCAGAAGCGGCGGCCGGCGGGGTCCATGGGAGAGGTGAGGCTGCCCAGGCGGAACTAAGAGCAGCCAGGCTCCTCCTCCCCCCTGGCCCCCAGTTACGTGGCCTCAGATGGGTTGGTGGCTTCTCTGTGCCTCAGTTTCTGCATCTGTAAAGGGCAGGGATTGCAGCATCTCAGGGTCAAGTCCTTAGTCAAGATTATGAGGCAGGGGGTGGGGTGGCCTGTGACCAGCCTCCACCTAGAACGACTGGGGTCGAGCTATAGATGCCCCCAGGGAGGGGAGGCCAGAGCCCACCCTCAGGCCAGCCCACCCACCGCAGATGCAGGGAGGGAGCTCCCGGGCAGAGCGCACAGGCCTGCAGAACATGGAGCTGGCGCCCGTGCAGCGCAAGATCGAGGCCCGCACGGCGGAGGACTCCTTCACAGGCTTCGTCCGGACGCTCTACTTCGCTGATACCTACCTGAGGGACAGTGAGTAGCCACCTGAGGTGGGAGGGGCCCAGGCGAGCACCCCCTGGCATGGGGGCATGCTGGTGGGACACTCAGAGAGGTGTCCCCTTGTGAGTGGGGAGATCGGGACCTGCCTCTTGCCTCCCTGCCCTGCCTCCCGATCAGCTGGTCCCGGCTTCATATCCGGGCTCCCCTGCTCTCCAGAAGATGGACCTTGGGCCCATCCCTTAACCTGTCTGGGCCTCAGCTTCTCCCCCTGTAAACTGGAGGGATGTCTTCCTCCTGGAATGGCATGAGGGTTGGGACTTGCCACATGCCTGCTGAGGTGCCGTGGGCCTGTGGGAGCCCCCCAGCTTTTTCTCCCCTCTGCCATTCTGCCAGTGCAGGGGTGGGGGAGGGTCTGTCCACTACTGTACTACGAGGGTCAAGCTGTCCTGGGCTCAGGTCCATGTGTGTTTGGGGCCCTTGGGTGTCGGGGAGCCTTCTGAGCCTCCTCCCCACCTGCACTCTGGAGGCAGGTGGAGCCCCCGGCAGCTCCATTTTACAGAGGGAGCTGGGCTTACAGGGTTTGCTGACCTGACCTTGGGGTCACACAGGGAGTGAGTGGCCAGGCTGGGACATAAGCCTAGGCCACCTGGCTCCACGTGACCTCCAGACCTGCTCCCCCTGCAGGCTCCCGGCACTGCCCCTCGCTGTGGGCCGGCACCAACGGCGGCACCGTCTACGCCTTCGCCCTTCACGTGCCCCCTGCGGAGCGGAGGCTGGACGAGCCCGTGCGAGCGGAGCAGGGTGAGTGCCGGGCACTGGGAGAGCAGAGGGTGCTTGTCTGCCTTGCCCGGGGACGAGGTGGCATCTCTGGCCTCATCACCTGCTTCCTGCCCTGTAGCCAAGGAGATCCAGCTCATGCACCGAGCACCCGTGGTGGGCATCCTGGTGCTGGACGGACACAGTGTGCCCCTTCCGGAGCCCCTGGAAGTTGCACACGACCTGTCGAAAAGCCCAGACATGCAGGGAGGCCACCAGCTGCTCGTCGTGTCAGAGGAGCAATTCAAGGTGCCGCACAGCGGGGAGGCAGGGTTCCCAGGAGCCCCCAGGACACCCTAGAGGGTCATGCTCTGGGCACAAATGACCGTGGCCGGCACTCACATCAGCTGGTGTATGAGGGGCTGCAGAGGCGCAGGACAGGAAAGGGGCCTTGGTGCGGAGTCCCTGGGCCCCAGGCTCAGCGGCGGGACAACTGAAGTGGGCTGTCTGTGGGAGGGACGTGGGATAAGTGGCCTGGCATCCCTGTGGTCCGAGCGCAGCGACTGCGTGTCCTGGTGCTGAGGGAGTGCCGAGGCCCAGGGGCTTTGCTGGGAAGTGGGTGGCGTGGGGTGGATGCAGCCAAGTGATAGGTCCTTGCCTGCCCCCTGGGGTCTGGCCGTGGTGTGACGGCTGCCCTGGGCCCCCAGGTCTTCACGCTGCCCAAGGTGAGTGCCAAGCTGAAGCTGAAGCTGACCGCCCTGGAGGGCTCGAGGGTGCGACGGGTCAGCGTGGCCCACTTCGGCAGTTGTCGTGCAGAGGACTACGGGGAGCATCACCTGGCTGTCCTCACCAACCTGGGTGACATCCAGGTTGTGTCACTGCCCCTGCTCAAGCCGCAGGTGCGTTACAGCTGCATCCGCCGCGAGGACGTCAGTGGCATCGCCTCCTGCGTCTTCACCAAGCACGGCCAAGGTGTGCGGGCGTGGGGTTCCCACTGTGCCGCAGGGGCTGCTGGGCAGGCCGGGGGTGGGGGGTTGTGGCCGAGGCAGGCCCTTCAGGCCGAGAGCTCCGAGGGGGGCTCTGGCCCAACTTGGCTGGGTGGAAGGCGTACTGTCGGCCTCCGCAGGCCCTGGGACCAGGTCGGCCTCACCTAGTCGGCTTCCCTGCCCCCAGGGTTCTACCTGATCTCCCCCTCGGAGTTTGAGCGCTTCTCTCTGTCCACCAAATGGCTGGTGGAGCCCCGGTGTCGGGTGGACTCAGCAGAAACCAAGAACCACGTCCGTCCCCGCAACGGAACAGGCCCGGAGAAGGCCCTGGCCCGAGCCAGGTGGGCGAAAGGGCAGGTGGCCCCTGCCCCAGCCCCTCACCCGCACCCTTTCTGAGTCACCCGCTGGGAGCTGGCCCCACTCCCCCTTCCCTGTGAGCTCAGCCCCTCTTCTGGCTCACCCTTTGCCCCACTCCATGTGCCCTTCCCCCCAGGACAGGGCATGACTTGGCTCCCAGGCCCCTGCTCAAGGCAGGCCAGCCTCATTCTTCACAGGCCCAGGGCTTTCAAGACAGAGTGGAGAGCCCAGTGGCCCTTGATCCTTATTCTCCACCCCCATCCCCCACAGGAACTCGGGGAGCCAGAGCGACGGAGAAGGTAAGACAGGCCTGGCGGGGTGGTGTGTGCTGTGAGCACACCTGGGCCAACCTGGGCCAGGCTTGGGGATGGAGGGAGGAAAGGGGAGCCCGGGAGCATGGGTGGTGTTCAGCGGGGGGAGCAGAAACAGCACCCTGGCCCAGGGAGGAGGGGCTGAGCAGAGGCCAGCCCAGGGCTCTGCTGACCCGGCCCCTGCCTTCCAGAGAGGAGGCCCGGCCCCGTGATGGAGCATGCTCTGCTCAACGATGAGAGTGAGTCGTGCGGAGCAGGGCTGGCAGGGGGGCTGTTCCTAGGGCGGTTTGGAGGACCAGGGCGGAACCGAGGGTCATGTTCCTGAGCGGGGCAGGCCCACCCGGGGCCCCGGGCGAGGGAGGCTGCACAGGCCCAGTCCTGCAGGCCTCACAGGCCTCTGCCCCCCAGGGGTCCTGAAGGAGATCCAGAGCACGTTGGAGGGAGATCGGCGGTGAGTTGCTTACTGCCGGGGGTGCCGGGAGAGCTCTGGGAAGGAGGCTCCTGGCCGCGCCACCGAGTCCCCTTGGAGGGTGACCACCCTGTCCTTACCCATGCAGGAGCTATGGCGACTGGCATTCTCAGCAAGTGGCCATGAGGTACAGCCTGGGCGGTGGGGCGACAGGGACCTGGGCACTGCCGCAGGGCAGGGCAGCTGGGGGGCATGCTCCTCGGGAAAGAGGGGGAAGAATCCCCTACCTCCTCCCTCAAGACCCTGTGTACCAAGGATCCACCATCCCAGCCCTGACACGTGTCCCGTTTTCCTGGAAAACAGCGCGTCTGGGCTCAGGGTGCGTGACGGAGGCCCCGTCCTGCCCGGATGCACCTGAGTTGCAGTCACTCTACCTCCTCCTGCAGCGGAGAGCGCGCGGGCCACGCGTCCAGGCTGCGTGGCGAACACACTACTGAGGGCTCTTGCTCGGGCGCTGGGCCGCCTGGAGAGGCCCGTGCGCGGGGCTGGGGGCTGGGGGCTCCCGCAGCTTCCCCTCCGCTGCTGCTCTGGCCTTGGGAGAAGAGGGACCCCAGGCTCGGGGCCACCCCTCCCCAGGTCTCGTTTGTCTCCATACTTCGTCGATGTTGCACAGTTTTTATCATTCCCCTCCTCACCCCACTCCCGCTTTTTGTAGTGGGCTGGGTTTTAAATTATAAATTTTAACTGGGTGAAAGAGTTTTTAATAAACACCTTATTACCTCTTCACTGGTTCAACAGCTTTAATTTTTTAATTACGCAGACATTTCCCACACATGTGGATGTGATCACTAGCCGGTCCCTTGGCTTCGTGCGTGGGGTCCGCCCCTGGACCAGGCCGGCCAGCAGGAGCGCGCTGCCGACGCCTTGTGGCCAGGCCCCACTGCACCTCCTCTCTTTGGGGGTAAATGGCAGGGTTACCCAGCTTGAGTCTCTCTGGCTGCTGTCAGAGGAGATACCCACGGTATCTCAGACCTGGCGGCTTCTTCCAGACTTCAGGGAAGGACTGTGGGCTGCTCCTGGAGTGGGGGGCAGTGCCTGGAGGAGAAAGACTTGCCCCTAGGTGAGGGCTGGATCAGACAGGTGCTAAGGTCTTTCTGCAGCTGTGTGGTTCGACTCGGGCTCTATCTTTGCTGACCTGTCTTTGTTGAGCACCTACTATATGCCAGGTGCTTGGGGTGCCAAGGTGGCTGAGACTGTGTGGTCCTGCCTGTGCGGGGCTCATAGCCCATACAGGTGCGGGACATGTTAGGTGGCTGTGGTGGGAGAGAGGACCGGGAGGGGTCTGGGCAGAAGGCCACCAGAGGACAGGAAGGGACAGCAGCCCGCAAGGAGCTGGTCTGCTGCTGCGGGGACAGGTGAAGAGCTGAGGGTGGCTGGCCGGGAGTGAGTTTATGAGACTGCCCAGTGGCCAGCTCCGGGCTGAAGGCCCTGCAGCCTCGTGAGAATGAGGGTCCTGTCATGTGCACAGGAGCCCACCCTGGCCTGAGCAGGGGAAGGGCCTGTTGGGAAAACACTGGGAAGCTCACCGAGCAGAGGATGGGTGCATTGTGGGAGCATCCTGCCCCCACCCTCCAGCCCAGGAGTCTGCATTTTGGAACTGGAACCACTTGAGCACCCTTTCTTCCTCCATAGACGGAGGACGGGCTTACTGAGCTTGGAGCCCAGCACCACAGGGAGTGGGGAGTGACAGTGGCCCAACTGTAAGGGCCACTCTGTCCTGGAAGGAAGCAGAGAAGGGAAGCAGGGTCCTGGGCAGACGAGGGACGGCTGCAGCTCACCTGCGTTGGTCTGAGGCAGGGGTGCCTCCGAAGGGCTCTGAGGACATTTCAGGACAACCTTTGCTCTTCTGAAGGCCACCGTCACTCAGGTCCCAGCAAGTCCCAATGGTGTGATGCTTGCTTGCCTGCTCTGCCTCCTTTTCTCCGGGAAATGAGATGACAGTACCTGCCCCGGGGGTCAGGTGAGGGCCACGCGAGTCCAGGAGGGTAATGAGTTCACGACGGCGTGACCTCTGTCAGGGTTGGAAGTAAAGTAAGCTCTACTGTGTCCACCTTGCGTCGGCACCACGCTCCTCAGTCTTGGGGTGAGAGGACTGCGCACCAAAAGTGGGTGCCAAGGGGCAGTGGGAAGGACAGCCAGCAAGCAAGCCCCCCAGCCTGCACAGAGCTGTGGAGCTTCTGCCAGTTTTAGGGAACCTGTAACTTTTTTAAAAATCCAGTTAGCTGAACTAGCTCACACCAACGCACAAGTGACCTGGAGTTTCCTGCAAAGAAGCGAAGAGCTGAAAAGAACGGTGATGACACAAGCCCCGGTAAATGAGAAGACAACAGGGTAGCCGGCACTTCCTCGGCTTAGGGAGCCTGTGACTGCGGGGGACAATCCGGCTAGTCAGACGGAAGACGTCGACACCCTCCTGAAGTCACCACAAGCCTCGTTGAAAATGGATTTACACTTTGGTCACAATCCTGGGGGCCAGAAGTCCAAGACCAAGCTGTGGGCAAGGCTGGTTTCATGGTGAGGCCGCTCTCCCTGGACTGCAGTGAGCCATCTTCTCCCTGTGTCTTCACCTGGTCTTTCCCCTGCGAGATTTCTTATTTTTACAGAGATGTAAAAATTAAGAGTGATGCAACCCCAAATGCATGAATAGTTGGTTTAAAATATGTACTTTCAGCCCCGGCTGGTGTAGCTCGGTGGATTGAGCGCTGGGTTGTGGGCCAGGTCTCCAGCCAGGTCCCCAGCTGGAGGCAGGTGAAAAGCAACCATATATGGATGTTTCTCTCCTTCTCTTCCTCCCTCCCTCCCTTCCCCCTCTTAAAAAACAATAAAATCTTTTAAAAAGTAAAATATTTATGTTTGTGTATAAGACTAAAAACTGCATTGTATTATTTTTTGTCATCTTAATCTTTGCTACAAAGTAGAATAAAACTAACAAGATACTTGGTGAGAAAAAGAAAAGAAAAGAAAATGGATTAACAGCTTTGCCTGGTGTAGCTCAGTGGATTGAGCCCGTGTACCCAAGGGTTGCTGGTTCGATTCCCAGTCAGGGCACAGGCCCGGTTGGAGGGCCAGGTCCCAGTTGGTGGCATGCGAGAGGCAACCACACATGAATGTTTCTCTCCCTCTCTTTCTCTCTCCCTTCCCCTCTGCCTAAAAACAAATAAAATCTCCTTTAAAAAGAAAAGGATTCACATCTGCACTCATCAAGGACGAGCTTTGCTTTAAGTACACTGTGCTTTGAAATATTAGCTAATGTTGGTTTGCACATTTTAGTTCTAGGAAAACACGAGTGCGCGATCAACAATTTTTACTGACAGTCGGACACAAAGGGAAGGGCTTGGCGTTACCTGGGAAGTGGGTTGATGACAGCGGCACGGAGAGTGGGATGAGGGCCAAGGGACAGGTGGCACTAGGGGCGAAATGGAGATGATGAGATTGAGGTGACAAGGCCATGGAGGAGGTGCTGGGGGAGGTCACAGCCGATGCCAGGGTGGTGGAGATGTCCCCTAGCAGCTGGACACATGGTCTAGAAACTTCTGTCTTCAGCATCCAAAGGGGGAGGGCCTTGGAAGTGAGGCCGACCCAACCCTTGAACACCAGCTTTGCCTGCAGGGGGGCTGTGGGGACCCTGGGTAAGTGTTGCTCACGTATCTGTAAAATAGGGCACAACAATCAGGCCTACCTCCTAGGGTGGTGAGGGTTAAATGGGTGTAAAATCGCAGGGCACCTGGCTCCTGATAAACACCCAACCAAAGGCGGTGAAAGTTGTGGATGGGTGGGGTGGGTGAGGCTGGGAGAGGAGGAGGTGGCCCCTGGAAGTTGGGGGGGGGGCAGTGGAGTCAGAAGAGGGGTGTGCATAGACTGGAGGAGTTCACTTGTCAACAAAGCAGGGGAAGGAAGGAATGAGAAAAGTAGACGGAAGAAAGGAGAATTGGTTTACAGCAGGGAGCCCCACCCTAGGGGAGCCCCACCCTACCCCGGGGTCAAGTTGGCCAGTTCAAGGTGTACACTTATGTTTATGTTGTTTCCTTTAAATTTCTAAAAGGAGTCCTTAAAAATCTAAAAGAACAACAAAGAACCCAAGCAAAACTCCTGTGGTGCCTGAAGTGGGCCAAGGTCAGCCTGCTCCCGCCCTGTGGACTAATCCCGGGGGCTAAGGGAGGAAGGTGGGTACCCCCGGCGCCCCGAGAGCGAGGAGGAACCACTCCAGTTCTTTCCTCACCCCACTGCTGGGCCGAAGGGAGGCGGCCGCTCAGCGCGCAGCGACGCGGGGTGGCACGCTTGCCCGGTCCCCGCTTTTGTCCTCGGAGGCAGCGTCTCCTCTTTCCGGGCGGCCTCTGCCTCATTGTTCCCCGAGGGGTCAGGGCCCGCGGCCACCTGCATTATTGATGCTCCTTCGACAGGCCGCAGGCTGGGAGGGGCGGGGCGAGCTGACCCCGCAGACCCCACGGGGCAGAACCGGGTGATGCGCTGCGGCAGCCGGAGGGAGCAGGGCGTCAGGAAGGAGAGCAGGAAGGCGGCGGGAAGCCCCTCTTCACCGCGCCCGCCATGCGCGGGAGAAAGAGCAAAGCGCCCGGGCGCCCCGAGAGTCCTGAGCGGGCGGCCTCGGGGGAGCAGGAGTTGGGGTCCGCCAGCGCGGACGGCACGCCGCCCGGGGAACAAGGACCCCGCCGCGCTAAGGCCCCAGGACCCAGGCAGGCCGGGGAGCCCGCCACCGCGGGGATCCGGGGGGCCCCTGGTGGCCGCAGGAAGCCCACCGCGGAGGGGAACGGCGGCGGCAGACTCCCGGGGGCTGGGCCTCCACCGACGGCCCAGGGGAGTCGAGGCAGCGCGAGGCATCGGGGACGTGGGCTTACGGAGAGCGGCGAGTCCGGGGCGAGTGGGGGGCGCCCGGAGGACGGTCTCCCCCGAGGAAAAGGGAGGACGGTCCACCGCAGGAGGAAAGGAAAACGGCAGGGACCCTCGGCTCGGCGGGTCCGCCGGGAGTCGCAGAGCCGCGATGGGCACTTGTCCAGCGTGGACGGGGACAGCTCCTGCCCGGACAGCGAAGCCCGCGAGGCCCAGGAAGGCGGCGGCCGGGGCGGCTGGGCTCCGGAGCTTCGGCCCAAGTCCGAGCAAACGGACACGGACTCGGGAAGCACCCGCGCGGGACCGGAGTCGGCCCTGGAGCAGGGCGGGCATCCGAGCAGCGACGAGCCCCCGAGCCAGGAAGGGTCGCCGGGGACCGGGCCCCAGAAAGACACTGAGGATTCCGGGACAGGCACCGACTGGAGTCCGGAGGAGCCCGGGCCTGGACGGGGCGCACGGGCAGCCCCAGAATCGGCGAGCCGGGCCGGGGAGGGCGAAGGGGCTGAGCCAGGCACAAAAACCCCGACCTCCTGCCCCATCGAGGGCAGCCCCGAGGGCGTCCCCCAGAGCTCCGGGGCTTCACTGGACCGAAGGCCGACCCGGGACAGAAGTGACAAGGGGGCGCAGCCGGAGGCGGAGCCCCGAGGAACCGAGGCCTCGACCGCCAGGGCGCCGCGCCGCCGGGTCGGAAAGGTGGTGGGGAAGGTGCAAGCGGCGAACGGCGAGAGCACGGCAGGGGGTGCAGGGGATGCAGGGGGAGCCGGGCCCGGGGACCCCGCGCCGCTGGCCGCCCTCGTGACGCTCCGCAGGCTCCGCGCGAGGCCGCCACCAGGTCCCGCTCCCCAGACCGTGGGTCCCCGTCGTGCCGGCTTCAAGGAGAGGCTCCTGCGGGTGGCGCGGGCCCTGGGCTTCCTGCAGTGGCTGTGGCGTCGGCTCGGGCTGCGGGGCAGCCGCGGGCCGGCGGGCGCAGAGTCGCGGGCGCCGGCGGGCGAGGGGCGGGGTCGCGGGTCGAAGCTACGGCGCCGCCTAGCGCTGCGCCTGGCGGGCGTGGTGGGGCTGGGGGGACGGCCGAGGGCTCCCCCTGGCGGCAGCCCCAGCGCCCTGCAGGCCACGAAGAGCCCAGTCGGCCCCCAGCCTTCCGAAGACGGGGACTCCACTCCGGACCCCAAGTTCGCTGTGGTGTTCCCGAGGGTCCACAGGGCTGGGACGCCATCGAGCGGCCCGAGCTCGGAGGAAGCGTCCGCGGACGCCCCCGCCGCCGGGGGGCGCGTCTCTCCTGGGGCAGGGGCAGGGGCAGGGGCAGGGCCCTCCAGAGACGGCGAGGGGCACCCAGTGAGTGCAGAAGGGGTGGCCGGGCCCCGCCGCGGCTCTCTGCTCGGCCGGACTCCCCGCGCCGAGCCCGCGCTGCACGACAGCGGCTCCAGCAGCGAAGCCGAGCCCAGGGCGTTGGAAGCCGAGGCTCCGGTGCACTGGGCGCGGGGCTCCGACTCCCGCGAGGACCCTGAGCTTGGCAAGGACACATTGCTGCCCCGACTCGCTTTGGAGAGGATCCCGCGCCCCCACCGGTCGCAGAAGGAGCGGTGGGAGCCGGAGGATGAGGTCGAGGAGGTGCTGGAGAGGAACCTGGAGCGCAGCCTTGGATCCGGCCTGGAGGCGCCCTCTTTTCCGTCCTTCCTGGGTGCCCAGAGCAGGAGCCGAGCGGCCGCCCTGGAAGACACCGACGACCTGGCCTGGCTGCGGTGAGTGACCGAGGTCCAGATCTGCTATGCCCGCGGCACGAGGTTCCTTTAGAAAACCTGCCGTTTTACTAAAGTGTGGAGGGGATTTTGCCTCGCTAAGGGTCGTCTGCCCAGAAGGGGAAGGGGCGCGAAGAAAATGGGAGCTCCCCTCTGGGTCGGCGGCCTGGCCCTGCTTGTAAGCCCCGTCGGGTGGGTAACTTACTTAGCAGCTCACCCTGTGTTATGACGGGGCTCAGAGAGGGCGCCCGACGTGTGCAAAGCACCTCAGCGGCCTGGCACTGGCAGCAACAACCCCCCACCCCAACCCCCTGCTCCTGCCCCCTGCTGTCCCCACAGGCCACTGTGCGACAGCTCCGTCCTGCTGTGCCTCAAGAAGAGGTTTCACCTGGGCCGAGTCTACGTAAGGGGGCACCCAGAGCAGGATGGCGGTCCGGGACTCCCTTTCCCCTGGGATCAGAGGGCCCTCCAGCACCCCTGCAGCTTCTTCCTTCTCCTCCCTGGGCTGGGTGCTGACCCCTCTCTGGGGACCTGCAGAGAAGGGATCCTGGCCTGGCCCGGGGACATCAGAGTCCCATTCCGTTTGCATCTCCTGCTCCCTCCATGTTCTGTGGACAGCTTCTGCTTTCTTTCCCAGACTTTTGGGGGGCCCCTCCTGCTCGCTCTGAACCCCCGCTGGTCCCTGCCTCTCTTCTCACCCGAAGTCCTGGCCAGCTACCATCCCAGGAAGGCCCCCAACACCACCCCGTAAGTGACTTTCCCCACCAAACTTTTGTTCACCCCCGTGGTAGCTAAGCCTTAGCATGTCCTATTGACTGAGGTCCCAGGGGCGGTGGACACATGCCTCCACCAAGGAGGCCCCTAAGGGCCCCTGGCCGCCTTCCCATCTGCCCCACCCTGTCTCCCCAGACACATCTTTGCCACCGTGGCAGCTGCCTACAGCCGGTCTCAGAGCACCGGGCAGGACACATGCATTCTCCTCAGGTGAGCGGCTGAACCCGCAGGCCACGCTGAGAGCCGGAAGAGTGGCATTCGGGAGGGGGGGCGTGCATGTGAAACTGCTGGTCTACTCCACTGGGGGACCTGTGCTCCTGGCTGAAGTCCCCCACGTGTGCCCCTTGAATGAGGCATCTCAGAGACTTCTTTTCTTTCTGTTTGGTCTCCATGTCCGGAGTCTACCGTTCTGCATTTCCCTGGGTCTCCCCGAGGGTGAGCGCCACTTCTGTTGGGCATACCCCACGTCCTCTGCTCGGTGCGTTTTCCTGTGGGCCCCCCTAGAGATCCCCCTGCCCTCCCCCTGCAGCGGGCACAGTGGCTCAGGGAAGACAGAAGCAGCCAAACAGGTGGTGCGGTTCCTGAGCAGCCTGGAGCCGGAGCAGACAAGGGACGGAGAGTGGCCGGTGAGGGGCAGCTGCCCATTTCCCAGGACCATCCCTCTCCTTTGGCCCATGAGGGTGGTCTTTGGGTCTCCGGCTTCTCCTCACAGACAGCCCAGGCAGGGTGGGGAGGGCTGCACTGACCTTCCCAGGCTAGCACAGGCCCCAGGCACGAATGCCCTCGGCTGGGATGCCTGCTCGGTGGGCCCCACCGCTGCTTCTGGCATCACTGGACCCCCCTTCCCCAACCAGCTGGACAACGTGTGGTCCTTGCTCGGCAGCTTTGGCCATGCCAAGACCATCCTCAATGCCAACGCCAGCCGCTTCGGCCAGGTCTTGTGCCTCTGTCTGCAGCGGTGAGTGGTGGGTCAGGGCTGGGCAGGGTGCGCCTGGGCTCAGTTCACTGGGAAGCTGAGGCTACTGCCCGTGGGTCCAGCCCATGGTGGGTCCAGCCCATGGTGGGTCCATTATGAACAGGGCCCCTGGTTGCATGTACCCAGGGCACTCCCACCTAGTGTCCTGTGCCCACAGTGGCGTCATCGTGGGAGTTTCTGTGTCACATTATCTGCTTGAGACCTCGAGGGTGGTGTTTCAGGTAAGAGCCACCCTGCAACCCACCCTTTCCGAGCTCCCAGAGTGAGAAAGGCGGAGGGGCCGCTGTGGGGGGCTGTGGTCCCTAAGCCCCCAGGCCTGCCTTCCCCAGGACTTGTCCTTGCTGCCCTGGGCGCAGGGCCTGGCCACTGCTCCCCCTAAGTTAGGCCTTATTCCCAAGGCCCAGGCTGAGCGGAGCTTCCATGTCTTTTATGAGCTGCTGGTGGGGCTGGACCCGGAGGATCGGGAGCAGCTGTCCCTGCAGGACTCGGAGAGCTACCACTACCTCAACCAGGTGGGGGCCAGGGAGGGCTCAGTGCGGGGGTGGGAGGGGGCGCGGGAGGGGGCGAGGCTGTGGGAGGCCAGGCCCTGCCCCCCACCCCTGCTGTGCTCCTCAGGGTCGGGCCTGCCGACTCCAGGGCAAGGAGGACGCCAGAGACTTCAGAGGACTGGTGACGGCCCTGCAGGCGCTGGGCTTGTGCCCTGAGGAGGTGACCGAGGTCTGGGCTGTGCTGGCCACCATCCTGCACCTGGGCAACATCTGCTTCTCCTCGTCAGAGGTGGGCTCCCCCTGAGGTGCTGGGCCCACGTGGCCTGTCCAAGCCTCATAGTCAGGGCAGCAATAATGATGCCAAGTGCTTGTTTCAATGCGTGGGAGACTGCAGAGCCCTGGGCCACCCTCAGGCCGCACTGCTGCCCTGGACAGCGGACAGACCCTCATGGTTTAGATGAGGAGAAGGACCTGGACTTTTGGCATCTGTGCCACTGCCTGTCCTGCTAAGCCGCCACCCTAGGAAGCAGGCCTGGCACAGGCCCGGCACGAACCCGGCAGCCCTGAAGTGCCCGGCTCAGTATAAATCACTGTCCACACATTTTCTCATTCGGTTCTCAGGACAACACCAGCGCATGAGGGGTGTCGTCTCCCCTTCGGCAATAAGACAGTGGAGGCTCAGAGAGGAAAGAGGTCTGTCAGGCAGGCCAGCTAGTGCCTTAAGAGGTTAAGTCACGACTAACACTCAGGGTCCTCCCTGGGACCCCAGATCCCGCTGCCCTTGGGTAACAGGGCCACTGCCCTGCAGACCAAGCCCCTGCCCTTCGGATGTGACCACTGATCACGCAGAGTGAGCCCTGCTCCCTCCTTCCTCTGTGCAGAGGGAGTCCCAGGAGGTGGCCGCCGTGTCCAGCTGGGCCGAGATCCACACAGCAGCCCGGCTGCTGCGGGTGCCGCCTGACTGCCTGGAGGCAGCTGTCACCAGGAGGGTCGTGGTGAGCTCAGGGGTGCAGGGGGGGCATGGGCCTGCCCAGACCACCTGCTGGCTTGCTGAGTGCCCACCCGGGCCTTGGGCCTGACATCACAAGCTTGACCCCTGCCTGCAGGAGACTCCCTACGGCCCGGCCTCCAGATCCCTGCCGGTGGAGAGCGCCATCGATGCCAGGTGGCCCTGGGGCAGTAGAGGGCCACAGGCTTGCCCACGCTCTGCGGCTCCTGGCTCACCCACTGTGCCCACAGGGATGCCCTGGCCAAGGCCCTGTACTCGCGGCTCTTCGGCTGGCTCCTCGGCAGGACCAACACACAGCGGGCCCCGCCCGGGGAGGGCGGCAGCACAGCCACCGTCACTGTTGTGGATGTGCACGGCTTTGAGGTCACCCCTGGGGCCCCGGACGTGGTGCCCACCTCATCCTGGTTCTTTCTGGGGACCCCGGCAGCTCCAGCTCTCCTGTGGGGGGCACTTCTGAGCCGGTTGCCTGCTGCTGCTCACTTCCACGGGGGTAGCCATTCTGCGCTGCTCTGTCAGGCCCCGACGTGGCCTCTGGAGAGTTCTGTCCTCAGTGGCCTGCAGGGGCGGCCCTCAGCCTCACCTCCCGAGCACCAGGAGCCCTCACATCCCCTTGACTTTTCCTAAGCTGTTCACCCCGTTTCAGCAGGTCCTGCCTCCCGAGGGCAGGGAGGAGGGGGGACACTGTCCCCACTCGCTCCTGCTCTCCAGGGTGTCCGCGATGGCCAGGACAAGTGTGTGTTGCACAGGTGCATGTATGATCTGGTGTGTTTAGAGCATACAAAGCTACAAGCAGTGGGGACTCTGCTTGGCTTACTGGCAAAATGCTGGGAGGCACAGAGAAAGGAGTCTGTGACCCTACAGGAGGAATATTGGAAGGCTTCTTGGAGGCGGCAGCCTGGAGCCCTGCGAATGAGGATGTGGGATTCTGATAGCCAGCCAGCTAGGTTGTAGGCGAAGAAGTCTTCCAGACCACAGCTCTCTGTGACCAGGGGCCCGAAGACTCACAGTCACGCTGAGGCCGGGGGCAGGGGTGTGGCACCCCAGAGGGAGGCCTGGCTGCGGCTGTAGCAGCCAGCATGTTGTGCCTTTGCAGCCGACCCTGTGGGCTGCTGCATCAGCCCTGGGCGCCCCTCCTCCCTGAGCACTGGGAGGGTGCAGGCAGCCCTGGGGGCGGGGGATGCAGGGCACCGGGACTGTGTGCCAGACCCCCACACTGGCTGGTGCCCCCGCTTCAGCTGGGTGGGAACCTCAAGGCCCGCTGTCCCCAGGCGCTGCGGGTGAACGGCCTGGAGCAGCTGTGCAACAACCTGGCCAGCGAGCGCCTGCAGCTCTTCTCCAGCCACGTGCTGCTGGCCCAGGAGGAGGTTAGGGCTCCCGGGCATGGGCGTGGCAGGGGACACCCAGCTATTCCCCAGGCTCTGCTCCAGAGGCCATCTCTGGAACAGAACGGGCACTGCACTGAGAGCTGTACCCCACAGGCCACTTGCTACGGGCTGCCTCCTTCCTTCTGAACCTCAGTCTTCTCACCTGTGAAATGGGAGGCTCTGGTCCCCTTGAGCAGGGTGGGCTTGGTAAACAGCCAGCGCTCGCTGTTCCCAGGAGGAGTGTCTGCGGGAGTTGCTGCCCTGGGTGCCCATCCCCCAGCCTTTGAGGGAGCCCTGCCTGGACCTGCTGGTAGACCAGCCCCACAGCCTCCTGAGTATCCTGGACGCCCAGACGTGGCTGTCCCAGGTGAGCACCCAGTAGTGGGGACAAGAAGTGGGGCAGCATTAAGGGGCTGCTGTCCAGAGCTCCTGCCCATAAACCTTTAGTGCTGCATGGGAAAACTGGCCACACCCGGTCCAACCCTGTGCTGGGTGACCTTGAGCAAGAGGCTGGACCTCTCTGAGGCTGCATGAGTCCTTGCCGCAGAAGGGAGATGGCAGTGCCTGGGGGCGGTGGGGACTGGGCAGGGGCCGTGGTAGGCCTGCGGGGGCCAGCGGGAGGCAGACCTCAGGACCACCGTGCAGCCCTTCCTCCGACCTCACGGGCTGCCTGCCTTCCACCCACCAGCTGCTCCCTTTGCTCCCAGCCCCTGCCTTACTTGTGCTTCATAACACTTGTGTCCATGAGCTATGCCATTGTCCTATACTTAGCAATTACAGTGTATTTATTCATCGACCCTCCTGAGACAGACTGGACCCTCTTCTGAAGGCTTTCAACCCTCTCAGCTGTGCCCGGCATATGGTTAAGGGTTCACTAAGCAGTGAGTGAGTGAGTGAATGAATGTGCCGGGAATGAAAAGGTGAGCAGAAATGAAATAGACCCAGGCAGGTTAGCAGGAGAAAGGTGCTCATTCCACACACAACAACATGCACACACGTAGGGGACGTCACACCTGTGTGGCCCAGTGGACGGCTGTGCAGGAACTCGTGAGCCGCTTGAGCCTCCTCTGGGAGCTGAGGCCGCTTAAGGTAAATACACCCCGGATGTAAGATGACCTCCTATTTTCTTATTTAGAGGTTGAAAATGAAACATAAAAATATAATAGTAAAAAGGGAACACTAATATTTTATTGATCGATATCCTAATATTAAAATATTAATATGTAACATCCATGGGTCTATTATCTACCACAGTGATTTTCAACCTTTATTTTTTAAAGATTTTGTTTATTATTTTCAGAGGGAAGGGCAGGGAGGAAGGAAGAAAGGGAGAGAAGCCTCAGTGTAGGGTTGCCCTTCACCTGCCTCCAGCCAAGGACCGGGCTGGAGACCTGGCCCGCAGCCTGGCTCTGCACCCGGACCGGGGAATCGAACCAGCAACCTTTGGGCTCGCAGGCCGGCACCTATTCACTGAGCCACACCAGTCAGGGCAATTTTCAACCTTTTTGATCTCATGGCACAAGTAAACTACTGAAATTTACACAGCAAAAAATGTTTTTTGCCCATTTGACACCGGACAACTATTGTTGTCTTGGCTGGTGACTATCTAAGGGAAAAAAGATCCGTGCCCCTGACTAAATAGGTTTTGCTTGTTTAAAAATTCTTGCGGCACCCTGGTTGAAAATCGCCAGTCTATTATAACAACATATTATATTATATCATATTATATTAGGATGTAACATTCATTTACAAACCTACATATTTGAAATCCCTTACCAGATAAACCCGTCAGGTTCACTCGTCAGTGATGGCTTTTCCTGGTTCACGTTTTATACGATTTTTTTTTTTTTTTTTAAGATTTTATTTCATTATTTTCAGAAAGAGGGGAAGGGAGAGAGGCAGAAAGGGAGAGAGACATCCATGTATGGTTGCTTTTCACCTGCCTCCAGCCACAGACCTGACTGGAGACCTGGTTTGCAACCTTGTTATGTGCCCTGGCTGGGGCGTTTTTAAGAAACTATTCCTGGCTGGTGGCACAGTGGATAAGGCACTAGTCTGCGAACCCAGAGGTCGCTGGTTCGGTTCCCAGCCAGGGCACATAACCAGGTTGCAAGCCAAGTCTCCAGCCAGATCCCCAGCTGGAGGCAGGTGAAAGGCAACCATACATGGATGTCTCTCTCCCTCTCTTCCTCCCCACTCCCTCTCTCTCTAAAAGGAATGAATAAAATCTTAAAAGAAAAAAAAAGGAAGGAAAGGAAAGAAACTATTGGTCGGTGCCACATCTCAGGGCCACTTTTGGAATCAGCAGCACTGTTTTCTGAGGTCTCCGTTCTTTGAGACCCTGTTTTCCAGTCTGGGTGGGGCACCGTTGAGCCAGGAGTGGCTCCCCCACGCTGCATGAGCCCCTCCCCCCATCTCTGACCCCAAGTCTGGGGTTCCCATGCTCTTACCTGTTCCTCCTCAGCGGAACTACTCCAGGGTGCTTTTTAGAAGTATTTTTCAAAGACGTGCAGAAACGCATGTGGCTGTGAGATGATACTCCCAGGGGTGATTGCTGGGCCCTCTTCAACCCCACCCCACCCCGCCGTCCCTTTTAGATGATTCCACCAGGAGCTTGATGGTGTGGTTTCTGGGTGTGCCATGCTTTCTCAGCCGCACTGAGTGGTTCCAATAGCCCGAGGGGAGAGTGAGGCGCCCTGGACAGGGATCAGATGTAGGGCGTCCCTTCCCGTCTGAGGAAGCTGGGGAAACAAGCAGTCCACCCCGTTCACCCTCTGGTGCCAGAGCAAGGGTGGGGCAGGAGGGCGCAGGTCTCAGAGGAGCCATCTCCCGGCAGGCGACGGACCACACCTTCCTCCAGAAGTGCCACTATCACCATGGCAACCATCCTTGCTACGCCAAGCCCCAGCTGCCCCTTCCTATCTTCACCGTGCGACACTACGCAGGGGCCGTCACCTACCAGGTACCAGGGTGCGCCGGGGACAGACTCCAGGGCGAAAGTGTTGTGACCCCGCTGTTCCCTTGCGGAGTGAGTCACCTGGCAGGTGACAGGAGTGGTGACGGGACGTCCCTTCCAAGGTTTGGCTAGTGCTCAGACCTGGGCCCTTGGCCCCGCCCTCTTGTAGGTTGGCGGGGAGTCAATGCCTGGGACCCTCCAGGCCCGGAGGCGCGGAGCCTGGGGGCCGGGCTGGGAACGTTTTCTCCTCATCTGCAAACAAACGGGAGTGGAAACCTGTTCTGCCCAGCGCGGATTAAACGCAGTAACTTGGAAATGACCGGCAGGTGCTTGCTGCAGGGGTTTTCCTCTGTCCTGGCTTTCACAGAGACTGCCCACCTACTCAGGAGGAGAGACACTGCAGGGGAGAGGGCCTGGCATGAGGGGTAGGACCCTGTGACTGGTCTGAGGTGGGGCAAGGCACATAAGGCTTCCGGGAGGAGATGGCACGCTTTGGTCGTAGAAGAAAACCCAGCTACCGGGGAGCTACCCAAACAAGAAACAACAGGGGCGTGTCAAGGGCACCTCCCAAAATCCTACCAGAGGAAAAGAAACACCTGGAGATTGGATACAGAAAACTGTGACACTGTATTAGAGATCCCGAAAGAAGATTTAAAAATGAAAGAACAAACCACATTCATGTTGGGGGGACCCTAATATTTCTCATTCTTTCCCATTTGACCTAGAAAGGCAGTGTAATTCCAGACATTACCCTGATGGCGTTTTTATGGCAGGAAGAGGAATAGGTTCTGATGAAAAGGAAGTATTATCTGGGAAAGAAATGCATGAGAATAGCTAATAAAATATTGAAAAGCAAAAGAAATGGAGGAATGTGTTCTCCCAGATATTAACATACACTGTAAAGCTCTAGGAATTAAAAGAGCAAGGTATTGATAAGGAACAGGCCCATCAATAAAACAGAATTCAAATCCCAAAATGGGACATAAAGGGATGGAGTACATGATGAAGGCGGTCTTAAAAAATGTGGTAAAATATACATAACATAAAATTTACAGTTTTCACCATTTTAAGTGTATGACTCAGTGTCTTTAAGTACATGACAGTGGACATCCCTACTGTCCATTTCAAGAACTTTTCATCATTCCAGACAGAAGCTCTGTACCCATTAAACACCAACTGCCCATTCCTTGTTCCCTAGCCCCTGCTAATGTCGCATCGACTGTCAGTCTCTATGCATTTGCCTGTTCTGGGTGTTTCATATAAATGAGATAACCACACACACACACACACACACACACACACGCATACACGCATGCATGCATGCACGTATGCTCCTTTAATGTCTGACTTATGACACTAAGCATGTTTCCAAGGCTTATCCGTATTGTAGCAGGTGTCGGAATCTCCTTCCTTTCGTGGCTGAATGATATTCCATAGTGTGCATGACAACATTTTGTTCCCCATTCACACATTTTTTCTGCCTGTTCAGCCGTTGTGAATATGTCGCTATGAACACGGGTGTGCAAGTATCCATTCGGGTCTCTGCTTTTAGTTCCTCTGGATCTCTACCTAGAAGTAGAATGGCTGGATCATGTGGTCATTCTCTGTTTAGATTTTTGGGGAGCTGCCCAATAGTTTTTTTTTTTTTTTTTTTTAAAGATTTTATTTATTATTTTCCAGAGAGAGGGGAAGGGAAAGAGGCAGAGAAGGAGAGAAACATCAATGTATGGTTGCCTTTCACCTGCCTCCAGCCACAGACCTGACTGGAGACCTGGTTTGCAACCTGGTTATGTGCCCTGGCTGGGGAATTGAACCTGCAACCTTTGGGTTCCCAGGCCGGCACCTTATCCACTGTGCTACCAGCCAGGGCCAAATAGTTTTCGTTAGCTACTGCACCATTTTACATCCTCACCAGCATGAATGAGGTTCCAATTTCCTTACACCTTTGCCAATACTTGTAATTTTCTGGGTTTTTTAAAATGTAGCCATCCTAGTGGGTGTGAGGTGGTACCTTGGTGTGGTTTTTATTTGCATTTCCCAAGTGATAATGATGTTGAGGATCCTCTCATGGCTTCTGGACCATTTGTATCACTTTGGAGAAGTGCCTATTCACGTCCTTTGCCCATTTTTGACTTGAATTGCTTGTTGTTTTCCTGTTGAGTTGTAGGAGTTCTTTATATAATCGGGGTAGTGATCCCTTATCTGGTATGTAATATTTTCTCCCATCCTATGGGTTGTCCTTCTGCTCTCTTACTAGTAGCTTTTGATGCACAGAAGTTTTTGATTTTGATGAAATCTGATTTAACTACTCATTTTTTTGGTTTTGGTTTTGTTGTTGTTACCTGTGCTTCTGGTGCTGCCTAGCCTGATGCTATGAGCGCTCTCTCTCTCTCTCTGTTTACTTAGCATTTTATAGTTTCAGGTCTTACATTTAGGTCTTTGATCTGTTCATTTTGAGTTAATTTTTATACAAGGCATGAGAAAAGAGTCTGGTTTTATTCTTTGGCAATTGGATTTCCACTTCTCCCAGAACAATTAGTTGAGGACCTGACGGTGGAGTTTTAACGCAGAGGGGCTGGGTGATGAGGGGAACAGCCTCCTCCTCGGCTTTCCAGCCCCTTCCCCACGTTGTCCTGCAGGTTCACAAATTTTTAAGCCGAAACCGGGATCAGCTGGACCCCGCTGTGGTAGAAGCGCTTGCGCAGAGCCAGCTCCAGGTGCCTTGGGACCCTCCGGCCCTCACCCCTCCACGTGTCTCCCCAGTCTGCCTGCTCAGGGGTTGCTCTCAGCCCCTGGCACCAAGGACCACGGCCTGAGCTTGCCAGGGTCGGGTCACTGAGGGTGGGGCCACCCTGATGCCCCAGGGCAGGGGGCAGGCTGGGCCATGGACAAGCCCAGGGCACAGCCCTCTCTCCCACAGCTGGTGGGCAGCCTGTTCCGGGAAGCAGAGCCCCAGGTCGGGGGAGGGCAAGGCAAGCCCATGCTGGTTTCCGGATTCCAGCGGTCCCTGGATGACCTCACGGCTAGGCTGGGCAGGTGACAACAATGCCCCCATCACCCAGTGGCAGGGAGTTGGGTAGGAGGCTGACCTGTACCCAAGTGACCCCTCCCCCATCCATCAGGAGCCATGCCTACTTCATCCAGTGCCTCAACCCCAACCCAGGAAAGGTGAGCTTCCCCAGCCCCTGGCCCCAGAGCCCTCCCATGCCAGCTGTGCCCTTCCCAGCCTCTCACCCTTCCCCATGGCCCACCCAGAGTTCCCCCAGCTGCAGCCCCTTGACTCCAGCTCCCATTGGCTCTGCCCCATGGCCATAGCTTCCTGGTCTCTTTGATGTGGGACACGTTGCAGAGCAGCTGCACCAGGCTGGCATCCTGGAGACCATCTGCGCTCGCGGTGCCAACTTCCCTGTGCGCCTGCCTTTCCACAGCTTCTTGACCAGGTGGGGCTCCCATGGGGGAGCAGGAGAGGGCCCCTGGAGTGACCAACTGGCCAGGGGTTCCTTCTGGGTGAAGGTGGACCCGCTTTCTCAGGGACCCTGGGCCTGGTATGCAACCCTTCCTCTTTCCACTCCTTTCTCTCTCCTCCTCTCCCTCCCTCCGTCTCCCCTTTCCCTGTTCACTGCATCCACCCCTCCATGCCTCCATGAGTCCATCTGCCCCTCCTCCACTCAGCAAAACTCTCCTGGGTGCCTAGCACGTAGTAGGTGCTTTACAAATCATTGTGAAATGGGGGACTGGATGAGAAAGGAGGGAGGAACTAGCCAAGGACCCCACAGACACAGACAACAGGGTGGTGATGGCCTGATGGCTGGGTGGAGGTGGGCAAAGGTGGGGGGTGGGAATGGCACATCTATAAGAATGTCGATAATAAAAATAAAGTAAAAATAACTTATTGTCAAATAACTTAGAGACTGAATAGATGGGTAGGGACTCAGTGGCAGGAGGTTCCGCTGTGCTTGCTCCAGCCTTGACCCCGACCTTGGGCAGGTTTCGGATCCTGGGCACCAAGGGGCAGGGAGCACCCTCTGACCGAGAGAGGTGCAGTGCCATCCTGAGCCAGGTGTTGGGGACAGAGTCGCCCCTCTGTCATCTTGGAGTCACCCAGGTGGGTGCAAGGCCAAGGGGTAGGCATGGTTGCAAAGGGAGAGGAGGATTCTGGGGCAAATCCAGAGTCTGGGGCTGGGGAGGTAGATGCACTGGGCTCCATGGCAGGTGTCCTGGGCCGGGTGGCCCTAGGGGTGAGGGTGGGGTATCTGGCTGGAAGGGAGGAGGAGGCGGCCTCGGGAGCAGGCCAGGTGGGCTAGGCCCCTGGCCCCTGGCTCCTGGCCTGATTCCAGCCCTCGCCTGCGCCCCCAGGTCCTGCTGCAGGAGCCAGGCTGGCGGCAGCTGGAGCAGCACCGGGCCCGGCATCGTTCACAGGTGCTGCTCGCCCTGCGCCGCGGCCTGCGGGCCCACCTCTCCCGCCGGCGCCTCTGCCTCCTGGCTCGGATTCAGGCCCGTGTGCGGGGGCTCCAGGCCAGGTCTGCAGGGGTGGCGGGCAGCCCTTGGCCTGGCCGGGTGGTGGGGCAGGGGCCAGGAGCCACAGGTCTCAGGCAAGTCCACCCACCCCGGCACCATCCTCCCGCGCTGGGCTCTCCGTGGCCGCCCCCGCCCCACACGCACAGTCTCCAGCCGCAGGGCCTTGGTCGGCTGTGCAGGCCCCCAACCTGCAGCCTCCTGGGTGTTCTCTTTCCTAGTCTGTCCCTCCCCGGGACCATCTTTTAAAAGCATGGCTCGGATTTAGGCCAGACTCTAACATTCCAGGCTCTGGGGACTTGCCGGCCCTGCTCACTTCCACTGCCCCTTCTCTCCTGGTTTACTCCGTCACCCTTCATGAGCTGTCCTGGCTCATGCATCCAACAGCTCTTTCTTCTTCTTTTTTCAAATTGTAAGAGGAAGTCTATTTAGAAGGTATGGAACTAGTAAAAGTGAGCCGACAAGTTACAGAAGCAAAAGAAGGGCCCTTGGAGCTTAGGAGAAAGGCGAAGGCACCGTGCCTGGGGGACGTGGGGGATGGAAAAGTGGGGGTGCTTCCAGGAGGGAGAGCGCCTCATCCCACAGCACTTGGTGGGTCTTCTCTGTCCTGGCCAGGTGTGGGTGGTACAGTGATGAAGGCAGAAAGGAGCCCCCAGGCCAGCTGGGGAGTCAGATAGAGATAGTAAACCAGCGGCCAGTCACCCCCACGGTGATTGTTGAAGCTCTGAGGACATGGGAGGACAGGAACACCAGGGGGACCTCTGGAGAGGGGGCACCCATCTAAGCTACCTATTGTTAGAATGTTTTCACCACTGACAGAAAATGTGCCCATTAAGCAAGCAATTATCCCCTCTCTTCTTGGCCTCCAGCCCCTGGTACCTCCATCTGCTTTCTGTCTATGAATTTGCGTGTTCTCGATACTTCGTGTAAGTCAGCTCGTCAGGATCTTCTATTTTATCTGGCTTGTTGCACTAAGAAGAATGTTTCCAAGGTGCATGTGCATTGTTGAGTGTATCAGAGCTTCATTTCTTTGTCAAGGCTGAATAACGTGCCATGGTATGGACTGGCCACGTCTAGGTCACCCATTCAGCCTTCAGCGCACACTTGGGCTGTTTCCACCTTCTGGCTATTGTGAGTCGTGCTGCCGTGAACATGGGCGTTCAGTTCCTTTGGGTCCGTTATGAGGAGTGGAATTGCTGGGTCACGTGGTGATTCTGCCTTCAGCTTTTTGAGAAGCCGCCCCAGTGTTGGGCAGAGCGCCCACATCATATTCTGTTCCCACCAGCAGTGTATGAGGGATCCCATTTCCCTATTAGCCAATACTTATTTTCCTTTTTTATTTCTAAAAATTAGCATAGCCCTCCTAGTGAGTATGAAGTGCTATCTCATTGTGGTTTTGGTTTGCATTTCCCCCATGACTAACGATGCTGATCATCTTTCCATGTACATCTTAGCCATTTATATACCTTCTTTGGAGAAACGTCTATTTAATAAGTTCTCTGCCTTCTTTTTAATCAGGTTACTTGTCGTTTTGTTGTTGAGCTGTGGGAGTTCTTTATCTATTCGGGATATTAAACCCTTATCAAATACATGACTTGCCAGTGATCCCCAATGCTGTGGGTTTGGGTTGTCTTTTCACGAAGGATAGTGCCCTTTGATGCCCAAAAGCTACAGACTTGTTTTTAAATATCTGTCTTGCTCAGAATCCCTTCATTGAGGAGTCTGGTCTTTCATAAATCTGGAAAATTCTCAAAGGCATTTTATTTGAACATTGTCTCTTCCAGGATCTCCTATTAGATTTTCGGTGATGTCATTTCATTGTTTTTAGAGGTTCTGCTTCTTAAATAATAATATGACGGAGTCCACTGCCATACACATGAGTTAACATGAATATTGTCAGTCTGTTTCATTTCAAAATGAGAAGGTTGGCAGATATTTCTACCCTAAGAATCACTTGCCTAACCATGTAGAAATCACAAGTATGATCTTGGGTTGCAGAAATGCAGTGTTTTATGAGTGGATTTTTATAATAAACTTCTTTTCCGTTAAAAAATATATACTCAAGGAACTAGCATGGAAGAACCATGGACATGGACAACAAATGGGATTGACTTTGGGGGACAGTGGGTGGGTGGGGAAGGGGAGAGAGGCAAGGGGAAATGGGATGGATGTAATACAATAACAATCAAATTAAATTAAATATATATATATATATATACTAATATTCCAGACTCTAAACACCTATGTCTATAAAAATCCATATTTTTACTGATGACAAAGCTAACCCAGCGAGGTAAAGTAATGTCCCAGGCCACAGTGACTGAAGATCAGGGGATGATCGCAGGCGGTCAGCTCCCATCAAGGTCAGAATCCCCTGTGCCAGACAGCTTCTCAGATGATGCTTTCTCTCAGTGGCCGGCCCTTTTCGGGTTGCTTCCACTGAGCTCCTGGGGGCTTCACTGGCTTACGGTCAGTTTTTACTTTCACGTCTGGGCTTGGAGGCCCAGGCACTGGGCAGGTGTAAGTTCAGACTCTTCCCCACCCCTTCCCGGCCTCCAGGAAGCGGTACCTCCGGCGGCGGGCAGCACTTGGACAGCTGAACACCGTTCTGCTGGTGGCCCAGCCCCTGCTCCGGAGACGGTGCAGACAGCGGGTGAGGCATTGGCGGCCCCCCCAGCTCTGGGTAGAGAAGCCAGGCATGGACACCTTGTGTCCTGCCAGCCTCCACCCTCCTGGCCCAACTGCACAAGGTCAAGGCCTCGGAGGCCGTGGCTGGTGGACTCTTCCCAATTCTGTCTGCCTGGCCAGGGTAGGCTGGGGCCTCCGGGAGGTGACTGCCTTCCTTTCTTCATCCCTGCCATCCCCCCAGGCCCACACTGTCCCCTCCCTGCCTGAAGGGTCTTCCCATCCCCTCTAGACCCACTGCCCTCTCTCACCTGATGACTCCAATTGGAGGGCCATAAAATGGCTCAAAGGTCAGTGCCCATACGCTGCCCCTGGTCTTGACTCCTCCCTGGGTGCACTTTGTCCCCTGGGACCATTCCTGTCCTCCTGCCTTCCTCCTAGGGTTCTGACACACAGGCAGTGACACCGAGTGGAGGCTGGTGAGGGCTCTGCTGGGCGAGGGGCAGGCAACTGGCCCCTCCGGGTCTGTGCTTGTGCCTCTGCCTGCTGGGCCTCTAGGGGGCCGGCCGGGCTGCTGCACTGCCAAGCTGGGGCAGAGCCTCTTAGAGGCTTGAGGTGGCTCCTCTCGGGGTCATCAGCTCTTCCTGCATCTCCCTGACAGCCTGGGCATCTGTGTGGCTGGCGCAGCAGCGAGTTCTTGGAGAGCGTATCAAGCATGGTAGGTGGCAGGAAGCTGGAGGGTGTTCCTGGATACGAACAGGATGACCCTGGCGCAGCTTGAGGGGAGCATGGGTCCCAGGGCGCTGGCATGGTCCTGTCCCTCAGGGGCATGTTCCTGGGGGCTCCTGGGGCCCTGTTTGGGTGAGCGTCCAGGTCTTTGGAGGGCAAGTGTACAGACCTGGGGTGAGGAGGGGCCCGGGACATAGTGTCTGCTCCATGACTCCCTGACAGGAGCTGGGACGCCTGGAGATCCCAGCTGAGCTGGCCGTCATGCTGAGGACAGCAGAAGGTGAGTCTGGACAGGTGTCGCCCTTCCCTTGACCCCTCCCCGAGTCCCTCCAAGAGAGCAGAGAGGTCTGTCCCTGTGGTGCCTCCCTCTGATGGTCCGCACTCCCCCCAGCTCACTGCTCTGCTCCCTTGGCCCTGGGCTGGGGGCTGATGGGAAGGGTCGGGGGTGGTCCGAGCCAGGTGCATAACCTGGGCATCTCTGGGCCGCCGCTGTCACTGTCCCAGGCAGCCAGGATGCTCCGGCCCAGAGCATCACCGAGGTCAAGCCCCCGGAAGTTCCTGCTCGGTCCAGCCTGGCCCTCCCGCTGGACATTGACCACTTCCCCTTCTCCAGCTTCATCTGCACCAACTTCCAGGTGGGGCCCGAGGCTTCAGCTCATCCTGGCTAATCCCCACCCAGGTCCCCAGATGTCAGATCCTGCCAGGCAGAGGCTGTCCATTCCCGCCAGCCTCCTCCCTCCCCTGTCACCAGGGCTGCGGACACAGCTGCGTTACTCAGAAAATAGTCATCGGACTCAAATGACTCACTCTCCAGTGTCATTTAGTTCTGTGGTGCCACACCCGTGCCACCCTGTGGCAGCGCCCCGGTGGCCAGGTCATGTTGCTGAAGCACGTGCGACAGCCAGGGATGCTGCCCGGGTTGCGGCACCGCTTTCAAAACTGCCTGTGGAGTTGGGTCTGGGTTTTGTTGGAAAGGACAGCCGGTGGTGACAGCTGTTTCCGTGCAGAGAGAGCAGGATGAGAGAGACAGGCCGGAACACTGGATGGTCGTGTTAGTGGGAGGCTCGTGGTGTTTTTCCTTTTTTATCCTTTTCCATGTCTTTTGAGATGGTCACCTGCATGGCCACCCATGTTCTAAACAGAACAAGCAATGAGGCTACATGTTCGGGATCATTTTTCATGGCCGTCCTTCCGCCTTCCTCGCCCAGCATGGTGTCCCTCTGGGCCATCGGGCACCCGGTCACCCTCCTTCCTTGCAGGAGCCATCTCTGCCCACCCCCGGGCAGCTCCTGGACAAGCCCCTGACGCGGCTGGCCGGGGAGACCCCTCAGCATGCCCTGGCTATCAACAAGGTGGTAAGTGACACCTGGGGGATGGGACGGGGTGGGCCTCCGGGCCCGAAAGCTGCCGTCTCTTGCTCGTGTCTGCAGATGCTGCGGCTGCTGGGGGACGAGTCCCTGCTGCCCTGGCAGGAACAGACCATGGGCACATACCTGGTACGGCAGGGCCAGCGCCGGCCAGGACTGCGGGATGAGCTCTTCAGCCAGCTGGTGGCCCAGCTTTGGCACAACCCCAGCGAGCAGCAGAGCCAGCGAGGCTGGGCCCTGATGGCTGTCCTGCTCAGCGCCTTCCTCCCTACGCCTCCCCTGCAGAAGCCCCTGCTCAAGTAAGAGGCCTGGTGGGCGAAGGCCCGGGGTGGGTGGGGTCAGCTGGCCGGCCCAGCCGCACAGCAGCCCTGTGCTGTCCCCAAGGTTTGTGTCGGACCAGGCTCCCCATGGAATGGCAGCGCTGTGCCAGCACAAGCTGCTGGGGGCCCTGGAGCAGGCACGGCTGGCCCCCGAGCCCACCCGAGCCCACCCACCCACCCAGCTTGAGTGGACGGCCGGCCGGCGGCGGGGTCGCATGGTGCTGGATGTCTTCACGTTCAATGGTGAGGCCCGTCCCCGGGGTGCCCCGGGCCCATGGTGCAGCCAGCCCTGCCCAGACCCTCCTGGCCCCTCCCTGCCTCACCCTGAGACTCTGCTTTTGGAACCTTCTTGGTCCTGCTTTGGGAACCCCACGGGGACAGTAGCCCCTTCCCAGCAGGGGGAACCCCACTGTCTCTTACTCACGGCCTGTACCTCTCTTGCCCGCAGAGGAGTGCCTGTCAGCAGAGGTGGCATCCTGGACCACGGGAGAGCAGTTTGCTGGGTGGATTCTGCAGAGCAGGTGCGGGGGCCTGGGCTGCGGAGAGTGCAGCCAACACTGACCGCTGTCCGGCCCCCCTCCCAGCCCACTGTCCCCAAAGACCACCTGTGGCTGTTCTCGCAGTGGGGAGCTAAGTGGGCAGGGTCCAGGCAGTAGATTCAACATGGCCCAGGTTCCAGTTAAGTAGGTAAACAAATAAACTGGTGAGTGAAAGCCCATGTGTAAGTGTAAGGGTTGTGAGTTGCAAATAAGGAAACCTGTCGAAGCAAATAGAATTCCTTGCCCAGGTTCCCGTGCCCTTCCACAGCCTTCGCCCTGTGGCCCCACCCTCAGGCCCCAGCCCTCTGGGGTGGCCATCTGCCTGGCTGACCAACGCACACCCCTGTTCCATCCAGAGGCCTGGAGGGCAGCCCCCGAGGCTGGTCCGTGTCGCTGCATTCCGGGGACTCCTGGCAGGACTTGACTGGCTGTGACTTCGTGCTGGACCTGATCGGCCAGATTGAGGACCTGGGGGACCCTACTGATCCCCGCAGCTACCCCATTGCCCCCCAAAGCTTGTAGGTGCCACCCTAGCACCCCTATCCCTGGCCTGGTCCTGTCCCTCTCCTGACTCCCACAGCCACCATGTCATACATGTTGACAACGTAGCCACAGACCTGGTCCCCCCACCGACGCCTCCTCCTACTCTGTGGGGGCAGCCCCCACAGCAGCTTCGACACCTTGCTTCAGCCTGGCCGCTGCCCCCAGCCCAGGTCCTTGCTCATCTGGGCCCACTCTCTCCTGCAGGGCTGACATCCCTCCCGCCCCTGCCACCCAGGCCCCCTCCCTGTTCCCAAGTCCCCCTCCAGGTCCAGCCCCAACAGTGCCCAGCAGGAGCCACACAGGTAAGGAGGGGCGTGGGCCACTGAGACTGGCCAAGTGCTGGGAACGGGGGGTGCAGGCAGCCCCACGCCCCAGGCTGGGCCATGGACCTTCCTCCGCAGGTGAGTCAGGGGCCTCAGGAAGCCTGGACAGCTACCTGGACCACATCTTCAAGCCAGTCCTCTCCCCAGGCCTCAGCGTGAGTATCCTGCACACGTAGCCCACCCTGCCCCACCGCCCCTACCCCTCGGGCCCTCTACTTCCTCTGCCTCTTCCCCTGTGACCTACGACCTTTATCCTTTCAGGATCTGGAGCAAGGCAGGGCTCTGAGCAGCCGCATGAAGGGAGGGGGCTCCATGGGGCCCATGCAGCAGGGAAGCTACCCTGTGGGTGAGTGTGTGCCCAAGCACCCGCCCAGGGTCCCCCGGCCCAGCAGCTCAAGCAGGCACTGCCTGGCACCCTCAAGTCTGGGGTCAGAGCTCCAGCCAGCATTCCAGGTCTGGGGATGGAGGGAGGGGGTTTGTGGGCCCAGGGGGGGTGACCAACGCCGGAGGACCCTGTTCCATCAGTATATCCAGGGATGGTGCAGATGCCCGGGTACCAGCCAGCTATGCAGCCTGCGCCCGTGCCCATGATGCCACCAATGGGCGCAGTCCCTGCCATGCCGGGTAAGGCTGGAGGAGGGAGGGACCTGCTGGGGGCCCAGAGGCACAGTGAGCAGAGGGCTTCGAGCTCCGTGGTGCTCACCTGCCCCCCGCCCCCCACCCCCCGCAGCCATCGTGGTGCCACCACAGCCGCAGCCCCCGATTCCCAGCGTGGATGTGAGGCAACTGGCGATGCAGCAGCAGACCTTCATCAACCAGCAGGCGCTGATCCTGGTGAGGGTGGGCAGGGTCCCGAGTTGTCGCGTGGGGACAGGTCCGTGGGGCAGGGCCCGGCCATCTCTCACCTGACCTGCCCCTCCCCCCAGGCCCAGCAGATGACGGCCCAGGCCATGGCCCTGTCCCTTGAGCAGCAGGCAGAGAAGCACCAGCGCCAGGCCCGGGCAACTCCAGCTGTTGCTCCCAAGCCCAGGAAGCCCCCAGCCCCCCGGGGGGAGCCAGAGCCAGAGCCGGAACTGGAGCCAGAGCCGGAGGTGGTGGGTGCCGCCCGAGGGGAGGAGGGGAGCCCTGAGATGGGGCTGGGGCTCCAGGGCTGCAGAGCCGGGGTTGGGGATGGGCGTGGGACCCCAGTGCCAGGGAGTTGAGGGTCCCCTGGGAGCATGGTGACATGGCTGACACGCCTGTTCCCTCACTTCCCCTTCCTGCCAGGACACCTCAGAGGAGACCCCACAGGGCGAAGACAGGCCCAAGAGCTTCCAGCAGAGACGGAACTATTTCCAGAGGATGGGTGAGGGGCCTTGGGGGGAAGCTCAGCCACTGCCCAGCCTGGCCAGGGGACAGCATGGTGCCTTGTCCTGCCCCGGGCCTTGCGGCCTGTCTGAGGCGTGGATGGGCGGGCCAGGTGGAGGGTGGCAGACAGGGTCATCTGGGCACTTACAGGACAGCAGCAGGTCAAGGTGAAGATGGTGAAGCCTCCGGCCAAGGTGCAGACCCCCCGAGGGGAGGAGCAGGAGGAGCAGCAGGAAGAGGAAGAGCCCAGGACAGGTGGCGGGGAGATGGGGGAGGGCCTGGCCCTTGGCTTCCACGCAGGGTCTCACACGGTCCCCCTCCTCCCGGTCTCTGCCAGCTCCTCCTTCGCCCCCCGTAGTGAAGAAGCCACCAATGCAAGGAAGGGCCAAGGCGGCTCCCAAGGCTGAGGCTGAGCCAGTCCAGGAGGAGCCTGGTGGCAGCTCCGGGCCCGCGCAGGGCAGAGCTGCGGTGCGAAGCATGGACCAGCTGCCCCCGCCCAGCAGGGAGATCCGGAACATCATCCGCATGTACCAGAGCCGCCCAGGCCCGGTGCCTGTGCCCGTGCAGCCGTCCAGGTGGGCCCTGGGGGCAGCAGGCCCTGCCCGCTGCCCCGGGAGCCACCTTGGGGACACCTGACCTTCTCCGTCCCTCAGGAAGCCCTCCCAAATTTTTGTGAAGAAAAACAGTCCTAAGGCCGAGGCTCTGGCCAAGCTGGGGATCACTGAGACCCACTGCCCCTCTCCGGTGAGGCCCGTCACACCCCATCCTGTCCTGTCCGGTCCGGGGCGCGGCTGCTCCGCTCAGGGGTCCGAGGCTCGCGGGGGTCCACTTGGCCTTCTCCCTGGATACAGCTTGTGTTGTGTGCGTTCCCTGTGCCTCCACAGTTGTCATCCCCCAGCCCAGGGAAGGGCCCCCCACCAGCTGTGGCCCCTCGACCCAAGACCCCATCAGGACTCAGGGCCTCTGACTCCATCAAGAAGAAGCAGGGGCCCCTCCAGGAGCTGTTTGCCCAGAACCCCCCGACTGCCCAGGCACCTCCACCTCCATCCCCACTGGTGCCACCCAAGGCCTCAGGAATCCCTTGCGCTCAGCCCCGCGGTAAGGAACCCCGCGCCCCTGGGCGGTGGGCTCCCTCGTGGGGGCCAGGGTTCCCGGCAGCCCCTCGGTACCGGGAAGGTCAGCTGCTCCGGGTGCTGGACTTTGGAGCCAGGCGCCCAGCTTCCGCATTCCTGCCCAGGGCAGAGTTGGTACCCTGGCACCTGTCTGGCACTGAGGGACTGTCACACACAGGGTGTTGGCCTCAACACAGAGCTGACAGCTCTGTCAGAAGTTTACTGACCCTGCTGACGTGGTCAGGGAGGGGGCCCTGGAAATGGCAGGGACAGCTGGGAAAGTCTGAGGCAGGAGACAGAGGCCGGAGGTGGGGCTGTGGGTGGGGACAAGGCAGTGGACAGTGAGTGCATGGGCCTCCCAGTGCCCCTGGGAGCGAGCGGGGGTCCTCTCTCCCTGACCCCACCATCCTGCCCCCGGCCGCTGCTCACCCACTGCCCTTGGCACCTCCCTCTGCCAGGCCCGCTGGAGCCCATGGGGGACCAGGGCGTCAGCACCCAGCTGCTGGTGCCCTCCGGCAGCGTGTGCTTCTCCTACACCAGCCCGCCCTGGAGGCTGTTCCTGCGCAAGGAGGTGGGCGTGGGGGCACCCGTAGCCTGGCCTCTCTGCGGGCCGGGGAGGGGGTGGCAGTGTCTGGGTCTCTGGGGGTCCCAGCTGGGGGCCCCAGCAGCTGCTCCCCAACACGGGGAGCTACACCCCACAACCCACCTCCTCAGGTGGGGGTCCCGTCTGGCCGGGAGGCAGGGGAGTGGCAGGAAGGGGCTGGGGGCGCCGGGCCCACTCTCGCCCTCCCTGCCCGTCCAGGTGTTCTACCCCCGGGAGAGCTTCAGCCACTCCTACAGCCTCAGACTCCTCTGCGAGCAGGTGCGAGCCCCGCCCACCACGTGTGCAGACAGCTGGCTCCCTCCCCCGGGCCCCTCTGTGTGACCCTCACAACCCCCTCGAGCAAGGACCTACTGGCCTACGTCGTCGAGCATGGAACAGTGTCTACAGAACCCAGCACAGCAGGCGCTTGCTGGTGCTTGTTCCTTTGCCCCCTCTGGGCCGTGCCAGCCCCCCCCGATCTCTGGGAGCTCCCCCAGGTTCTGCTGCTGCGGGGAAGCGTATTTCCACCGACCTAGGCAGAGCAGGCCGTGGGGTGCGGGAGGCCGGCGGGAGTGCTGGGCCAGAAGCCCCCATCCCTCCCCGCTGCACCTGCGCCCACGGGCGCTCCAGCTTCTCCTCCATGCTGGCTGCCTCTGTGATGGTCTCTGGCCTCAGAACCTGGTGGTGACCACCTGGCTTTGACCCCAGATCCTGAGGGACACCTTTTCCGAGTCCTGCACCCGGATCTCCCAGGATGAGCGGAGCAAAATGAAAGACTTGCTGGGTATGGTCCAAGGACCCTGGAGTCGGAGCTGGCGAGCTGGGGGCTGGGCCTGCCTGGGCGGAGGGAGCACACTCTGGGGGTACCCCTGTGAGGGAGCCCCAGGACAGTCAGGGGCCACTCCCGCCTGCAGGGGAGCTGGAGGTGGGCCTGGACTCACTCGTCACCGCGGAGGACAGTGTCAAGAAGCGCATTGTGGTGGCCGCTAGGGACAACTGGGCCAATTACTTCTCCCGCATTTTCCCCGTCTCGGTCAGTGAGGTGGGGCTCGGGCTGGGAATGGCGGCACCCCAGTCTGGAGCCTTCTGACGCAGGGAGGGGGTAGGGGGTGGGGTGGGCCTCGGTGGAAAGACAAAGGCACCTTGGATGGTCGCGGGGGTACCGAGCAGCCTGTCTGTAAGCCCGTCTCCCGGGCAGGGTGAGAATGGCAGCAACGTCCAGCTGCTGGGCGTGTCCCATCGCGGGCTGAGGCTGCTCAAGGTGACCCACGGCCCCAGCATCTGCTCCCACCAGCTGAAGACCCTCTGCTCTTACAGGTGACCCTGGGCTGTGGGGTGGGGGGATCAGCTTGCCGGCCGATGGCAAGAAGGCCCCCAGCTCATGCCCGGACCCCGTGCACAGCTTTGCTGAGGTGCTGGGCATGGAGTGCCAGGGCGGCTCCACCCTGGAGCTGACGCTGACAGGCGAGCAGCTGGTGCTGCACTCGGCCCAGGCAGGGGCCATCAAGGCCATGGTGGAGCTCTTCCTCAGCGAGCTCAAGAAGGCAAGTGAGGGCTGGTCGGGGGAGGCCGGGGGGGGGGGGCCTCCCCGGTGCTTCGTGCGGCCCTCCCTGTCCGGGTTGGCCGGTCTCGCCGCTGCCTGCCAGCTCCTCCGAGCGGCCTGGGCTGGGACTAGGCGTTCTGGCTGGGGCCCCGGCGTCTGGGTGTTGTGGGAGGCGGAGGCCAACGCAGGGGTCACACGGGCAGGCTGGCCGCCCCTCACCCGCCCCCCTCTGCCTGCAGGACTCCGGCTACGTCGTGGCCTTGCGAAGCTACATCACCGACGACCGCAGCCTCCTCAGCTTCCACCGCGGGGACCTCATCAAGCTGCTGCCGGTGGCCCCCCTGGAGCCGGGTACCTCCAGGGGCGAGGAGGGCGCTGCCCCGGGAAGGGTAGCACCCTGGGGAGCCTCCAAGGGGCGGCCGGGCCAGCGGGTGAGGCCATCCTCGCATTGTTCCAGGCTGGCAGTTTGGCTCCACGGGCGGCCGCTCGGGACTGTTTCCTGCTGGCCTGGTGCAGCCGGCTGCTGCTCCAGGTCCCTCCTCGCGGGAGCAGAGGGCTGACCCGACCAAGAGTCAGCTGCCCTGCAGAGAGTCGGGCCCGGCCCAGCGGGAGAGGGAGCCGGAGGTGAGGCAGACAGAAGCTCCCTAGTCCCGGGCCACAGGGGTCACCCTGCTGGCCTCTCCTGGTTTCCGGCCTTGTCTCCCCAGCAGGACTGTGAGCCCCCTGCCTCTCCCTGCCTCTTGTGGTGCTTAGTTCAGAGCTCAATAAAAATCTCTTGACTTTCCTGACTCCTGGTGGTGCGTTCACTACAGCTGGGCTGCCTGCTCCTCTCGGGCGGGCGGCACTGGGGCGGGGTCTCTGGGCAGGCAAGGGCGTGCGCTGGTGGCACCAGGTCTCCTGTGCTCGCAGGGCCCTGCTCGCCCCCGGAGCTGGGCACACAGCGACAACTCAGAGGCTGCCAGCCAGCCCTCCTCTGCGCTGCCGGCCTCCCTGCCCGCGGACTCCAGCTACAGCATGCAGGAGTTTGCCCTGAAACACTTCCGGAAGCCCCAGGACTGGTGAGTGCCCCGGGCTCTCCCCTACGCCTGTCCCTGAAGTGGGCTTCCCCGCTCAGGACCCCCAGGCCACAGCCTGGGATGGGGTGGAACTGCTGAGCAGGCAAGGCTGTGCCCCTCTGCCCCCCCTCCCCCAGGCAGAACCACACAGACAGAGGTGCCAAGGAGAAAGCCGTGGCCAGCCTGGTGCAGTACTCCAAGGTAGGGGACAGGCAGGGTTGTCGGGCCAGGGGACTTGCCTTCTGCCCCCACGGCCCCGGACCCACAGCCAGGCCTCTCTGGCTCCAGATTCCCATCCAGGAATCGCTCATCAGCCTCAGCGATGAGGACGTGAACAGGCAGGCTGTGGAAAGCTTCCAGGGTGAGTGCCATCCTGGGGCCCCATGTCTCTGGTGCCTTGGACCCCAGCCTCAGGTGCCGTCACTCCTTGAGTTGGCGGACTCAGGGTAGCTCATGGGGGCTCCTGTCCTCCCACAGCCTTTACCTGCTTCTACTGCTGCCCTAGGGGTTGTGGGCTCTGAGCAGCCTGGGCTGGCAGGCAGCGGTGGGTCCTGCTCCAGGCGCACCGCACGGGGCTGTGGGCACCCACGGGCCCTGAGCCTCGTCTCCTCGCTGGTAAAGTGGAGCCTGCCGCCCCTCATGGCTTGTACGCACTTTGAGAGCCAGGCATCCGATGGCCAGGGAAAGCCCAGCAAGACAGGGGACAGCAAGAGCCAGGGCCAGGCACCCGGCCCAGCCCCCCATGCTTCTCACCCTGCCTGTAGTTCTGATGCAGTTTATGGGGGACCAGCCGAAGCCCCGGGGCAAGGAAGAGGTGGAGCTCCTGTATGAGCTGCTCAAGGTGAGCAGGAGGGTGTGGGCTGGGAGCTATGGGGACACTGGGAGCCTGGGCATGCATTCCTGTCCTAAGTAGGACCCCCTACGCTTGGTCCCTAGTCATTTGAATCTACAGGTATTTATTTGAGCACCTGCTGTGTGCTGGGGCTGTGGCGGTGAGCCAGGCAGGCTAAGTCCTGAAAGTGCTTGCCACCTAGTGGGAGAAGACAGCCAGTAGCCACGGCGCAGGCCCCGGGCAGTGAGAAGTGCCACAGGGGCGCGGAAGGTGACATGGACCCTTGCGGGCAGCGCCTACGGACAGGGAGGGGCAAGGGCGGCAGCAGGGCCGGCGTGCCTGGGGCCAGTGCGCCAGGGGAGAGTGGAGGATGCAGCCTGGGAGCCCAGCGGGTCCAGGTCACAGTAGGCCTTGAAGGCCATTGTCAGGACTTGGATGTTTTCCAAGCGAGACAGGAAGCTGGAGGGAGGTGTGCGCTGGGCTGCGGGAGGCATGTCGGAAATGTGGGTCTGGAGGGGCGCAGGGGAGAACCTGGGCTGGAGGTGGGCGCCGCTAAGAGCAGCAGGGAGCGGTCAGAGGGGCACTGCAGCCCTCGGAGGTCAGAGCAGCAGGTGACGACAGCGACTTTTTGTTAAAAGATTGGATATGTTTATTTTGAGATGGGGGGTGGGGGAGGGAGGGAGAAAGAGAGGGAGAAGCAGCAATGGCTGGCCCACAGCCCAGGCATGTGCCCCGACCAGGAGTCAAACCAGATCACAGGCGGGCGCTCAACCTGCTGAGCCCCACCAGCAGGGGGCAAGACGGGGACCGCAGAGCGACCCCCTGAGGTTGAGTGAGACGGAGACAAGAGAGGTGACCGCTGGGCCATCGCTGTGACTGGCCCCAGCCCACAACCATAAGCAGGAGCTTCAGATTCCACACCGTCGCCCCCTCCCCCCACACTCCACCCATCCCACCGCCCCTCCCCCGACCACCCGCCCTTTCTGTCCCTGCAGCTGTGCCAGGAGAAGGAGAACCTCAGGGATGAGATCTACTGCCAGGTCATCAAGCAGGTCACTGGACACCCTAAGGCGTGAGTGTGGGGGCCGCTGGGGACGGGTGGGTGCCACGGTGGCGGTCCAGCAGCCTGAGCCCCGCTCTGCCCTGTAGGGACTCCTGCGGCCGAGGCTGGAGCTTCCTCAGCCTCCTCACTGGCTTCTTCCTCCCCTCAACCACGCTGATGCCCTACGTAACCAAGTTCCTGCAGGACTCAGGCCGGACCCAAGGTGCTCATGGGTGGGGCTTCCCGGCGGGGGGCTTGGCAGCCCGGGGAGTGTCTGGAGATGCTGGTGACCCCCAGCCTGGCTCCTCTCTGCAGAGCTGGCCCTGAGCAGCCAGGAGCACCTTCAGCGCACGGTCAAATACGGGGGGCGCCAGCGGCTACCGTCCCCGGGTGAAATGCAGGCTATCTTGGTACTGGGGCGCAGACGGCCGGGCATCCCCTTGGGGTGGGGAGCTGGCACCTTTGTCCTTGGTGGACTGACCCTGCCGCGTGCCTTGGCAGAAAGGGAAGATGGTCCGTCTGCTTGTCATCCACCTGCCGGGAGGCATGAGTTACAAGACCAACGTGGGGCCTTTCACAGTGAGCACGGGCGCCAGGGAGGGCTGGGGAGCTGTGGGCACTGCTCTGGGACCCTGGCCCCTCACGGCCCTGTCCCCCTGGCCAGGTGGCGGCAGAGGCGCTGGAGGAGCTATGCAGGCAGATGGGCATCACGGACCCCGAGGAAGTGCAGGAATTTGCCCTGTTCGTCATCAAAGAGCAAGGTGAGCCCCGGGGCCAGGGTGGAAGGATGCCAGGCCCCGGGGCAAGGCGGTTCCCACGCTGGGCCGGCAGGGCTGAGGTGGGCGGGCGCTGGGTGGCAGGGCAGGCTGCAAACCGGGCCCCCTTGCAGGCAAGGTGGTGCGGCCCCTGTGGCCCCACGAGTACCTCAACAACGCGATAGACCAGGATGGCAGCCTGCACAGCCGGCGGCTCAGCTGGGAGACCCCGCTGCACTTCGAGGACCCCGCCTACACTAGCACCCACTACGGCCAGGTCAGCCCCACCCCTCCCCACAGGAGAGGCCATGGCGGCCCTGAAGCCCCCAGCTGCCTCATGCTCTGCCCTCAGGTGCAGCGGGACTACCTGCAGGGGAAGCTGCTGATCCGCGCTCAGGCTGATGCCCAGGTTGCCAGGCTGGCCGCCCTACAGCACCTCGGCAGGGCCAAGGGGCTCCTAACAGAGTGAGTGCCAGCATGGCCCCCACGCCTCCTGTCCCTCCTGGTGCTGAGGCCCCTCCTTCAGCCCACACTCCCAGGTCAGTCAAGGCCACTCACGGACCCTATTCTTGGCCCTGACCAGTGAGTGGGGCCTGGAGCTGGGGAGACTGTGCACACCTGTGCCCCCACCCCAAGCTCAGGGTGTGTCTTCAGTCTCACCCACTGGTCCAAGGACTTACGCCAGCCATGGGCCAGCCCTGACAGACCGGCTGTGTCCTAGGCAAGAGCTGCTGGCGTACGTGCCGAGGCCGCTGCAGGGGAGGGTGAACATGGCCGCCATCATGAGCCTGGCGGTGCAGGCTCTGCGGCAGCTGCAAGGCCTGAGTCCCCAGGAGGCGCAGATAAGCTTCATCGGTGGGTCTGGGGCCCCAGCAGGAGGCAGGAGGGAGGGGTTGGGAGGCCCAGGAGGAAGGGGTGAGGGTGCAGGGCTGAGGACGCTCCTCCCCTTCCATCCCTCTCACCTGATCAAGGGGCCAACCAGGGCAGGTCCCGGGCCCCCAAGGCAGTGTCCCCTCTTACCTCTCACCCCGCCCCCCAGAGGCAGCCAGCCAGCTGCCGCTCTTCGGCCACACCGTCTACATGGTGCTGCGTGTGAGCGGGCGGGTCCTGCCGGGGCCCGGCCTCCTGGGGCTGAACCGCCAGCATCTCGTCCTCATGGACCCCAGCTCCCAGGTGGGCCAGGTTCCTGCCCTGGTGGAGGGCGGGCCTGGGCACCCTTGGGCTGCTGTCCCACCTCCCACCCTGACCCCTTCCCTGCGAGGGGCCCGGCGGTGTGTCTGCTCCCCAGACGCTGCACTGCTCCATTGCCCTGAGGGACCTGCACCGGCTGCACCTGCTGAGCCCCCTGCATGAAGAGGGGCCCCCTGGCCTGGAACTCAACTATGGCTCTGCTGACAGCCCCCAGACCATCTGGTTTGAGCTGCCGCAGGTGGGTGGCCAGGGCCCCTGGACACCCAGGGAAGCTGGCGACACCTGCCCCAGACTTGGAGGGGCCAGAGCCTGGGTGCAGCCCGATGACCCCTGCTCCTGGGTGGTGCCGGCGCGCGGGGGTGGGGGCCGGCTGGGAGCCCTGTCCTCACCTGCCTGTGCCCTGCAGGCCCAGGAGCTGAAGCACACCATCGCCTTCCTGCTGGGCGGCGGCACCACGGCCCTTCAGTAGCTGGCCCTACCTGAGAGGAGAGGTGGAGGGGCGCAGAGGAGGGCGGCGCCTCTCCCTGGACCAACTCTCACCCGGATGGTCTCCCTTGAGCACTGTTAGGTCACCCTGATTGGGACTCCGTGGCTGGGTTGTTCTGCCATTTGTGCGGCACCACCTGGCTGGCCCACGCGGAGGCCGCAAGGCTGGGCTGCAACAGCGATGTTGACTGGGAAAGAAGAGTCCCGTGACTCCTTCTTGGGGACACATGGGGGCTGTGGGAACGTTGCCTGGGCATCTGGTGTTGCCCAGGCTGGGGGAGATGCCCACCTGGCCCAGCTCAACATCAGCAGGAGCCCAGACCTGGGGGAAATAAAACTCTGAGAGAAGAGGGCTGTGAGCCCATGTGCATCAGACAACGCGACTTTATTCCCTGGGTAAACGTCCTGGTCCAGCCGGGCCCTCCAGACCAGGAGCTGGTGGGAGCAGGCCCGGCCACTGCCTGTCCTCTCACGGAATCTGCGCCGCCCAGGGCCAGCCGGTTCTTCCGAGGCCCTGAGGCCTCACCCTGGCTCACAGCCTGAGGACAAGAGGTGGAGGGACCATCCCCCGTTCTGCTCCCTGGCAGCAGCCACCTCCTTCTAATCTGGGCCAACTGGGCAGCCCAGCATGGGGGCCAGGAGGATCTGGGAGAAAGAGGGCCTCAGGGCCTTGCAGGCAGAAAGGGGGGCCTAAGAAAGGAGATGCAGCAGCAGCAGGCCTGCCCACCCTCCCCATTCCTGAGTCAGGCCCAGGCTGACCCACGGTCCAGTCCGGGGGGGCGGGCACTGGTCCTGCTGGGCAGCAGCCGGGCATCTGCGGGTCATAGGCTGTTCCAATCCGATTCACTCTCGCACCGTGCCCGGCCGTGGAAAAACTGGTTGATGAGGTTCTGGGCCTCTTCCTTCACTGTGGATCCAGGTGAACGTGAGGGCCAGTCTTCCCTGCAGAACCCCCAGTACCCCTGGCCCAGCAGCACAGGCACTCACCACTGCTTTCCGGAGAGGACTTCTGAGTTAGCCAGTGTGAGAGGTGGCGTGCGAAGCCTTTAAATAGCTCCTAGAGGCAGAGGGTGAAAGGAGCCGAGAGCACAGACCCCTGCTCTGCCCCCAGAGCGACCTGCAGCCGTGGTCAAAGGGCATGGCAGACAGCCGGCAGGGGCAGCTGGCCTTGGGGCTAGCCTGCTTCCCCCGTGGCTCACTCCCTGCCCCACACCCGGGTGCCACCTCACTTACCTTGGATGCAAATCTGCCCTCTTTGTAGAATGGGGTCAGGCACTTGACCACAACGTTTGCAGCCACCTTCAGGGGGATGCCAGGAACCAGGAGCTGGCAGGAGCCCTGGGCTGTGCGGTTCACAGGGCCCTGGTCACTGGCTGAGATGCTGTCTGTGGCCTCACCTGAGCTGGAGGCAGTGGCTGGAGGGCAGGGCCTCTTCACAGCCTGGCTCTCTGGGTTCTCCTGGGCCGGGCCACAGTGCAGGGTCACTCTTGGGCTCCCTGCCACCGGCCCCTCCCCTTCTTCCAGAAGACTGGGCCACGGCACCTGCTGGCTCCTTCCAGCCCATCCCTTCTGCCCCTGGGATGTGGACGGAACAGATGATTTCCCCACGCCCCACAACCCAGAGACAGACCTGGCCTGCGAATGCTCCCTCTGCTGCGGCCCTGCGGGTACCTGCAAGGGCCTGGGCCGCTTGCCCCTCTGCGTCTCTTCTGTAGGGGCGGGCTGGCCTTGACCTTCAGGAGGCCCCAGGTCTCTGTGTGGACAGGCACTGGCCCAGGAGAGAGCAGGCATCAGAGTTCCGAGTCCCAGCTGTGCCCCTCAGCCCAGGTGGCCCTTGTAGGAAGGGCCCCGGGGGCAGAGGCCCAGTTACTGAAGGAGATTCCAGAGGGTTCCTGGGCTCCCTGTGCCCTTACCTTGGCCCCTTCCTGGTGTGCCCCTCCGCCTGGGGGAGGGCAGCCAAACATCCCAGGGCTCCAGCCTCCCCCGTGCACTGCTCTGGGGCCACAGCCAGGGGTCCCTGCCCCCCATCACAGGAGGGGCTGGCACCTTCTGTCCTGGGGGCGGAGGCGAGTGGAGGTGGGCTCTTGGCCCTTTGGCAGAAGAAGCGGCTGATGTCCTGGGAACCCCTGAGGGCCGCAGTGGCTGGGAGCTGCTGCCTACTGCTGCCGCGGGCCCTGGCTGTGGAGCTGCTCCTAGAGAGGCCTCCTGCCTTCCTCTCAGGGCAGGGTCCCCCACAAGCAGCACTGCTTCCAGGCGCCTCTCCTCTGAGCCCACAGGTGGGCTTGATGCCTTCCCCATGCTGGAGGCCACAGGACTGGCTGGGGGGCCCCTGCGCAGGCTGAGGGGCCAGCTCCTCAGCCCTCATCTTCTCCATCAGCTCCGTGGCCGTTTGGAACACACAGGTGCCTTTGGGGAAACCAGCGCCCACTCGCTTGGGTTTGAGCTGTGAGGAGGAGAAGGGTCTGACCGCCAGGCCCCTCAAGGGCACCCTGGCCAGTCCAGGGAGGACCATGCTAATGGGGATCTCAGGAAGGGGCAGCAGGAAGAAGAGTACAACACTCAGGGTTCAGGCTGGTGAGAGAAGAGCTGGGGGCTGGTGGGTACAGTGGGCAGAGCAGAGAAGCCGGGGAGCCCACTCTGGGGCACCCGAGAGCAGGACTTCGATGCCAGACGGGGCCAGGACTCTGCTCGCCAGCCGGGGGCAAGGGGAAGTCCCCAGACCAAGCTTTGGGGGACACAGGACACTGCTCACCGAGTACACCTGGGAGGCTGGCAGGATGTCATGCTCGCTGGGCTCTGGGGGCTCAGCCTGGGGGGCGTCGCCTGCTGTGCAGAAGAGCTGCCCGTCCTTGGAGGCTCTGTGGATCTCGGCCACCTGGGGCAGGGGTGAGGGCCTGCCATGGCACCCTCTGGCTCCTGGCAGCCCCCAACCCAGGCTTCCCACACGTGGGTTCCTCGGCCCACAGCTATGTTATTGGCGGGGGACACGGGACAAGTCCCAGCTCTTACAGGACGAGCTAGAAGAACATCCAGCTGGCAAAGGGGGCAGTTGGAGTACCAGCGAATACGCGGTCTCCGGTCAGGGGCAGGTTCCGGGCTATGGAGGTCAGAGGGTGGCAGTCGGGACTGCAAGGGGGTGGCCTCTCCCACCCCAACCACGAGCGTGCCCGCCCGCCCGGCCCACCTTCTTCAGCACGCCGGCCTTGTACAGGTTGGCCGCCTTGGCGTTTCGGAACACCTCGTGCTCCAACTCCACAGCTGTGGCCTGGAGGTCAGGCCTGAGGGGAAATGTGAGGGGTCAGCAGGCCCAAGCCCTCTGCCTGCTGGCCCTGCTGGGTCCTCCTGGGGACCCTGGAGATGGTGCCGGCCTGGTGGGAATGGCTTTGGGTACGAGGATTCTAACCTGGACATTCTGGGCAAACTACCCCCCCGAGTTGTGGTCAAGCCTGTCCTGGGTGCAGCTGTGGGGACCTGCATCCCCTGGGAGCAGGATGGGCCACATCAAGGGAGGGGGCTCCCAAACAAGCCCAGGGTTCCCAGTTTCCAAAGGAGCAGGACTTGGACAGTCGCCCAGGCCCCGTGACCTGGGACTCACCAGTCAGCAGTGCCCGCAGCCTGGCGGTTTCCGCCCAGAGCCTCCTCCAGAAGCCGCAGGCAATGCTCACGGGCCTGCACAGGGGAGACGCTGGTCACACGGGCCTCCAGGCTGGGAGACGGGTGGAAGGAGCCGCCCCTCTTACCTTCACAGTGAGTCTGGGGATCTTCCTGCTGGAGGCCTCTTTTAGGGGACAGTCCTCATCTGGGGGAGAAGGGGAAGTTCCTGCATGCTGCCTTCTGCACTCTGGGGTCCCCAGAACCCCTGAAGGTGTCCTCCATCACACCCTGGAAACGGCCCACAAACCCCTGGGGCATTTCTGTACTGACCTGGGGGTACAAATTCTTCTACCTTGGGGTCTTTGCCCTGGAAGAGGACGTGAAGGGTTTGTGAGGTGCCCTGCCTGCTGTAGGACAGCACCCAGTTCTGCACCAGGAAAGGGCCCGAGGGGGCGTGAGCAGAGGGCAGGCCCCCACTCCCCCTTCACCTTGCGCAGACTCATCTGCTTCTGGTAGAAGAGGTTCCATTCCCGCTTGTGGGCCTCATCCCTGCCCTCGTCCCCGCTGCCTCCAGAGCCTTCGTCGTAGCTGGGAGACAGGCTGCGCGTGAGCCTGGTCTGGGCTTTGCCCTCCCTCCACACCTCTGCAGGGGCAGCAACGGCCGTGATGCCCTGGCAGTGTGGGCAGCACTGAGGTCCCAGCACGGCCCCCGCGCAGGGGGAGGGCCTGTGGCATGGTGTCATCTCTGGTCCGGCCTTGGCACCAGGGAGAGAAGGCCAGGCCATTTCCAGTGGGTGGGGCCCCTCACCTGCTGAAGCCCCTGAAGCCCCTGCGGCCTCCCTCATACAGCTCAGGGTCGAGGCCCCCATCCTGGGAGGGCCGGATGCAGGTCTTGCTCCAGCTGCTCGCGCGCTCCAAGGTGTCCAGCTGCTTCCGCACGGCCGCAGGGTTCTGGCAGTGGTCGCAGCCTTTGGTGCAGGCGGGAGGCGCGTCCCCGAAGTACTTGGCGATGGCAGCGTGGCGGCACCTGCAGCGGGCAGCGTGGCAGAGGCGAGGGTGCGGGCTGGGTGGTCCCAAGCCCAGCGGAGCATCACGACGTCCGGCCTGCGCCAAGCGCCGCACATCCCTGCTCTACCAGGAGCCCCAGGGACAGCGGGCTGTCGTCGTACCGACGAGGACAGTGGGGTGAAGGCGCTTCCCCGTGGACATGCAGCAGGTGGGGAGCCCGGGGTGACCCTGCCTGTCCTGCTCCCCGGGTGCGGAGGCTGGCCGGGCTGCGGGAGAGCCCCTGGCCGCCGGTGCAGCAGCAGCTCACGGCAGACCTACCGGCGGTGCAGGGAGCGCGGCAGCGCGGCTGCGTGAGGGCCGACGCGAGGGTGCCCGGAAGCCCCTCCCGCAGCGCCCCGAGCCCAGCAAGGGCCTGTTGTGACCGCTTATCCCTCTTCTGGGGCCGGAGGTGGCCCCACACTGGCCTCAGCACTCAGCCCTGCCTCTGGGTCTTGGGCCTCTTCCTTGTTGTGCCCGACAGGCCTCGGCCGGGCCCAGAGCTCACCGTCCGGGGCCGGGGGCTGCCCCTGCGTGCCAGTCACTGCGCCTTCCCCTGCCCAGCCCCCTGGGCAGCCGGCTGCCAGCTGTTTGTACTATGACTCCGTGCGACGGGGGCACAGCCCATCCTTGGGGAGGAGCAGGGGCCCCCTGTTCTACCAGGTCCCTGCAGGTGGCCGGCTGAGTGGCGGGAATGTGGTGGTGTGGGGGGCAGCGCTGTGCTGGTCCACGTCCAGGGACAAGAACAGCCGGTGCATGAAACCCTTTATGCCACTGAGACCCAGGAGCCCAGGTAGGACAAGCAGAGCGTTTCACAGCCCGGGAAGCCGTCCTAGCTCAGAACCGCCCCAGACTTAACAGCTGGGGCACAAGGCGGCCACCAGAGGGCGCGGTCGCCCCACCCCAGCGGCGTGTGAGGACAGCTTGGTGGCCAGGGTCAGCACCCCTGCCAGGGGCCGCCTGCCCGCCTCCAGGAGGCGCTGGCACCCGAGCGGTGTGGCCGCAGGTTGGCTTCCTGACCCCCGCCCTCTCCCCAGCCCTGACTCACTGGGGCTTTGTGCTCACACTCAAAGGGCCCCATTGACAGCTCAGAGGTGCAGGCTGGCATGGCTCCGTCCTGCCCCAGGCGCAGGCTGGTCAGCAGGCGGCACGCCCGCCCGGCGCTGGGCTCGGAGCCTGTCCCAGAGAGCCAAGCCCAGCTGCAGCAGCGCCAGGCACACGCGCCCCGGCAAGCAGCCCCGCACGGCCGCTTCCCCCAGGGGTCACACCCCAGCACACGGGCCAGGCTCGGCCATTCCCAAGTTCTTCCCCAGGATACCTCCCAGGGGGCCAGCTTCTTGGGTGGTCTGCACCTCCCCCACTATTTACTTTCTTTCCCTAGAGAGGCCGGAGGGAGGGACCAGCCAGAGAGCTGCCTGAGGTGCAGGTTGGGGTGGGGCCTGAGCCCAAAGTGTAGGGAGCAGCAAGGGGCTGCATATCCCGCAGGGCCTCCCCCTCCCCACTGTACCCCTCAGCTGGAACCTCCCTGGGGTCACCTCAGCCAGAGAGCAGAGGGCCGACCTCCGGTTCGCCAGCTCCCAGCCCAGGCCCAGCCCACAGGGCCTAGCGCACACCCAGCAGCAGGGAGAGGAAGAGGAGGAACCAGAGGAGAGGGAGCTGGGCCCAGGCCCTCCGGGAAGGACAATCTCCAGGCAGGACCCCTGCCTGCACCAAGGCGGCGGTGGCCACCCTGCGTAATTTGACACCTGGGTCTCCTGGACGACCAACAACAAAAAAAGCTGAAGCCCAGAGAGCAGCTGATGGAGCAGAGGCTCCGAGGACAGGCATCCAGGGAGCAGCACTGGGTCACGCAGGCACGAAAGAAGAATCCGAAGAGGGAGGGAGGGTGGCGCTGGCGGGCGACGGGCCTGAGCACAGAGCCTGGAGAGCCGAGGACACTGCCTGGTCGCAGCACCCACGGCCGCGCCCCACCTCCAACACCTGAGCTCCCAGGTGAGTGACCACAGATGACGGGGGAGGACGGGACGGCCGCAAGGGCCCCCTGCTCCAGGGATGGAGGGCGACAGTTCACTGTGGGGCACACTTGCTACGGTCTCAAACCGGGGCTGTCCCTGCAATGCTGTGACCCAGCACTGGGGGACACGTGGAGGCAGCAGGCACAGTACTGCTTACTCTGCAGGTTAAACGTTTTCCATTCAGGGGGCTGCACGAGGGATTTGGCTGCCCCTGATTGGGAGGGAAACAAAGGCCTCCTGCCCACTGAGCCTCCATGCCCCTGGATCAAGGCTGAGATGCCCACGAGTCCCCAGTCTCCCTTACACGCTGCACCAGAAATGACAGGGCCAGGCTCCAAGTCCAGGGCCAGACGGGGAGAAGGGGAAGACGGGGAACTGAGGCTGGGGGAGGGTCCACTCTGCTACCTGGGCCTCTGCGGCACCACTGTGAAGCGGACCTGACCCCAAGACAGGTCTCCACGCAGCTCGGACAGGGGCCCTCCCACGGCTGGCCGACTTCTCCTGTCTCCCCGAACTCCCCACAGGGTTAAAGTCTCCCTCCACGCCCCCCAGATGTCTTCCCCAGAGCAAACAAGCTAGTATCTACTTGGAAAAAAACACAATCTAGGTGCAGGTGGAGACCAAGGGTCAACTCCGGTGTTCCCAGCTCAGCAGAGGTGGCAGGGTCTGGCCTGGCTGGTGGCTGGGAGACCACTGGCCCTGCAGCAATGGGCAGCCGGGAAGATGGGGGAAAGGCAGCGGTAATGCCATGGCCACCCCTGCTGGCTCTTCCCGAGACACCCCAGGCAGCTGGCAGGTGGGAATGGGATCCCCGCACCCATAGGATGCAGGTGGCAGGGGTCCCGAATACAGTCCCTGATCTGGGACAGAAGTGTGATGCCCAGCTTCTGGGAACAAACCCCAGCAGCAGAAGTGCCCCCTCCAGTCCTGAAAGGTTACAGGGCTGAGGCAGGAGGCCGGGCGTAGCGCTCAGCAGGCACCTCTCCCTCGCTGGCCAGGCCTGCGGCCCCCACAATCCCCTGCCTACGCAGGTGGTTCTTCACTGCAGCTGCTTCCCAAACAGACAACGCCCTGGGGGCAAGGGTGCCCCAAAACCACCCTGACAAAATGACAGGGCAGAGCAGGAAACCCTGGAGGCCCTGAACCATCCACACCTGTGCCTACCAGTCCCCAAAGCACCTGCCTGCCTGGGGAGCTGGAGTATCAGTGCGGCAAGGAGGCACCCAGGAAGCTCCTTCAGGAAGAGTGGCAGGTGTCTGGCCTACAGGCCTGACTGCTCTGTTGCAAGGTCCTCTGTTCTAGGAGGTGACACACAGGAATGTCCCTTAGTCCTGCCCTGCCCCTCTGGCCTTCCTGTTTGCCAGGCTCACTTGCCCACCCCCCCAACCCCCCACTGGTTGCCCCTTCAGTCGGGAGCACCCTGGGAAGGCTCCAAGCAGGGCCAGGAAAGCCACCCAGCCCTGACTATTCCCAATGGACGCAATACCAAGCGTGGGTTTGGTAGGGACTCTGGTTTCCCTGGTTCGTAGATGGGGATACAGTTTTATAGGAGTTTGGTGGGGCTCGGATAGAAAGACTGGAAAAACAGAGAATTCTCCTTAGTCCCACAGGACTTCCCTGTCCTTACCCTCCCAGCCTGGGAGGTACAGGAGGGGAGGCAGCCAGAGCCCTTCCCCCCGCCCCCCACCATCCACTTTCCCCAGGCCACGGCTGGGAACACAGGGCTCCCCAGAGCAGCAGCTGGGGCACAGCCACAGGGTCACCTCATGGCTGCTGGCTATATTGGGTCCCAGCGTCAGGCACCCCCTGGCCTTGCTTTAAATAGCCCTGGGAAGGCTGCCTGCGACCTGTGGCACGTGCCTTCTCCCTTTTAGGAAAAAGAGGCCCCTCCACTTCCCCTACAGTTCCCGATAAGCCTCCTGTTCCATCCCAAGCTGGGAATGACAAAACCTCAACTGAGAAGCCAGTGGGGCTCTTCTTCAGCCTTTGGGGCAGAGGAACCACTCTGGCGGCCCCACTCCTGCCCCTGGTGCAGCCCTGGCCTGGGCAGGGCAGCCAACTCAGGTCTCCAGAGGCCCTGGGTGCACAGCCGTGACACGTCCACGTCCATGGCCGCCTGCTGCTGCTGGTACAGACCCACAGTCTCCCACAGTGGGCGTGGGTCCCCGGGCAGGAGTCCGCCGCAGCCTTCTGCGTCATAAACCCCTGGAGGGCGTCTGACTTCAGAGGCCCGGCTTCTGATCAACAAACCCTGCCTTTCCGGCACAGCAATTCTGCCTCTGCCCAACCTGGGCGAGCCTCCTCCTCCCGGCTCTGCTGCCAGCCCTCCTGGGTCTTCGGCGTGAGAGCAGTGGAAACGCTCCCCTGCCCTCTGTCCGCCTGCTTTAAGGAGTGTCTCTCATCGCTACATTAGGCAAGGCAGGCACCAGGCCAATCAGGCTGGAAAAGCCAGACCAAGCGTAGATGGAACGGGAGGGAGAAACAGCAGCTCTGTTCCTCAGCCCTGTGCACCCTCCCCAGGACTGAGCCCAGCGGGGGGGCTCCGGGAGCTCAGGGCCCCCCAGGGAACGTGGGGAGCCCGGAACGAGGGAGGGGCCCGCTCCTCTGGTCACTGGGAGGGACCACAGGCGAGACGCCCTGCGCTGGGAAGGAACTTGGTGGACCTCAGGCAGAAAGGAACACAAGATCTACCTGTCCCCTTTGGTGGCTCTCACGGCGGTGTGGCCTTGGCCGGGTGAGTGATATGCCCAGTGGCAGCAAGGTCCCAGGCTCACGAGGGTGGGCTAGGGCTGCGCCCCCGGGCCCACCAGCTTCCAAAGGGCTGTGGGCAGTGCCCTCAGGCAGCTGTCCTGGGCTCTGGTCAAAGAGCAGCTTTCCCAGGCCAGGCCTCCACTGAGAGGCAGTGCGGGGTGGCAAGAGCTGCCCGGGCCGTCCTGCTGTGTGACTCGGGGAAGCCACGGCCTCTCAGGCCTCAGTGCCCACTTGTAAGGCGGCAGGCGGGCGTGCGTTCTGGGAGGCCGTGCCCTAGCGCACCCAACAGCCGGGCTCCCCCCTTACGGAGCACCCTGGAGTTGGGTGCGAGAGGTGGGAGGCTCTAACTGCAGAGGCTCCCGTGTCTGACAAGAAGCCGCCTGACTTCCAAAGAGCCGTCACTGCCTGCTATTCCCTCACCTCATGACAACAGGCCCCTCTCCAGCCTGCCTCCCCGTTCACCCTACACACCACGACATTCTGGAACGAGGACCCAGATGCAACTCCCACAAGGCACTTGAGGAGGGTCGCAGACAGCGTGCCGGGTGGCACCACCACCCCTGAAAGCCACCTCCCCCTCCTGTGCTGGCCAGGCCCCACCGGAGGGCGGCACACGTGCCGGGCAGGCCAGCCGTCTCACCTGCTCTCAGGGGAGGGACAGACCCAGAGATGGAGAAGCGCATCCTGTCCCCAAAGCAGGACGGGCAGGCAGCACTCAAACCAGGGGTGACACCAACGGCGCTCTGCAGCAGGACGCCGACAAAACCGCAGAAAGTATTCTGTGGTGAAGGCCGTGCAGGTGGCGCGCTCCGGCTGCTGTGCCCCCTGAAGGACTGAGGCAGAACAGGGGAGGAAGTGTCCCAGTGGCCACGGGAGGGACTTGCGGGTCAGTACGAGGTCCCACCTTCTGCTCATCAGCGCTGCCCCAAGAAGGAACGGGGTGGGCTGTGGCAGCAGGTGGGGCTCCCACCTCAGCCAGAGGGGTCCAAGCAAAGGCCACACACAAAGGAGGGCAGGGAGCCAGGCTGGGGCACCTCCTGGAGTGACCGCTTCATGGACCTTAGCCATCTCAGGAGAAGCCAGCTGGCTGAGACGGGACAGCGCAGCAAGGCTGGCCCGGGCCCCGGGCCCCTGTCAGTTGCCACCCCGGGATTCGCACTGCCTCGGAGAACAGGTTCAGGCGGGGCGGGTCCAAGGCTATCTCTGGTTTCCTCTAAAGGTGGACCGGGTCGGGGGGGTGGCCCTGCCACTTGTCATACCTGCTTCACAAACTCAGCCTCAACCTGCGATCCAGGCTTCCCACACACCTGGGCCAGGTGTGAGGGCAGAGGAGAGCCTCCTGGTCAGCGCAGGGAAGCAGGTCTGGCCAGCAGGGGAGGGAGGAGGGCTGGCTAGACCAGCCCTGGGATGCCGGATCCTACTATGAAGAGGACCCCCTGGGAAAAACTGAAGGGGCACAGTGTCACCTCTTCCTCCTTAGAGAAGAACCCCATCGAGCAGAGAAACTGGGCTCATGGGCGAGGTGGGGACAGTGCCTCCTGGGGAGGGCGGGAGGCCACCACCGAGCAGCCCTCTGCTCAGCGCAGCGCCAGGGCTGTGGCGGCTGAGACCCGACAAACCCGTTCCTCGGGTGCAGGGGAGCGAGGGCGGGCGTTCCGGAGCCAGCCCTGTGGGGACTCGGGTCCTGCCTGTTTGCCCGCTGCAGGAGCCCTGCTCAGCATGGCAGCCGCCGACTTCGTGCGGGAGATGAGCGCCGTGGGGCAGAGGCTGCTGCTCAAGCTGCAGAGGCTGCCGCATGCCGAGCCGGTGGAGATCGCTGCCTTCTCTGTCCTCCTCCTCTTCGCAGGTCAGTGGGGCTCTCCCGCCCTCCTCGCCCTTCCTGGCACCCGGGGGTGGGACCATGGGGCTAGCCAGCGCGCTGGTGGTGGTGTCTGGATGCCTCCCAGGCAGGGGAGGCAGGATGTCGCCAGTCCCATGACACCTGCTGGAGTGATGGGCTGGGTGGCGCAGGGCACGGAGGCAGCCCAGGGAGGGAGGCAGCAGCGCTCTGGGAGGGGGACAAGGCTCTGCAGGGGGAGGTTGGGACTCTGCTGGCCAGTGTGGGGCTGGCGGACACCTCTGGTCAGACCCTGGAGTACTCCCGACCTGTGTGCCAGGTCTGTGGGCACAGGCCCTCCGCACCTCCAGAGGCACTTCTTGGGAAGGAGGCAGGTTGTCCTTCCTCTTCTCACCCCAGGGTTCCCTGTGCCCTGTGCCTCTCTCCCGCGACCCTCCAGCCACTGTGCTGCTGCTGGTAGCCTGCAGCTGCTGCTGCTGCCCCCACTGCTGCTGCCCTGAGCCGAGAGGCCGGAAGGCCCAGGTGCGGCCCATGACCCCACCGTGAGGGCTGGAGGGCTGAGACACCAGAGAGGAGTGCCGGAGCCATGACCCAGGTGTCAGCCTGGCCTTGCAGTCCCGGCCCCTCGAGCCCAAGATCCAGTGTCAAAGCTCTGGCCCTGCCCAGGAATTGGACCCTGAAGCTCATCAAGGAAACAAAGACCGTTAAGGTCACAAGACTTCCCCTGCCAGAGAACTACGGTGCAGAGGAGGAGGTGACCGTTTCAAGGACAAAGTAAGCTACCTGCCTGCGAGCCCTACCTGCACTTTTTGACAGAACACGGAAGCGGGGTGGCCACCCGTGGGGCGCTGGCCGCGGGTTCTGCTGAACCATGCCAAAGAGGAGCCGCCGGCCTAGGGACTCGGTGCGGTAGCTTCGGGGCCCCGCTCCCCACCGGAGCAGCGGCACGTCGGCACCCTAGCCCAGCATTGGCCTTTTCTTCCCTGTGGGCGCTGTTCAGTTCGTGCGCGTCCTATGCATCGGCAGGGCCACACACCAGACTCCCAGGGGAATGGCCGGTGACATCCCCTCAGGCCTCTGCTCTCCCGGGGCTCGGGAAAGCAGGCAGGAATGCCACCGGGCGGAAATGCCACAGAACCAGCCAGGGGCAGAGGGAAATTCCCGTCCAGCTCCAGTTGCTACCAGGCTCTGGCTCTGGACGCCCGCGCTGCAGCACCGGACACTGTGCGCGCCCCTGCGGGCGCCGCCTCAGCTACGCCCCTCCCTTTGGCCGGTGCCCCCTGTGCCCCTGCGGTGGGAGCAGGCCAGGCCCGTGGCTGTCCTCACCTGCGCCTCGTCGCCCTCTCCCCAGCTGCGTGCCAGGCCTGCTGGGCTCCACGCTGCACCAGCTGCAGAAATGCAGGCAAATGACCTCCCTGGGCCACGTTTTCTCTGTGACGCGGATTAACGCTGGTAACTGCCTCCTGAAGTGAGCTAAGGTGGCCGCTGGGCACGGCATGGGGCACGTGCTGAGCCCAACTAGGAGCAGCTCCCCCGCACCCGGGCTGACCCAGAGCGACATTTTAAGGGCTGGTCCCGCTGAAATGCGGCCCGGCCTCCCACTTCAACCTGCTTTCCTCTCCAGAGGACGCTCTGCGCTCTCCGTAGGGGACAATCGCAAGTGCCCCAGAGCTATAGGAGGCCCGCATTTTTCACATGCCTCTGTCATCTTGGCCTGGGAGCCAGGCTGCTGGGGACGGAACCCCATCTACTCAGAACACGGGCGGGGAGGGGATGCCGGCCCCTGCCATCACCTCCCTCCAGCTAGCAGGCACGCGGAAGGAACTTTCTCTGGTCAGTTTCACTTCCTGGTGTCCAGGGACTTGTCAGTTTGGTTTCAGATGAAGACCCAGAGAGGAAGTGCTTCCACACGAGATAAAAGTTCAGGCATCTGCCTGCACCCACTACCCCACCAGCACTGCCAAAGCATGAGAGGCAGAGTATAATAACAACGCTGATGGTGAAGATATAAAACAGCTAAAATTCACTGAGGGCTTACACATGCTCAGGCCCTGTCCTCAGAATTTTGATACAGATAAATCATTTAATCATCACAGTAACGTCAATGCCATGGATAACATGATCATCCCCATTTTAAAGAAGAGGAAACAGCCCTAACGACACTAGGTAGGTGACCTGAGTTCAACCGAGGCGGCACAGTTGAAGCCAGGAAAATCCCTGGCAGGTGGAATGGGGAAACGGAGGCAGGCGGCTGAACCAACTGGTCCAGCAATTCACAGCCAGGTTCAGGTCACCTCCCTGGAGGTGGCAGCTAGGCCTCAGCTGTACTTCAGCCCAGAAAAGCAGCAACACCAGGTGGGCAACGCCCAGGGCAGCTGCACTGACCAATGGCCCCCTGCCCGTCCGTCACTGAGCCATCAGCAGAGACACGACCCTGCAAGGTCACTGAGCCATCAGCATAGACATGACCCTGCAAGGACACACCCGGAGAACAGATGAGTCTGCGAGGCCTTGCCCTAAGCTTCCCCTAAGCTTCGCCCGCACAAGAGGGATGGAGCCTCAGGACAAAGGGCCCAGCTGGGAGCAGCCAGAGCCATGCCCCTCCCCCTCCTCTTCCCCCACAGGCCTAAGGGACCCGAGAGCAGCCAGGGGAGCCATGAGCGGGCAGAGGCAACTCGTCCCAGGCTGCTCCCCGCCCCTGCCCCCAAAGCTCCCTTTTCTCTGGCTCCCCAGTGAGCTCAGGCAGCCCCGCCTGGGCTCTCCTGTGCTTCCTCTATGCTAAGCTCTTCCTGTTTCCCTGTTCCCACTTTAATAAACACACCCTCGTGGTCACCTGGACTCATGCTGTGAAACCTTTCCTACACCAAGTCAGGAGCCCACACATGACCAGCTGGCCCTGGCCAGGCCTGCTCAGGGCTGGGCCCCTAGCAGAGTCAGCCTCTGTCCCAGCCGAGCTGGCTGCAGGGACCCCCCGCCACACCCGGGCCCGAGGCCTCCCAGCTGCAGTGCGGATAAAGCTCCTATTCCATCACCGTCCAACACCTAGCGCTGCGCCCCAGATACCCACACCCTGAGCAGGGAGGGCCCAACTAGGTCTCTCTCCCAGAAGGAAAACAGGGCAGACGGGAGGGACGGAACGGGAAGCCCTGGGTCAGGAGCTGCTCCAACAGCACAGCAGCCCACTCCCTGTGACCCCCCCACTTCGGCAAGCTCTCGGCATGGAGGACGCCCCTTCCTGAGGGGAGCCCAGCCTGAACCTGTTCGTGAGAAAGATTCTGGCTTCCTGGTCCAGCCGCCAAGAGGTGGAGACCGCACGGGCAGCCCTGGAAGCCAACAGGTCTACGCTCATTCCTTTCCTCTGGGCCAGGCAGCACCTACTGCGGAGTCCGACAGGACGCTGCCCCTGCTCAGAGGGCTGGCCTCTCCCCACGCCTTGGCGGGCTAGTGCTCCCTGGGCCCCGCTGCCAACCGGGCCAATCCCACTCGGTTCAACCGACCAGAGCTGCCCCAGGACGGGCACCCCACCCCCGTGGGTACAGGCATCTACCAGACTGGGCGGCTCTGGGACAGAGGGGAGGAGAGGAGGCAGCAATGTCCCCACTGTGGGAAAGAATAAACGGAGGGGGCGGTGGCTGTGGAAGGGGTGGTCTTCCCGTTGTCTCAACTGACTCCAGACCCAGCACTTCGCCATCCCACTGCCACGGCACTCTGCCTGGACCACGGCACCCTGGACCATGTCCCCGCGGTGTCTGCCTGCGGTGGCGGCAGATGGTCTGCACTGCACCCATCCCACCCCCACCTCCTGTGGCCTTTGTGGTCCCTCAGTTCCTCAGAAGGGTTTCACTCTGCACTTAAAATAGACGCATTTGGCCCTGGCTGCTGGCAGAGTGGATAAGGCGCTGGTTCAATTCCCAGCCAGGGCACATAACCCGGCTGCAAGCCAGGTCTCCAGCTAGGTCTGTGGCTGGAGGCAGGTGAAAGGCAACTGTACATGGATGCCTCTCTCCCTCTCTGCCTCCCTCCCTTCCCCTCTCTCTAAAAATTAAAAAATTAAATGAAAACAATTTAAAAATCGAAGCATTTTACTACTGTCTGTGCCAGAGGCCTTAGCAGATGCTACAGTAAGGCCACCGACGCAAGAACCGTATTAGCAGAACTTGGCAGAACACACAAACTAGTTTCCTCCTGAATGTGTTTTCTCAAATATTAACATTTTTTTCTTTTTTAAAAGATTTTATTTATTATTTCCACAGAGAGAGAGGAAGGGAGAGGGGCAGAGAGGGAGAGACATCAATGCATGGTTGCCTTGCACCTGCCTCCAGCTACAGACCTGACTGGGGACCTGGCTTGCAGCCTAGCTGGGGATTGAACCAGCGACCTTTGGGTTCTCAGGCCGGCGCCTTATCCACTGAGCCACCAGCCAGGGCCAATCAAATATTAACATTTGAAAGCAATCTACACTAAAATCTGCATAGTGACTGGCATGGTTTGCTTTCGGGTAATACCAATTCCAGCAACAACTGAGGACAAATTAATTTTGTCCCTGAAAACTACCTTCACTTGCTATGGAATCCTGACTACTAATTCTTTCTATTATTATTTAATTTTAAGACTTTAATTTACTTGGAGAAATAGGTGGGGAGAAAGGGAAACATCGATGTGTGAGGAAAACATGGGTCTGTTGCCTCTCACATGCCCCAAGCCAGGACCTGGCCTGTAACCCAGGCCTGCGCCAGCTGGGAATCTAATCAGTGACCCTTTTGTTCAGGCTGGTGCTCCATCCACTGAGCCCCACCAGCCAGGGCTCAGCCCCTAATTCTAATTCTTACAATCTCCCTGTACACATCCTTCCTCCCAAGGGTGTCCCCTGGGCCACAGGCACCCATGGCAGTGCTCCCCCTGCCCCGCCCCACCTGTCTTCTTGGTGTCACTTCAGCAGAATTTTCTGACCAGGGCCAGCCATTCACTAAAAAAGTCGATGCAAGCTGTTGTGTCCACAACACACATTGTCTACACATCTCATTTTAAACCAAAACACACTCGTGCACGCTCCTAGGCTGGTCTTTTGAAGGAGGGCTGGGGTCTGTCCTCCGAATGCATCTTGCTGGCCAGAGTTTCTGTATCACTAACTTTGATTTCCGAAACGCAGAGCACAAACTTGAAGGCACCTGCAGAAAGCGTGAGTGTACAATCCTGCAGCCTGACAAAACGTTTAGTTGCCTACGTCAAAATAACACTGGCAGGAACGTTATCTGAGTGATTCCCAAGTCATCCCAAGGTGGTTGAGGAGGCGTTTACAGAAGACAGCGCTCTGCTCTCTGGGGCCCAGCTCCGGAGCTCAGGCTCCAAGGAGCGGGCTGAACAAAGGCTTCAAACCCCAGCGTGGTTACCTAGCTGTTTGGCCACGCCTGTCCCCCAGCTGTAAAACTGGGGTTTCGGCTACTGTTATTGCTTCCATTTTTTAGGTCATTTTGAACTGCAATTATGTAATTACAGTGACAACTGCCACAAACAGGTTTGGGGAACTGCCACAAACAGGTTTGGGGACCAGCCTGCTGGCTGGGAGCATTTAGCAGGCCGAGGGCATGAGTCAGGGTGGCCACCAAGGATGCAAAGGGTCAGGCATCGGCCAGGCTGATTAAGAAACAGTGTTAGGAAGGGCTTTGCTGAAGCACCCATCGTGTTTCTTCGCACCTGGCTGCATGTTGGAATGGCCTGGTGCAGGGCTTGGACATGCCCAGAGTCAGTTGCAGGTGGCGGGCTAGGGCGCAGGCATCTGAGTAGCTCGTGGACAATTCTCCAAGCAGGGCTGGGGGCCAGTGGCCAGCATGTAAGCTCTCGGAGGGCAGGGCCTGCCCCTTGAGCTTCCCACAGGACTGCGCTGCCTGGCCCAGCTCCCGGCCCCTGCTGGCACTGGAGTCCTGCCTTGTCAAGGAGTGAGTGGCGGTCACCAGCTTCACATGCCAAGGCACTGGCTCCATTCCCACTTCCTTAGCTGCCTGGTCACACCAGTGGATAGCGCCAACCACATGAAGCAGGACCCTGAGCCTTAGTGGTGATGAGCCTTCCACCAGAAATGAGATGCAGGAGGTACCTGTGGGTGCTGCCAGCAACCCTGTGCGCCACCCCCGAGACAAAGAAGACTGAGCTCAGGGTGGGTCCCGTCAGTCCCACGCCATCCACGCAGGCAAGGTAGGGGAGGCAGGGCCTGGCCTGGCAAACAGGTGGCCTGGGGCATGAACCCTGTAGCCCATCTCTTCCCCTACCCACCTCAAGTCTGACTTCTCTACGGGGGCACCTGGAACGGCCCCATAATGACATCACAGAGGGGAGAACACAGCTGGAACGTAGGGACAAAAGGCCGGAAGGGGCCGGGGTTGCCAGGCAACCGGCTCGGCCCATCTTTGCTCAGGTGACAGCAATAAGGTCTTGAGCCCATCTTTGCTCAGGTGACAGCAATAAGGTCTGGTCCGGGCCCCTGGGGGATGAGAACACTCCTTCCTCCCAGCAGCTGCTTCTCTGAGCCACGGTGCAGCGCCGGTTGCCTGCTGACCCCTTCAACGCGGCTCCCTCAGCGTGAGCCCTGAGTGGTCCCCCAGGACACTACCTCGGGACACACGAGTGTCTCAGCAGAATCTGGTAACGACCCCTTCCTTCCTGGCCTGGGCCCCTTCCTTCCCGCAGGCTGCAGCCTGCCAGCCGCAGCTTCCAGAAGCTCAGCCAGTCCTTCCATTTTCAGCTGCCTCCCGGCAAGTTCACAAGGTCTCAGCTCAGGTCAGCCCACCCCTCCACAGCTACGCTGGCCTTCCAACATGCTCCCACACGCCTGGCCCCTGAGGCAGGGAAATAGGAGGGACCCAGAGCGGAGCGCGCGTTGAGGAGGTCTCAGGGGTGGGTCAGGAGGTGCTGCCCACATCAGGGCTGTTGGGAAAGGACTGAAGAGTCCAGAGGCCGCCTTGAAGCGGACCCTGAAGGTACCTCCATGGGTGCCAGTCCTCGCCCTGTCTCCACAGGGGAGGGGAGTCCACTCAGAGCTGCTGGAGGCATTGAGCCCGGGGCCCCACCACCACTTCGGGGTGCACTCGGCACGGGTCTCAGCAGCTGAGGTGGCTGCGGTCGGCGGGTAGGGCGGCAGGGCTGGGTACGGACAATGGTGCCAAGACCCCTGTACCTAGAGCCTCTGTCTCCTCTCCCAGGCTCACATGGACATACGAATAGCACGTCAGAGGCTCATCTGGAAGGATGAGTTCTGGGAGAACCCCTGGGACCAGGGGGGCCTGGTTGTGATCAGCATCTTCATCGTCACGGTCCTGCTCGTCATGTCGTTCGCGCTTGTATTTGGAGCCCTCCCCCCACCTGAGAAGGATGACCGGTACGAAGAGTCTTGACCTGGCTTGCTGGGGGCCAAGACGGGGGCTCCGTTACACACCCTCCAAACACATGTACCTTTTCCTCAAAGCCCTTTTAACAGTCGGGAATTATACCTTTTACTCGGTTACCTGACCGTGCCAAGCTTCCTCACTGGGCCAAGCACCACGAAAGCAGGGGATGGGTCCATCTGTGCCACCACTGTACCCCCACGACCAGCGGGCCCCGCAGGGTCAGTACCAGCCAGGATTTGCTGGGTGAATGAATAAATGGGTGGACAGACAGAAGGATGCGGGGCTGCTGGCTCCCCCAGCAGAGATGGTAAGAGCCCCGTGCAATCTGGGCCTAACCCCAGAGCTGTCCTTCCATCTCAGGCAAGCTGTCGAGCCTGTAGGCCAGGGGCTGCTCCAAACCTAATCACTGTTCCCTTTTACACCAGGGGGCAAAGAGCCAGCCATGAAGAATCCAACGCTCCTCCTAGCCTATGCTCCGAGGAGGCACTGCAGGCCTGCTGGTGCCCGCCCTGGCTGCACACATCTGACCCGGGGGCTTTACTGCAGGTCCTGGAGGTGCCCAGGGGTCCCTCACAGGGTTCCACAGCCCCCATGCACCCCAACCTACAATGCCGTCTTGTAGACATGTACCAAAGCCACCGGCCTGTCTCTTGCTGCTGGGCGCTACCTCAGTGAACAGCGCTTCGACCTCAACCTCCAACCCAGACTAGGCCTAGAAAAGGAGCAAACACCCGGGTGGGGAAGGGGCTTTTCCCTCCCGTTCCACACCGCTTGTGCATTAAAGAAACATTCTCTTCCACTCAAAGAGCAGTTTCACATCCAGCCCACCAGCAGGGCCGATGCCTTCCGGAGCCTGAGAGTCCCAGAACCGGGGGCCCTCACTTGGGACATGCGCGAACTGGGGCTGCTCATGCCCCGACCAGCAACGCCAGGGGGCTCCGGTGACCTGTTTACGAGACAGGAGTGATAAGGGCAGAGGCCCCTGGGAAGACCTAACCTCTTGGGATGTGGCAGCTGGACAGGCCTACAGAGCTTCAGACTCATCGCAGACAAGAACCCAGTCAAGAGAGTCTCCAGCAGAGGCGACACGGACTTAGCAAGGATGCCAGGCCCCTTCACTACGAGTGCTGTGATCACCTCCAGGGCTCCTGCCTGGAAAGGCTCTGTCATGGCTGTGGGCAAGGCTGGTCCTGACACCACAGCCAAACTCTGCTAGGCATAGCAGAGGGCATCCACAGCCCCGGCTGGCCATGCAGGCGGAGGGAGAGGTGACCACTTGCGGAGGGAAGAGCTCCAGCCCAGGCCACCTCCTCACCAGTGACCAGGACGGGGGTGGGAATCAAACACAAGGCCCAGAGAAGAGTGTCCCCGGTTATCAGAGAAGAGCCCTGTACACCTGCCAGGCCCCAGCAATCTGCTTCATGTTTCCAGAATCTCACCGTACAACCCCAAACAGTACACGTATATGAAAATGTGCACTGAAATGGGTACATCTGGGGTTAGTGGTCCCTGCCTACCACGAGCTTTTCGGCTGTGGCCCCTCCAGACCCCGGTCTGCTCACCTCTAAGTGCGAAGCCATCACTTCAGCCTCACCTGCCCCGCAGGACTGTCCAATGAGATCTGACCACCGGGGCAGAGGAAACAGAGCTTTTTAGACCACAGGGTCACCCGCGCGCACAGTGCTGCCAGCTGGCCCAGAGCCCTCGCACACACCCCTCACACGGCGCTCACAGCTGCTGTGCTCAGCAGCCACCCCGCCACAGCCCGCCTGCCCTGCCGCTAGCAGGCCCCTTCCGCACGCCCCCGCTGCTGACAGATGCGAACAAAGGAGCACAGTGAGGTCCAGGTGGGGCGGCAGGCATTATACGAGAAAGCTGATTTCTCTCCAAGCACATTACGCACCCCTGGCAAGAAATGAGCTGGGTCACCCACCCAAGGGTGGGTCCAGGATGAGTGCAGCCAGTGGCTCAGCTCAGTGGCGTGTGATAACCGTTATGCTGGTGGCTCAGAGCTGGTCCCCTGACTCGGGACTGAGTCACCCACAAGGCCATCCATTCCAGAAGGAGTAAAGAGGGGAAGAAGAATGGCCACCCAAAATATGCAGTGAGTCCTCACACTGCCCGTTTCTGGAGCCTTCCACAAAAAAGTGAAGGGAGCCGACCTCCAGGCCACCGGACAGGAAGTGCCCCAGCAACAGCCTTGGGCAGGCAGGGCCCCTGGTGGCCCAAGCGCTGCCCCACGTCAGCCAGTTAACGGGAGGTGCTGGAGGAGGAAAGGGTCTCGCTAACACTTTGTTCCGGAAACGCACGTATAAGTCACTCACCCCAGTTCTTCACAGAAGGTCACCAAGGCATCAAAGGCCAAGACAGCAGCTTTATCAGACGCTTTGTTCCCTCTCTTTTCCTGGAGAGGAAAAATGACCATTTAAATGGTGATTATCAGAGGGAGAGGCGGACAGGGGAGGTAGAAGACGGTGAGGGGTGGATGAATGGAAGACTTGCCTTTGGGTAGTGAACATAGTGCGGTGTACAGACGACATGTTGTAGAAGCAAACCTAGACATGAAACCTAGACAAGTTTGTTTTAGGTTGATAAGGCTACTTTATTCAGTGGTTGATCCGTGTTAAAAAATATGGAACAGCCCTGGCTGGTAGCACAATGGATAAGGCGCTGGCCTGCGAACCCAAAGGTCGCAGGTTCGATTCCCCAGCCAGGGCACATAACCAGGTGGCAAACCAGGTCTCCAGTCAGGTCTGTGGCTGGAGGCAGGTGAAACACAACCATACATTGATGTCTCTCTCCCTCTCTGCCTCTCTCCCTTCCCCTCTCTAAAAATAATGAAACAAAATCTTTAAAAAAAAAAAAGATTAAAAAAAATATATATGGAACATGCCATTCTCCATGTCTCTGTGCTCTCTCCTATTCATCCTGACAGGATGCAAGTTGTAAACGGATTGTCCAAGTTGCTGAGACCTGGGGAGGGCTGTTATTTTGGGACTACGGAGGATAAGATAAGGCTCAGCTTCGTTTTAAAAGAGGCCATTGTTTCCCTGAAAAATTTTATGTTCAAGGAAGTAGCACCAGAGCCTATTTCTTTACAAAAGGGAAAGTCTACAATCCTTTCCGCAAGGCTGGGTTAGCCCAGAAGCAAGGCCTGGTTGATCATCGCTTACCAGTGAGTAGGAGAAAACCAGGGAAAATGCACCGAGCGTGGGTTCAAGGCAAATTCCAGAAATCGCTACCCTTGACTCCAAAAAGCTCCAAATGAATGTTTTCACTCCTTTCTCATAGCTGAACCACGTACCATGTTAAGTACAAACCAGTGGACCACACAGTTCAAAGAATTCCATCAATTTCTCATTTTTGAAAAGATAATCAGAAGAAGAAAATTTCCATGTTCTGCTATTTATTGTGGGTGAACTCTTTGGTGTAACCTGAGTGCGTGTGATTTGGAAGAGTACACCATACTTCTTCATACAGTAAGTTTTAAAACTTGCTGTGCTCAAGCTGGTTTGGGTTTATAATGTCTAACTATTTTGTTTGTTGTTTGAATTTTATAAGCGTTCAATTAAATTACTGTTACAGGTCAGAAAAAAAGAAAAATAAGGAACGCTTCACAAATTTGCATGTCATCCTTGCACATCTTCTTCATACAGTAAGTTTTAAAACTTACTGTGCTCAAGCTGGTTTGGGTTTATAATGTCTAACTATTTTGTTTGTTGTTTGAATTTTATAAGCGTTCAATTAAATTACTGTTACAGGTCAGAAAAAAAGAAAAATAAGGAACGCTTCACAAATTTGCATGTCATCCTTGCACAGGGGCCATGTTAATCTTCTCTGTATCGTTCCAATTTAGTCTATGTGCTGCAGAAGGGAGCACAGAAACCTATATAATTTTTTTTTAATATTTAAGCTTAAAAAAAAAAGATTTTATTATTATTTTTAGAGAGAGGAGAAGGGAGAGAGGCAGAGAGGGAAAGAGACATCAGTGTACGGTTGCCTATCACCTGCCTCCAGCGACAGACCTGGCTGGAGACCTGGCTTGTAACCTGGTTATGTGCCCTGGCTGGTGCCTTATCCGCTGTGCCACCAGCCAGGGCCTGTATAATTTTATTATCCGGTGTCACCTCAATAAATTCAATGAAGAAAATTTTAAAAAAAGAAAAAAGAAAATGACCATTTTGTAAGTCTTACATACTTGGACTTACTTGTGGCCCAAAAACTGACGAGAGAAAAAATATCAAATGACAGTAAGAAAGCCACTTACAAAACAGTAACCGGACCATTCATCAGAATCACTTGGGTAACATTTTTATTTTGTAATATTTTGTTTTTAGAGCAAGGGGCAGGGAGGGAGAGACGGAGAGAAACAATGACCAGTTGCCTCCACCACACCCCCAACTGGGACCTGGCCCTCAACTCAGGCCTGTGCCCCGGCCTGGAACTGAGCTCGGAACCTTTCAGGTCACAAGCCGACGCTCCATCCTGAGCCACCTCAGGTAGGGTTCAACTGGGTAACTTTAAAAGAATGACAGGGGCCTTCCCCAGACTACTGAAGTGAACTTTCGGGAACTGGAGCTTTTGAGAGCTGCTGTTTTCAAAAAGCTGCTCACTTGATCCTCATGCAAAGGACCCAGAGCTGGCATCTGGGAACCACTGTGCACAATGTGACCTAAGTTAACAGTAAACACAGGCCCCAGGGCCCCTGGTGGAACACGCCTACCAGGTGCTCGGAGAGATACACTGCACACTAAAATGCTAACAGTGAGCATTTCTGAGCGTTGGAAATACGTGTTAGTGGTCTGAAACCTCTACGTGTAGGTATTTAATAAGTTTTGCTCTAGCAAATTAAAATTTTTACTTCCATTCCTAGGTACAATATGTACAATAATGCAGGAAAAAGCTACCGCTTGTAAAAAGATTTTTCTTACATTCAGCCACCTTGCCATTTTTTTTGTTTTCTTAATAAATTCTAAATTTGTAATAGACTCTGGGGTGTTCTAGGCAGACATCTGTTGACATTTCTACCTCCTGGTGAGCCCGATTTCGCTGTTACGGTGCTGTGGCAAACACCCCGGTACACCATCACCCACGTGACGTGTCTACGCGGAGGTGGTGTTGCTGGGTCTGCTGGACCCCCCAGCACCAGCGTCCTCCCCTGACGTCGTCACGTCTCTTCAGAGCGCCCCCTCAAGCTGCACCCCTGACAACAGTGAGTCACCTATCCCGCATCCCCACAGTGACTGGAAAGATGTTGACATTTTCCCCACCTGATGGGCATAAAACAGTAGCTCACCAACTGCATTTCTCTGACTCCTAAGTGGTGTGAGCACCTCCTCCTACATTCAGTAGACATCCTGGTTTCCTTCTCTGTGAAATCGTAGCTTCGGTTGCGCAGCTGTCTGCCTTTTACTGACCTGCCTATAAGAGTTCTCTAGGTGTCCAGTCGCTTACGGACATTGCAGTTATTTTCCCCAACAATGGTTCACTTTTCACTGTGTTCGTGATGTCTCACCGGAAAGAAACTCTGAGTGTGAATTGAGTCACATAGATGTCTTCCTTGGTGATTTCTTTTAAAATATTGATGTATTCATCCCTTCCCCAAGGCTGGAAAGTATTCTCTCCCCAATTTTACACTGTTTTGAGGTCTTTAATCAATCTGTAATTCATACATGTATGGTAGGGAAGTTAGAAATTTAATTTTATCTCTTTCCAGCACCAATTACTTAACAATCCACCCTTTCCTATTGATTTTTAATGCTACCTGGCATACACCAATTTCCCTTACATACCTACGTGGGTCTGTTTCTGGGCTCTCTAAAAAGGCTAAAAGCAAAGACAATATGGAAAATGGTTATGCACAATGCTAACAAAAACAAGGCAGGATTGGTTCTGACTATGCGAAGTAACATGCACACACAAGACTGTACTAAGATAATGAAGTACAAAAAAAAATACATCTAACCTAGCTGGCTGCACCACACACGTGCCAGCAGACCAGCCCCCTTCGCCGTGATGGGGGGCCTCAGGAGCACCTCTAACTCAGACTCGCCACCCAAGTTCAGGAAAAGCTGCGTCAGGTTGGCGAGCAGTGGACTCGGACGGAAGGGGCTTCTGCTGCCTGGGACTCACCTGGAGATTTGCCACTTCCTTCCTGATCAGAAAGCTGACTTGGTCACGGTCGTTCCTGGAGTAGTAGAGGCGGCACCAGGAAGGTTTTCCGTCCCTGCCTGCCCGGCCAGACTCTTGGTAGTATCCAGCCATCGACTTGGCAATATTCCAGTGGGCGACAAACCTGTAGGACCCAAAGGGACGAGGAGCATGAGATGTGGCAGAAGACCTGGGGGGAGGAGTGAGGCTGAGTGGGTGGAGCAGGGCTCTCTTCAGTGACCAGGAGTAGGCAGGCCGGCAGGCAGGCGGGCAGGGGGGATCCCAGGGTGAAGCATGGGTAGCTGGCCTCCCAAGAAGACACAACCAACCCAGCATCCCAACTCTGATTCTTTTCTTTTCTTTTTTATTGTTGTTGTATTACATCCATCCCCTTTTTGCTCCCCTCTGTCCCCCTCCCCACCCACCCATTCCCCCCAAAGTCAATCCCACCTGTTGTCCATGTCCATGGTTCCTTTATACTAGGTTCTTGACTAAGCTGCTCCCCTTCTTTGCCTCTACCTCTCCCTCCCCCCTACCCCGTTCTCCTGACCACTGAAGGCTTATTCCTTGTATTCATATACTTGGTTCTGTTTTGCTTGCTGTTAGTTTTGCTCATTATTGTCCCGTAATGGGTCCAACTCTGATTCTGAAGTCGGGAGACTTGTCTTTGGGTGGTGATCAGACAATACAATATACAGATGATGTGTTACAGAACTGTACACCTGAAACCCGTATCATTTTATTAACCGATGTCATGCCAATAACTTCAGTAAAAATAAACAAAGTCTGTGTTCTCTCAAATGCAGAACACAGGCTAATTCCTGCCCTGGCCAACTCAGGGTCCATGTGTCTTCACATGACCGTGTATGCAAAGGTGCTCCTTACATCACATCACAGAGGTCTGGAGGCTACGGCCCAGATGTCTGCAGGAGGCCAGGCATGGCTACAGGTAAAACACTTCTAACAGCTGCCAGTGTGACCTAGGAGGCTGGGTGCGCCAGCTCCTTCGGCCTGCTGGCTGGCAGTAACAGGGAATGATGGGAACGGGCTCTCGCGTTGACGTCCCGAAGGAGCAGGTTAAGATAGTTCGTCCCACTCTTCACAGGGTCCCTCTGCCAAGACGTGAGCAAGTGGGGCTGTGTTCATGAAACAGCCCGATTGTCCACATGCTGCCCCATCTCCAGGCGGATGGCAGAACAGCATGGCACAGTCACCAAGAGCAGGCTGCACGGAAACTGTCAGCACATGGGCTGAGTGCAAGGTACCCTCTCCTGTGGCCTCATTCCCCGCTGGCCCCACAAGGAGCACATGGGCCTGGTCCTGCTGGCAGTGCACAGGGCAGCCCACCCCAAGTTAGGCCCTGATCCAGGTGTAAGACAAGAACCAGGGCTCACCTGACATTGGCCTTGTCCACTCCCATCCCAAAACTAATGGTTGCAACAATTACGGGGACCTTCTCCTCCATCCACTTGTTCTGCACCAGCGTTCTTTCAGAAGCCTTCAGCCCTATAAAAGAGGGAGAGGTGGAGAGGGGAATTCGCCTTTCCCTGCAGTTTCCCTTGGGTTCTGTCTCAGGTTTGCCACTATGCCAGGCATTGTACAAACCTGAGTTCATGACTTACCAGCTGTGTAGCCTTGGGCCAGGCATTTAACCTCTCTGAGCCTGCACTAACTATAAAGAACCTAGCCTGTGTGCAGCATACAGTACTCAATGAATGTTAGAGCCAAGATTCAAACCTAAGTCCACTGGCCTCCAAAGCCTGTGCTCTTTCCACAACACAGATACCTGGGCTTATAAAAATGCTCAGCACCTGCTGCTGTGTGGGCACAGGGCGAAAAAAGGAATTTAGGAGTCACAAGTCTCATTTTAGACCTCACTCATGTCTAGGCTCCTTTTCTGTGAGTTAAGGGAATCACTTTGGCTCTTCCTGGGTATCTGGAAAAGAGGTCAGACCACCTGATTTTCCAGGATCCAGAGGGACAACAGACTGGCTGAGGGAACACATGGCCTGGGTGGCCCTTACCTGCGTGGTAGGCCGTGGCACTCAACCCCCTGGAACTGAGCTCTGTTGCCAGCTGTTCACAAGCTTCTCTGGTCCTGCAGTAAATGATGCCACAGCCCGGAAACAACTGAATGGGAAGCAGGGACAGCAGGAAGAAAATTAACATCAGGGAAACAACCAGCCTGTTTTAAAAGCTCTATGCTCTGTCTCTCATCAGCCTCACTGTCTGAGGCTGGCCGCCCAGCAGGGCACTGCCACTTTCTAACAAAGCAGGAGCAAAGCTGCTCACAAACCAGCCAATCTAACTCCTCTGCCTTCTCCCCTCTGCAAAGGCCACTGTCAGAGGCTGGCTGCTTGCCTCCCGTGGAAGGTTCCAGGACAAGGAAACTGCAGAAAGGGGAGCAATGCCAGGAGGCCACAGGGACAACGCTCCGTGCTTCGCGCAGCTACAGCTAGTCCTGGCTAAGGCATCAGAGAAAGCAAAGGTCTTAGAAAACCCACGCCCAGTTCTACGCTGCAGGCAGCGCCCCATGGCTCCCCAGGCCTCGGTGCCCTCACCCCTCCATCAGTCCTCTGTCCCAGGGCCTGAAGGCAGAAGTCCCGTAGGTTCCCGTAGGGATCGGAAAGCAGCTCCTTGAACTGCACATCATAGAAGAGGTTGGCCCGGAAGCAGGGAGTCCTGAAGGTGGCAACCGGATGCTGCAGGTGCAGAGCAGCAAGCACGTCCTCCTGCACCTGCGGGGTGGCTGTGGCCGTCAGGGCCACACACGGGGCGCGTGGCAGGCGGGAGCGCAGGGCTCCCAGACGCAAGTAGTCAGGGCGGAAGTCGTGTCCCCACTGGGAAATACAATGAGCTTCATCCACCACCAGGTAGGAGAGCAGGTGGCGGGACACCAGGGAGTTCAGGGTGGGCTGGAAGGAGGCTGACGCCGCCATCTCCGGTGTGATGTACAGAAGTTTGGTCCGGGGTTTCTCTTGCTCTAGGTCACAGAGCAGCTCCTTCTTCTCCTGCGCCGAGAGCTTCGAGTTCAGGGAACGCACTTGCACCTTCAGGGCCAGCAGGTGGGCTACCTGGTCCTAAGACAGGAGGGGGAGAGGCACAGATGGGAGCTTAATTGGCCCACGGGATCTGAGGATGCTGCCAAGTCCTGGGGTATTTTCCAGCCATCAAACAGCCTCCCCTCCCGTCCGATATGTCCAAGAAGTGCTGAGAGGACAGGCTCTGGAGCCAGACAGACCACGATGTAAGCCTGGTTCACGTAACTGCCACACGCTCCTGGGCTGGTTCTTAGCCTTAACCTGTCAATTTTCTCACCCTCTTTCTCTCTCTCTACCACAAAAACAGTAACTACCTAATAGGGTCATTAAAGGAATTAAACTTCACATCTCAAAGGTGAAATTAACGCATGTGAAGAAGCACCAGCACTAAGCACCGTTATTGTTCTTTCCTCCTTCTCTTTCTTCATGGTTGAAAGCTCTGAACTACGTAGCTATGCTTCATTTCCAACCCTGGCAGCCCACCTGCAGGCCTCAAATACAGTCGGAAGCGCAAAGAGTGTGTTAACAACAGCCCAATGAGTCATCTTTTCTCTGTCGTCGCGCTGCTCTTGCCAGAATAGAAAAGGGCACCAGGGACACCCCTCATCCATTTAGTTCTCTATCCACCTGCATCTTCTATCCTGTCAGGAGTGTACGTATTATACACAGTTCCACAGTCCTCTGGAGAAAAAGTAACAAAGGAGAAAAAGAGCCTACCAGAGTGCTATGCACCAGTGGAGAAGCCCACGCATGGGCAATTCGGAAACCCAGTATAGAGAAGGAGATAAGCAAATCTAAGGCAGTAAGAAGCAAAAGACCAAAGAAAGCAGAAGTGAAATTTCAAGCTATAAGCAACTTTGCCCTAACCTTTTTGGGGTGCCATCTTCATTCCCCTAAGCCTCACCTGAATCAAAGCAATGAGAGGAGAGATGACAATGGTGATGCCTTTAGCCAACAGAGCAGGGAGCTGATAGCAAAGGGATTTTCCTGCCCCCGTGGGCATGCACACAAAGACATCCTTGTCACCTGCAAAAATACAAGACAATATTTCCTGCCTTTTACCCCTTCATCAAAGCTGTTGAAAATTAAATGACAATGCAGGAAAAGGCCCTAGCAGAGCCTCTGGCCAGGGCAGTGGGGGAGTCGGGAGTTGTCTCAATATAATCTTAATTCCCTTCCTATGAAAAGGGACACAGGGCCATTTGAAAAAGCACACAAGCCATTTCTGATAATAGTCCTAACAACTACAGGGTTAAGAAGTCTTAGCCTGCTGGGATAAAGATGATTGGACTAAATAGCCATGAAAGCTGAATACCTCAAGATGAGTGGGCATATCTCTGTGGACATGGAAGGAACATAGGTGTCTTCTGTTTATAGATACCAGAGTGCCACTTTCTTGACAACCTCCGTTTATCAACAAATCAGGTTCATAGTATTATTACTCCTTCCTTCCCTATTTGGGACCCAGGCCACTCAACCTTTGACAGGGATTACCTAGGTCAGTGACTGGATTAGACTATTTCTGCCCGTCCTCACAAACTACTGGGGCCCTATGAACTGTTTTCAAAGACAATCTGTAGTTCTGGCTATTAAATGCATGAAACAGAACAGCTGGATGGTTTTGCCAATGAAACTGCAAGTTTTGGATAACAAGTCTACAAGATTTCCAAAACCAACGACAGATAGAGGGTGGGGAGGTAGGAAGGGTCCAAAGGAGGGTACTCTAGGCATGGCTTCGGTAGAGCCAGCAGAGATGTAAACACACGTAGTCTGGCAATGTTACCTTTCACTACAGCCATGGTCACCCTCTCCTGCAAAGGCGTCTTAAAAGAGTCAAACCCGAAGACCTTCTTCAACGTGCTTCGGACGCGGCGCTCAGGGCCAAAATGAGAAGTATGGTGGACGCTCATCTTAACGACAGTCGGTGGCCAGAGGTTAAGGCAAAGGTGATGATCATGTGCTTGTGGCAAGAGCCCTCTGTCCTGCTTTTATTAAAATACTGCTTATGTTTCTCCCTGAGTATAAGCTTTATTACACTCCAGCAATATATTACTTCCAAGGAGCACAGCTCCAGGTGAACAGCCTCAAACAAGGCACTGCTGGGTAGTAAACATCTCCACTTTTATGCCACTGAAAAGCAAAGCATGGAACCATCCCGGGCCACGGTGTATACAGCGCAGCTAGAAATCAGATCCCGAGAAGAAACACATCGTCTTCGGAATAGTTTGGGGGAGGTGGAACTGCTTGTCTAAGATCCATCTTCTGCTCCTCCGAGAAGCATAGCCACGACGACCATTCTTCCTCCCCCGGACCCCGATCCCTTCTTCCCAACTCCCAGAGGGGCGCTCTCGCGCTTTCCTCCTCGGAGCCCCAAACCCGCTCTTTTCTTTCTTCCTCAGTCGAACTCTCCCTCTCTTCACCCCAAGATACCAAAGACGGCCCTGAGCCGCCAGGAGCAAAGGGCTACTCGTCGGGGGGAAGCGGCTGACGCCTGCGGGCTCGGGAACTGCCCGAAGACCCCCAACCTCCGCAGCCAACTCCGAGAAGCCGAACAGTCGAGCTTCCGCGGTCAGGCACAACCCAGGCAACCTTGGTCCGTCGCGCGGTAATGACGTTTCTAGCGCGGTGCGAGGGGCGGGGCCAGGCCCAGAAACAGCCGTCCTGATTGGTTCCCGGTCTGGAACGGGCGCGGGTCCTCCTGGGAGTCGGAAGCAACCGCCGTTCCGCCCGGAAGTCGTTTTCCGGGAGTCTGAGGAGCGAGGCCCGCCGAGGCCGCGGGGGGAAAGATGGCGGGGAAGAAGAACGTCCTGTCCTCCCTGGCGGTGTACGCGGAGGATTCCGAGCCGGAGTCTGACGGCGAGGCTGGAGTCGAGACGGCGGGCAGCGCGGCGGGTGAGGCCCGAGTCGGGGGGTGGAAGGGGCGAAGCCGACGTTGGCTCGCAGTGCTGCCCCCCTTGCAGGGCGGGAGGGGAGGAGATGCACGCTGTGCCCCGGGTGTCCGGCCCCGGAGCCCCGAAGCGCGGTCGTGGTCCTGGGAGCACGCTCTGATAAAAACACACCGTCTACCGTCCGTTGATTCGATTATTCTGCCGAAACTTACTTAAAATCTCCGTGCTGGGCAGAGGGACATACAGGGGGGTGGAGAGGACCCCAGGCTGCTGTGCCGAGAGAGCACCTGTTCTCTCCGTGCGCGTTGGAGGGATGATAAGTAAAACGTAGGGGGAGGGCGATAAAGGTTGTATCTTACTGCATTTGTAACTTTCCTTTTATTTTTAAAAGATTTTTAAATTCAACATTTTTAAAGAGAAGGACAGGGAGGGAGGAAGAAAGGGAGAGAAACATAAATGCGTGGTTGCCTTTCACCTGCCTCCAGCTACGGACCAGGCTGGAGACCTGGCTTGCAACCTGGTTATGTGCCCTGGCTGGGAATCGAACCAGCGACCTTTGGGTCCGCAGGCCGGCACCTTATCCACTTAGCTACCTGCCAGGGCTTGCATTTATAACTTTTAACTAGTAATATGCCCTAGACGCATCTTGGAGCTTTTCAAGACTGTACATGATCTCCACTGTGAGGGTCTAACTGTAGATCTGGGGTAAGATCTGGGCGAGTGTGGGCTTTATAAGGCTCCTCCGTGATTCCTTTATTTTGTAAATTGTTAAAACTCCTCAGTGATTTTGTCGCCCACTGAGGTTGAGAATTGCCATGTTAGGAAGTAGGGACAGATTTACAAGGTCTGTCCATAAGGTCTCGGGCCAATGTCCATATAATTAAAACAGTTTGCGAGGCCGGTACTTTTGGGACAGACCTCGTAGGGGGGAGCATAGGGAGGCAGCGAGTTACCTAATGTATCTGGGTCTTAGTTGCCTTCCGTGGAAAGTGAGGGGGCCTGGACCAGATTAGCTCTTCACAGTTTTGCCAGCTAGGAGGTTCTGTGGTGGTTTTCTAGTAATCTACTGTTTCCGGAGGTGTTGTCGTTGTGGCTTTGTTATGTTAAACATAGAAAAAGATTGTTTCTCAGGTAGGTATGACTGGGAGCTCCTTGGAGTATACTCCCACGTCCCCCACCCCCATTCAAGGTCCTGTTCCTAGGGGAGGACATGCAAAAATGAGCATTGTCTTGTAGGAGATGAGTTCACTGGGTGCATAATACAGGGCAGATGTCAGTAGAGGGGCTCAAGCAGCAGAGTCTGGGACCTGAGGCCACTGAACATGAGATCTGGGTTCCCTTTTTATCCTAACATAGGGTTCTAGCCACCCTTGCAATCCCCCTGCCACCCCCATTTTTCATTTTATTTTTCCCCCTCTGTTTAAGAGGAGAAAGGTGGATTGGTGTCTGAAGCCTACGGAGAGGATGATTTTTCTCGCATCGGGGGTGATGAGGATGGCTACGAAGAAGAAGAGGATGAGAACAGCAAACAGTCAGTAAGTAAATCTTGCCCAGATCTTTAGCTGCTCATAACACCATTTCACTTGTTAGAAACTTTCAGATCTGTTCTGACAGTATCCCCTTTCATGCCTGACTTCAGCCCCTCTCCCCACTCTGGTGTCAGTTAAGGGAACTGGCTTGGATGTTGGCAATTCTGTCTGAAAATCAAATCTGCTTTCACCTGGACCGTTTTGTATTAACCTTCAAATTAAGTTTGTTTTTTTGTTTTTTTGTTTTTGTTTTTGTTTTTTTTTTTGGAAAATACAGCAAATTACTTCACTTAACCCAGTTATTAGTGTTTTATGGTGGTTTTGCCTTTTTAGGTCGTATTTGTTCTACTTGTAACACTGTATTCATGCTAATTGGTGTATTATTTACTTTTATTTTTTTAAAGAACTATTTATTATTTTTAGAGAGAGGGAGAGAGGCAGAGAGGGGGAGAAACATCAACGTATGGTTGCCTTTCACCTGCCTCCAGCTACGGACCTGGCTGGAGATCTGGCTTGCAACTTGGTTATGTGCCTTGGCTGGGAATCGAACCAGCCACCTTTGGGTTTGCAGGCCAGTGCCTTAGCCACTGTGCCACCAGCCAGGGCATGGTGTATCATTTGTATCTGCAATCTATACTGTGTTGTTTAATCTTGGTTGAGGCTCATTCAAGTCTTTATTTAATTTAGGAAAGAAAATTATTATTGTGTGTTTGTGTGACCTAATTCTTCTTAACTTTTTTCTTGACATTTCACTTCACACGTGTTATCACAGTGCCCTTGGTTCTTTTTTTTTTTCCGCAAAAGCATAAAAAAGTTTATTGGAGCTCTTTTTTTTTTTTTTTTAAGATTTTATTTCATTATTTCTAGATAGAGGGGAAGGGAGAGAGGCAGAGAGGGAGAGAGACATCAATGTATGGTTGCCTTTCACCTGACTCCAGCCACAGATCTGACAGGAGACCTGGTTTGCAACCTTGTTATGTGCCCTGGCTGGGGAATCGAACCTGTGACCTTTGGGTTTGCAGGCCGGCGCCTTATCCACTGTGTTACTAGCCAGGGCTGCCCTTGGTTCTTGATAACAAATCTTGCCAGGAGTTTAGTGTGTTGACTAACAAAACAGAACTTGTGTCTTAACCAGTCTCTGTCCTAATTAAGTAGATATATCATCTCGAGCCAGAATTTAAAAGCTTGGGGAAAAAGAACATGCTGAGGATTTAAGTTGTTGCTTAACACAAAGACACACAAAGCTGAACCTGAATATTTAGTCACAGCTTTCATTGAGACACTCAATGTACTTTTAGTATTTGTTTGAAAACTTTGTTACGCGTTGGTATTTAAACATTAGCATTAAACTGGTTTCCAAATGAAATAAAAATGAGCTTTGTCTTTTAGGCTTGTTGGGAAAAGGTTTTCATGCCCTTAGTCCACCATTAATGCTAATAATTCAGAATTGGCTGAAATTGGTTAGAAAGCCTCTGCAAGTTGTATTCTTTTCCTGACTTTTTTTTTTTTTTAAGTGCGTACATTCTGGCTTAACTCCCATAACTATTTTCTTCAATAAATCTGCATTTTCTTTCCTTAGGATTTTCATTTTTAAGCCTTATTTTATATTTTTGTAAAATCCTCTCATCAAATCCCAATATAGAACTTAAAATGTGATCATACTCGGCTGGGCTGTACCTCTGATATTTGGCCCGGTTGGGTTTATTTTAAGGAGATCATGGAGATTGCATTTAAAACCTTTGGCTTCCTGACACCGGACAGTTAAATCCCAAACCCATCAGTATAATTGATTCAAGTCTCAGATGATATTTATATTAATATCTGGAATGCTCTTTAATTTACAATGCAGCTTGATTGGGAAAAAAACAGTTTCAAATGAAACTTAATTTTTTCCTGGGTGTTAAGTTCAATGTCCATGCGCGTCGGGGTGTTCTGAGTAGCAGATCCGGTGTGAATACAGCCATCTGATAGGGGAGCCGATCTTCGACCGTCATTAGCGCTCAGTGGAAGGGTGGGCTAGCGCCTGTGAGGCGGCCGCCTGGGTAAGGAACAAGGCTGGTGGAATGGCAGATGGCAGTTCTGTAGGAACCTGGGTGGTGACAGGGCACACTTACCTGGGATCAGGACAGGCTGGGCATTGCCTTGTAGTTGTGCCTTTCCTGGGTCACTTGCTCGGGTCATTTGACACCTGCCTCCCTTTTATCCTTGTTGGTGCAGATGCTTCTGGGTGGCAGGCCTGGGGTGCAGTTATGTGGGGGTTACAATGCTGGGTGGTAAACAGTGTCATAGCAGGTCTGAGTCAGAAGCATTTACACCGTGAGAATCAAAGGAGAAGAAGCAGCTGTGTTTCTGGTGTTAAGCCGTTGATAATTGCATTGGAACCAGTGCTCGCTTTGTCTTGTGGTGCGTGGCCTTACTCTTCTGAAGCGTCCTGTGGCCCTTTCTCCATTTTTCTGTATGTGGTTAATCTCAGGCATTTTCATTAGTGTGGGCGTTGGAGTAACGACTTGAGCTGCTGATGCGCACCCCCCACCCCCCACATCTCCTTTCCCCTACTTTCTCCAGGACTGGGTCAGACAGTAGGGGAGGGGAATGACCCAAGCTGGGTAAATTTGCTCCGGCCTAGTTATGCATGTGAGAACCCTCAGGCCCACTCCTTTAAGCTTAATCCTCTAAATTCTTTGTCTTGTAGGAAGATGACGATTCAGAGACTGAAAAACCTGAGGCTGATGACCCAAAGGTATTTGGTGTTGGCTGTGGTGGGTGGCTGGATGCTAACGGCATTTCAACATTATGGCTCAGTTCATATGTCTGGTCAAGGTCTGTCCCACAGACACACTGTGCAACCATGTGTAATTGTTCTGGGGTGCAGTCAGTTTCCTAAAGACACCTGGAGGCCACTCTGGCCTGAGGCAGCCTGGACTTCCCACCTTGCAAATAGTGCAGCATCTCCACACTGGAGAGTCCCGTGGCCTGGCGGAGGGCAGCAGCCTATCTGTGCTCTGACTCCAGCTGGGCTTTGTGGGGTCACCGCCCCTCCAGGTGGGTTCACTCTGGTACTGTTTCCAGAATCAGGAAGCATTAGGGCCGCCTTGTGTGCTCCGGGTTCTCTTCATTGTCTAGAGGCGAGAAAGGGCCAGAGAGGGAGGGACCGAGGAGGCCTCCCCTTGCTGTTGAGGATGCTGAGCCTAGTCACTGTTTTCCCAGGTGTGAGCCCACCACTCTTAGGTAAACCCTACAGCAGGGTCTTTTTCAAAGTGACGCAGCCATTTCTTGTGTTTCCACCCCAGGAGCATCCGCAGGTAATTAGCCATGCTTCCGCTCACACTCCTTGACCCTGCTGGGGTGAGGGCTAAGAGTCGCCTGCCCTTGTGTTGGGCAAGCCTGTTGCACTGTACGCGGGCACTAGGACAAGTCAGGGAGACGTTTCTTTAGAGACGGTTTTTCTCCAAAGATAAGGACTTGATTCCATCCCTTTGGGCCTGGGGAATAGGGACCAAGTTCTGTGATCAAAAACTGCCTTAAAACCATTGGAGGCCTTCAAGGTGACCTGGTGGAATTTAGAAAAATTATACCCAGTCAGAACCTAAAGCAGTAGTATGTCTGACAACACAGTGTGAGCGGTCTCAAATTGGAAGTGATTCGGAGATCGGGTGGAACTGTGTACAGTCACTAAAATGAATTGAGGAAAGGCTGTGGACCATGTGGGGAAGAAACAAGGCCTGGATGTTTAGCATCCCCCTGTAGGAGGAGACACGTCTGCTCAGGACCACAATGTAGACTCCTCTGTGTGCTTGTGAGGGACCCAGGCTCGCTCGTCCAAGTGTCGATGGCTGGAGGGTAGGCCTGTGACCCAGTAGGAGGGTCCAGCCCTGCCTGGGCTTGAAGTGTATTAGTATTGGGTTTCTGTCTTAGTGTTTGGGGTGTAGGCCTTGGGGCCTGTGTGTAAAATAAGCCTAAGGAGCCCGTGGTGTGGGGCTTCGTGGTAGAAGGATGGGAGCGTTTGTGGGACCTGCCGCTGTTGTGTGCACAGTCGCCAGAGTTTGCTCGAAGCCGGAGCCCCCTGGGGGAAGGCAGCTGAAGAGCAGGTTGTACCCCTTCTGGAGTACAGCAATTCAGACAGCGAGCCCCTGGGAGTGACGTGCCTTTGTGAGAGAGGAAGCATCCCAGGGGTGGGGGCAGAAATGGGAGGTTTGTGAAAGTGTCTTTTGCACTCAGCCCCCATTTCTCGGTCCCATAAGGTTGGAAACCTGTCATTTTTACTCGCTCCTTGACTGATGTGATTTACTGCATTTTTTTTGTTTTATTTTTCAATTACAGTTTATACTCAGCGTTATCTTGTCTTGGTTCAGGTAAACAGCATAGTGATTAGACATGTACTTTATATAGCACCCACCTGGCGGCGTCTGTAGTTACTACCATCTTATTGATGATGTTCTCTGTGCTGTACTTTACATCTCCGCTGTTCAGTCATTTGAAGTTCAAGTTTGGAGTGAAAAGTTTTCCGGGAACAATTTCTGTTCCTGTTGGGGAGCCCTCGGAAATCAGAACACACACTGGCTGGTGGCACAGTGGATAAGGCACCAACCCGTGAACCCAAAGGTCGCTGGTTCGATTCCCAGCCAGGGCACCTAACCAGGTTGCAAGCCAGGTGTTCAGCCAGGTCCGTGGCTGAAGGCAGGTGAAAGGCAACCATACATGGATGTCTCTTTCCCTCTCTGTCTCTCTCCCTTCCCCTCATTCTAAAAATAATAAATAAAATCTTTAAAAAAGAAAAATAAATCAGAACACATAATCCAGCCCTCAAAGGAACTTGATTTAGTTTTTGGAGGGTGAGCCTGCAGGGGTCAGGTGGCGCTTGCCAGTGCAGAGGGTCTCTGATCTCCAGTAGCTAGAGAGACCCCCCCCCCCCCGACATAAAGACAGTGAGTCCTCATGGCATCTCCAAGTTCTACAAATGGTCCCCAGCGCCAGTCTTCCATGCCTCCCTTTGCTTCCTCGGGACCCTGGACTTCCTCTCCATTCCAGCTGGCACCAGGCTGTCTTCCAGACATCGGCCTCCAGCTCAGCCCCTCTCAACCCTCCCTCTGTTCTGGGACTTTGCTGGCGCATTTCAGTTTTACTCCAGTTGATATCTGAGTCTATTTTTGTATTCTAAGCCTTTAATTTTGAATAGTTCTGCCTTAAGTATGTGGACTTCTAGCAAGAGTGTCACTTGTTAGCAAATGTTTGATTGCTGTCATACATGTCTTTTCCACTAGGTGGCACTCCTTCCCACTTTAGCTTTTTCTGTTTTTACTTTTTCACTAGAGCAGTTCTCTGACCGTTTCGGTTCCTTTACACAATTAAAAATTAGAATCGCAAGGAGCTTTTCTTCATTTTTGTTTCATCAGTTGACATTTATTTTTGTAGAAGTTAAAACAAAAAATCTTTACTTAAAGTAAACTGATTACATGTCAATATAACATTTTTCTGAAAAATTACTATTTCTGAAAAGTACAAAGAGACAGTTTTAACGTTTTACAGGTTTTCCTAATGTCTAAAGTTTACCTCAGTAAAAAGCAAGGTTCTCATCACTGCTGGCTTCAATCTGTTGTAATATGTTTTTTGGTTGAAGTTTTTGGAGGAACTCTTGTTTCACACAGACAGGTGGTTGAAAAAAGAAAATAACTGTCTGGAGTGAAATTAGCTGCCTTTTTTTTTTTTTAACTGGGAGAACGACTCATGCTAGAATTTGGGGCGGCTGCCTAGATTTATCCTAAAGGGCCTGCATGTTGACCCACCGTTGCTCCTATAAATGTCAATAGAGTGAAACAGGTAAATCATGGCTTAGTGTTTTAAAAATAGTTATGGCCCTGTTGACCCCCAGGGGCACACAGAGCCACTTTGAGAACCACTGTTGTTCAGAAACAAAAATTTCGTGTTGGCTATGTTGCTGTGAGCGTGTCTGCTGTTGCTGTCAGCCTGGAGGCCCTGGGGCTGCGTGGGCAGTGGAGTCTGCAGAGGACAGGGAGGCCTCGGGTGGTGGGGAGAAGTTAGAGGCCTGGGTTGAATGGCAGCTGCCCTTGGGGAAGTCCCTTAACCTCCGTATCTCTCACCGGGAAAGTAGGCTTGTTTTATGAGACTTAACTAAGTGGAATGCAAATAAACAGTTAGCTGGATAGTACCTGGCACTTCTCCGTTCAGCAGTGTTAGGTATGACGAACAGGGGGGTCACGGGTGTCGTTGGGCTGGTTTTAGAATAGTGAATTCCGCGTTTAAACTGGTTGCTCTCAGAGGAGAGATCTGAAAGGTGAGGAACCTGAGACTGCATCACACGAGAGGAAGCTAGGGACTCGGGGAGAGAAGACAGGAGTGCTGGGAGCTGTGTCTGCTGTGTCCAGGTCTGGAGGGGAAGGGGGCCACGTCATGTGCAGCATGATGGGGCAGGGGCTTGCCTTCATCTTCGTCTGAACAGAGCTTTCTCTTCTCTCTGGCCAGCAGTGGGAGGAGCTGCTTCTGGAGGCAGGGAACTCCCTGTTCCTGGATTTCTTTTTTCAGACAGGTGTTCAGAAACCATTTGTCAGGCATGTTCTAGGAGAAGGGTGTGAGTTGGGGTTGGATGCAACCTCCCAGGGGGTTCCCAGCGAAAGACTAGGGATTATGGACGAGCAAAGTTTCCTCTGACTTCATTACCTGGTGACTAAAAAGTCCGAGAGTGTAGAGTACAAAACTGGGAATGGCCCCATTTTATCTCTGAGGTTTGGGTTGACCAATGAGTGCAAAGGTCTATATTTGGGGAGTTGAGTAAGAAATGGTGACTCCAGACTCACCCCTGGGGAGCCATTGGTCCTGGTCCATCAGCCGGGTGTCAGAGGCACGGGGTGGCTGTGGGACGGCTGAGTTCACCCTGAGCTAGAGAAAAGTGGGCTGGGGGAAGTGGCTGGTGTTCCCTGGGAAGTGGGAGGCATCGGGTTGCTTTCTCACTTCCATCCCCTGGTCTCACCCCTCAGTCAGCAGCCTGCCCAGCACTCTGCTTGCCCAACAGAAGGTGGTGCTGCTGTCGCAGGGAACGTCTGGCGAGGGAGCCGCCCTGGTCCAGCTCCTCACTCGCTGCAGCGACAGGGTGCCTGGGGCCTAAGTGTTTCCTCCATCTGTTTGCCCTGGCGCACTGGCTTCCCTTTACGCGAACCCCTCTCCCTGTGGTTTACCTTGGGTGCCCTGGAACCGTTTCCCTTGTTTATTTTCTCTCCAGTTGCACGGTTCCGTGGATGGAGGGGTTTCCACTCACTTACTGTCCCTGACACACCCTTCCTTTGAAAACAAACTCTGGCATTGATAACCTGGCTCCAGAGAGCTGGAGCAGCCTGCGCCGGTACCTGGGGGGCGGTATCTCTGCCCTGAGGCCCTGTCCAAGCTGTGACCCAGGAAAAGAATCCTGCTGGCCCGAGGAGCAAACATCTGTCAAAACAAAACCGAGTCTCTGGGCCAAGGAGGTGGCCTCGGGTGGGGGAAAATTGTTCGGCATTATTTGTTTTATTGTTTTCCTTCTTTCTTTTTCTTTTTAAGTCGTCGCCTAAGGATCCATTGGTATTGCTTTTTAGAGGGTAGGAAAGGTGAGAGAGAAACTCGATGTGGGAAAGAAATACCAAGCGGTGGCCTCCCGAGTTTGCCATTCGGTGTGGGGACAGCGCTGCAGCCAAGTGAGCCGCCCTGCAGGGCTGTTGCAGTATTTTTTTAAAGGCAAATGTAACCCAAGTCAAGACATTTTTTTAATTCTTTGGGCCCAAAAGGCACAGACATGTGGGGTTCAAAGCTTGGAGCCAGCCTCGTGGACCTGGAGCCTGAGGGCCATGGTGCAGGGCCGGCAGTTAGCTGTGAAGGTGACTGCGGTTCCACTTTGCCGGACGGTCGCGGCAGTGGGAGGGGAAGGGGGTGGGAATGTGATTTTCACAGTCTCATCTCAGGTCGTGTCTGCTGTGAGTTTGGGACTGTGGGCCACGTGTCATTTTTATCAGATTTCGGAAACTACCCAAAATGCAGTTCTTAGCATTGCTCAGCCTTTTCAGCCTGAGTGAATCTGACTGCAGGTCCTTCTTACCCTGGGGCTCCGCAGCTGCCCCAACTCTTGGCTCCTGGCACCCCCCTCCCTGCCCGGGGGGTTCTCCACAGGGCTCTTAGGCCAGAGAAGTCCTCAGCAGTGCTGTTCAAGTACTCGGCTCCAGCAGTCAGCATTACTGTCCTGGCAGCTCAGCGGCCTGGGAAAAATAACACCTTTGTGCAGCGTCTGGGAGATGTTGAGTAATGCTGTGCTTCCCCCGAGATTGTTAGGGTTTTTGTTTTTTTTTTAATTTTTAGAGAAAGGGGAAGGGAAAAGGGAGGGAGGAAGAAAGGAAGAGAAACATCAATGTATGGTTGCTTTTCACCTGCCTCTGGCTGGAGACCTGGGCATGTGCCCTGACTGGGAATTGAACCTGTGACACTTGGGTTTGCAGACTGGTGCTCAATCCACTGAGCCACACTAGCCAGGGCTCTCCCCGAGATTTCTAAATGTTGCTGCACCTTTCTGAGTTTCCTACGAACCCTGGGGTACCTTGATGGGCAGTTTCTGGGAACTGTGTTGGCAGTTCGTTTTGGAGCTCCATGGGGGTGGAGGTTGATAAAGTCCTCCCTTACCCTGCCCGGGCAGGCCAGCCTTTGAATCTCTTTTCAGAAGGTCCGGTGAGTGACTGAGCTGCCCTGGTATGCGTCTGAATGAGCTGCCTCAGTAATCCCCTCACTTCCTGTACTCACCAGCCCCTTTCCCCTGACCCAGCATTATTGCTGATCTTTTAAAGTATCAAAATCAAGGATTTGGAACCTGAAAACTGTCCAAGGAGCTTGTTTCTCAGGAATTGGCTGTTTACTACTGATTTGAGGGAAAACTTTCAGGAGCCTGCCTCTGGCCTCCAGAAGCAGGAAGGGGAGTGCTGAGGCTGTTCTTAAACAAGTGTTTGGGGCTCTGCCACATGGAAGGACGTCTTGGAGGGCACGCCATGCGGGGTGGCCGGGGAGCCTGGATTCCCCCTCTGGCCTTTGACATGGCTCCTGTGTGCCTCTGCCGGGTGAGCGGAGTTAGCACACGTTTCTCTGCAGGAAAGGGCCGCACAGTTGCTGTGAGAGCCTAAACGTAAACTTGGGCGTCTGTTCAAAGGCCCTCAACATGGAAGAGGTCTTGTGGCACGTTTTCTGGTGGTGTTCCTGTCAGGGTTCGTGTTTATATTATGTATATTTTATTGTCAAATGACTATAGTAGCACAATTGAGTATTTTGCAAAAGAAAAAAAAAACCAAAACATCCTGATTCTACAATCCTAATAACGCAGCCATTTTATTTTTCTATCCTTTTATGTTTGCTTATGTAGCTGCCTGTGTATTTCGTACTCAGTTTTGTTTCCATTTGTAGTGTAAACCTCTTCAGTGTTGCTATAGTCCGGGTAGTCGTAATGCACTACAGGGATGAATAATGACGGAATCAAAGTCATAAATACTTAAGTATTGTGTTACATGTGAGTTATAGCTCAATAAAGCTGCCAGGAAAAAAATCTTTCATTTTTAAAATAATTCTAAAGGGACAATGATAAAAGATTGTGATCCGCCCACTTTTGTTCTGATGCTGGCAGCAGCCATTAGCAATGCCCTTTTCGCATCATCGCCTTTCCTCCTGCCCTTTTCCGCTGGGATGCAGCGCAGAGTGCGTGCTGTGAGCAGCCACGTCTGAGGGTGCCGTGTGGCTGTGGCCGAATCAAGTGCTGTGTAGACAGTGTCTCCACTGTGATGCCCTGATGGGCAGGAACGTGCCGTGTTCTGCACTGGCTTAGAAGACAACTTGTTCCTTAACACTGAGCCCTCCTTGGACGTCCACATGGTGGTTCGCCCAGTAAGGGAGGAGGGCATAGCAGGGGTTAGGCCTGGGTAGCGGGTTTTCTGATAGCCCCCAGGAAGTCTCGAAGAGGAGGACCAGGGTGACGCACCTACTGTTTATGCGATTGGGTGTTCCGGACCGGCCCTTCCATGCTCCTCAGTTGAGACATTGCTCACCAAGGCATCATGGCCCTTGGAGTGTTTTCCCACGACCGTGATGGTTAAAGGGTGATGAGCTTGGCCGTCTTCCCTGTAAGCCAAGGGCTGGACGCCTGCTTTGCTATGGAGTTGTTCCTAAAGGTGCCGTTTCCCTCCTTGGTCTTTGGTGTTGGTTTCCCCAGTGCCTGGAGCAAGGGCTCCATTGAAACCGTCACCATCTGCAGCCTCCAGTCTGGAGGGGGAGGGGAGAGGGTGGAAAGTGGTGTCACTGGGCATTGGACGAGATGGACTCGGGTTTGAGTGACACTTTGGGAGGTCACTGGGCAAGAAGCTGCTTCATTGCTGTTTATCATGTATCTGTCAAGTGAAAATAACAATGGCTGCCTCGTGGAATTTAAGGGCTGGCATAAAGTAATTGCAGTGTGACTCACCAGGGAGCGGAGAAGGAAATAGCCTTAACCTGCAATGGTTTGGGAACCCTCCACTCCTAACTTCTCCCTGGAAACTGTCACGTGGCCTTTGAACTTTGAGAATGCCCAAGCCTTTCTGGCATCCGGCACTTCCTGTCTCCCACCAAATAAATGGCCCCATGGCCTTCTTTAGAGTTGCCCTCAACAAGGCTGGGGTTGCCTGTGCACAAGTGGGAGACATGGGGTTTCCACGTTGGGGGGGCCCCACCTACCCCATGCTGGTCTACAGAGCTGTCTGGGTGTGACCTGGTTGGAGCAGCAGACAGAAGGACAGAGAAGGGTGGCAGCAGAGCTGTCCTTTTGTTGCTCAGACTGAAAGAAATCCAAGCCAGGTCCTTGGTCTCGCCATCTTCCAAAGGAGTCTTGGCTACATCTTAACTGAGCTCTGTTGGCAGAAACCTTGTAATTGCGGGAAGTGTGATCACATGCAAAGGGGGGAGTGACCATTATTCTCCTCTGGAGAATAATGACCCCCAGCCCTTGGCTTCCACATAGCTAGCAGGGCCTTCCTGACCACACCTGCTCCAGGCCAGCTGGAGCTCAGGCTCCCAGAAGCCCCACCCGCTCACTAAGAAGGGGCCACTGCTCCCCGCCCAGCCGCCCACAGCCCTGCAAGCCCCAACACACCGCTTCCCTTCGGGCCCAGATGCCGCACATTACTCGCCAAGGTGTGGCTGGCCCTCCCTCCCCAGTTGGGATTTATTTGTTCTAAGTTACATGATGCAAAGAGCAAGCTCTCTGTCCTTAGGGAGCCCTCTATTCTATTTTTCATGTTTGTTTTGGGAGACTCTTAAATGTTTGTCTTGAATGCTCTTTAATACGAAACATGGGATTCAGTATAGTTGGTATTATGTAAGTCGTAAAATAGAGGATTTATGTAAGGAGTACTCGTAGCATTCTGCAGGCTGCTGGCCTAGTAATGGAGTCCGAACTTAAAGTTGGGTGATGAAGGGGGTCCTTCCATGGTAACAGTGCACCTCTGCAGAGATGCCCATCCGAAGGTGGAGGCCCATGTGTGTCTGCGGTCAGGCCTGCCCCCTCTGACATCCTGACCAAAAAATCTCATTCTGCGTTTTAGCCTGTGGCCCTGGAAATGCTGCTCAGTAAAGTCTGGGTTGGGGCGGGGTGTTGTCACTTGTATTCCTAACTTTGGAGTTAGGTAAGAGTTCCCTAAACTGTGCCCTAGAGGTACTGGCATTCCTTCTGGCCTTGTAGGTAGTTAATTCCTCTTCCTGTCAGCGTGGAGGGGACAACTGGTTGCTTTTCCACGCTCCTGGCTCTGTTACTGCGGTCACATTTGCCCCAGTGTTAGTCTGACCCTCAGCCTGGGGGCCGGCTGCGCAGGCAGGATGTGCTGTGTGGGCTGGGAGCCGTGCCCTGTGTGTTGAGACTTCCCTTTGCCACCCTCCGCCTTATGAAGCTGTCTCCTTGTCCCTGTCTGGCTCCAGCCCTGACTGCCCCAGGTACAACCTGAAGCATAGAGACAGCTTTGGTGGGAAACCTTTAAGGGCCTGATCTGGGCCCACTATGGAGGGCTTGACTCATCCTGATGTGAGCAACCTTTAGACCCAGAAACAGCTCCCCCGACCCACTCGCCCTGGGGGTGGCCTGCTCGGAACAACTTCTGCAGCTTTGAGGAAACTTGGGATCATCAAGGGTGTTGAGTCAAATGTGCGGTCCCCTTTGGGGAAGCCCGGCCTCAGCTCGGTGTGTCTGTCGCAGTCGGCGGGGTTCCCTGTGGCTGGCGATGTGCAGCGCAACGGCGGCTTGGTCGTGGCCAGTTTTCCTGATGAAGAGACTGTCTCCTCCCGCCTCCTGACTCCTGCCTTTGCAGAGGGTCCACAGGGCCAGCTCCAGGGCTGCTGTAGCCACCTTCTCACCTGGGGAGCTGAGCCTTCCCATCAGGATGCTGGGAGTGAAGGCAGGTCCATTGCATCCATAGTGGCCCCGCCAACTTCCGCCCATTTTTCTGATAAATGGAATGTTTCCATCCCCAGACAGGCAGCGTGCCATGGCAAAGGCCCGTTCTGGCCAACAGGATGCGATGGAAGGAAGCGTGCTGGTCATGGGCTTTCTCCAGAGCTCTCCTGGGTATGTGGGCGAAACAGCAATGCCAACACCAAGCATCTGTGCCATGAGGGGCTGCGCCCTGACAGCCCTGGGTCCAGCAGCTTCCTCAGAGCCTTGGGGTGACTGACAGTTCTCAATCCGTGCCCCCAGCCATGCCCCCAAACTACAGTCATCTCCTTCTGGAGCTTGGAGGTATTTTGACAAAAGATCTGGAACTGCTCTTTTCTCGGCAACGTGAAGCGACTCACTTGGCCTTCTGTGTGCTCTGCAGAGCGACCCCCAATGCTGGTGGGTCCTCCCAAGTGTCAGGCACAACAGAACTAACGTCAGCAGGCTCTTAACACTTCTCCAGAGGTGCCCCAGCCTGCTGAAGCCACCTCGTGGCCCTGTTGGTGGGGCTGTCATCTCAGGGATGCCTGGGGGCTGCAGGAGTGTGGGCAGCCAGAAGAGGAAGTCCTGCCTCAGAGTTTGGTTCTCTGACCAGCTCGGCAATTTCTCCTCCCTTCCCCAACTTCTCCCGGCTTCTTAGGAAGCGGTGGGTTTGGTCTTGTTTCCCTGTATCTGAGTTGGACGTGATCTCTAGAGCTACCCAGTGAGATGCTCTCCTGGGGCATACGCTCTGCTTTCCCCTGGCCTCCGCTTGCCTGGTCTGAGGGGATGTGCCCTGCGCCCACATGTGCCCCAGTCTCGGGGCTGCAGGTCCCATGCCTCCTGCTGACACACTGATGTCTGTGGGGAGGGACTGCAGGCTAGTCTGGACTTTGACGGGCCAAGAATACCCACCTGGAGGCCCAGGGGTGGGTCACCTGTTGGGACAATTGTGCCTGTGTGCACTTGGAGACACTTGGAGAAACTGCCTTGGGAAGAGGAAGGAAGGAAGACCGGTCTCTGGTCACTGGTGGCGTGTGTCACTCAACCGCCTGTCCTGCTTCTGTGAAGGTGCAGGGAGACTGCCCACTGCAGCTTCTGTTGTGCCGGTTCCTTGCACTGCGGGCAGGTTAGCAGTGTGAGCCTCTCCTGTCCCCTCGCTCTGCCGTCTGTAACATTCTGTCGGGTGTTTGGTCTGGCCCCGTGGGTGCCTGGTTCTTTTTGTGCTGAGTTCCTGGCACGTGACTAGGACTGACTGGGAGGAAGGTGTCTTTCTGCGTCTTCATCTAGAGTGTGGACAGCCCCACCCCTGAGTGCTGTCCCCCAGGCTGCCAGGAGACCTTTGTGTTGGATGAAACTCACCAGAAAGTACAGCCAAGTGTAAATGGTCCTGAGAGGCAAGGGTGGGGTGTTTAATACCTGTCCCCCCATCCCAACAGACACCCCGCTCTGCAGGAGGAACACGTGGTGGTGGGGCTGCAGGCCCTCTTCCTTGGGCATAATCTTCCTTTCCCTCTTTTTCTTTTTCAATCCTCACCCGAGGGTATGGTTTTTTGTTTTGTTTTGCTTTTAGAGAGAGAGAGAAATGTTGTACAGTTGCCTCCCATAGGTGCCCCAGCCAGGACCAAACCTCAGCCTTTCAGTGCACAAGATGATGCTCCATCCAACTGCACGGCCCGGCCCAGGCAAGCCTTCCTCCTTGGCGTGCTCAGGCCAGGTGTGGGGTCAAGCTGCAGTAAGGTCAGAGAGCTGGGGTGATCGGTGTTCTTTTGGGAGGGCACCTTGGTACAGTGACGCACACCCAGGAGCGCGCCCCCCGTGTCAGGGGGCAGACTCCCATCCTAAAACACAATGAGGTGACCACCCGGAGGCTTGGGTTCTCGAAAGCCCCCTGGGTGCGCACTCCTTGGGTGGGGAATGCAAACAACCGGTTCCCAAGCCTTCCCAGGGGACGTTGGTGTGGGATCCTGTGGCTTCCCACCTGCAGAGGCTCACGGTGCTCCAAGGGCGGCAGCGCTTTCCCACGCTCAGGGTGGCTCGCACCCTGAGTCAGCCCTTGGCCTGGAGTGACCACGGAGCTGAATTCCAGTGGAGGGCTGGGGCGGGGCTTGCTCCTGGAGACGCTGGGTTTGGGGTGAAGAGCCCATAGCTCCATGGGGCTTGGGTGCACGCTGAGAAATCAGTGTGCATGCGTGTGTGCGCGCTGAGAACTGAGTGTATGTGCGTGTATGTGCACGCACGGAGAACTCAGTGTATGTGCATGTACCGAGAACTCAGTGTGTGTGCGCACCGAGAACTCAGTGTATGTGCGTGTGTGTGCGCACCGAGAACTCAGTGTGTGTGCGTGTGCAGAGAACTCAGTGTATGTGCGTGTGTGCGCGTGCCGAGAACTCAGTGTATGTGCGTGTATGTGCACGCATGGAGAACTCAGTGTATGTGCATGTACCGAGAACTCAGTGTGTGTGCGCACCGAGAACTCAGTGTATGTGCGTGTGTGCGCGCACCGAGAACTCTGTGTGTGTGCGTGCACCGAGAACTCTGTGTGTGTGTGCGTGCGCGCGTGCGCAGAGAACTCAGTGTATGTGTGCGTGTGTGCGCGCACCGAGAACTCAGTGTATGTGCATGTGTGTGCGCACCGAGAACTTAGTGTGTGTGTGTGTGTGCGCGCGTGCGCAGAGAACTCCGTGTATGTGTGCGTTTGTGTGCGCACCGAGAACTCCGTGTATGTGTGTGTGTGTGCGCACTGAGAACTGTGTGTGTGTGCGTGTGTGCTGAGAACTCTGTGTGTGTGTGCACGCACACACATTTTGTAAGAGTGAGAAGCAAAAACCAGTTGTTATGTTGAGACCAAGTTTTCCTCCTCCTTTTTGTACACATAGCATGATTAATTTTGGGGGGGATGGGTTGCTAAGCCACAAACGGAAAGACTGACCCACCTGAGCTAAGCCAAGCAGAGATCTTGTGAAATGCAGGGGTTCCCCATCCCATGCCCTCCCGCTGCTGCCGACAGAATAGCTGCAAACAGCCTGGGGAGGGGCAGGGCCTTTTACCCAGGGAGCCCTTGCCGTAAACAAGGCCCCTTTGAAGAGAAGCTGCTTGTTTGGTAACTTCCTGGCCTCTGGAGTAGACCCGTAGAATTCCAGTAATTCCAGCGCAGAAACCTTGCGTCCTTCCTCTGCCGTGCATTTGGGGCCAGGAGAGGGGCTGGCCCTGTGCAGGCTTTGGGAAGGAGCCCCTAGGGGCCCTTTGGCTCCTTAAAGGGTCAGTACTTGTGACTAGCCAGCTGGCCTGGAGAGGAGGTAGGATGTCCTCAACAGATACGCTCCCACAGTTTGCACCCAGAAAGCTGTCCCCTAGAGGGAAAGTTGAGGGCCTTTTATGGTGTCACATTTTGGTACTGTCACGTTCTTGAACATTTGTTCCTCCAGAGTCCCTGCTACAAAGGGATTTTTGTGGGGCCCCAGGAGACTGGCAGGCACTGTCCCTAGAGTAGCTGATTGATGACCAACCTGAATGTGGCATGGCTGTCCTCCAAGCCCACCTCCTCTTTGCCCACCTGATTGGCAGGGGCGGGTGGTAGGGGGCCGGGTTGCTAAGCAGCCTGGCCTGGACATTGTGCCGGTCCAGGTTGAATGAATAGCCATAGTGTCCGGAAGAATGAAAGGGTTTGGGCCTTTCTCACAATCAGGAGGGACTTTTGGGGGAAGGGGACCAAGATGTCCTGCGCCAGTCTTAGCAAGGAGCCAGCATGTAGGGGGGGTTAGGTGGGCTTTCTGTGTCTCCCTTTATGATGCATTCGTTACCTTGGGGTGACATGCCCTCATGAGCAGGGTGCGGAGCTCTGCAGCGATTTCCGTCTGCAGCCTTGTTCCAGAGCTGCTGCTGTCCTGTCTCCTCCCTTGCCCACCAGAGTGAGAGGAAGTTCGATCCACCTTCCTGGGAGCTCAGGGCCTGCCACTTGGATCATTAGCGTGTGGTGGCGCTCCCAGCCCCCGATCTAACGTTCCAGGGTCGAGCAACATTGTGACGATGTACATGTAGAACAACAGAAGCAAGGGAAGACCCCTGCCCCCCAGGCTGGACGTGTGGTGAGGTTGGGACGAGTCCTCCTCCAGGTAGATCCGGAGGAAGCCTTGACTCAGCAAGGAAATGCAGGGCAAATGCAGGGAAATGTCTTGATAGGAAACCTTTACTCTTAGGTTTCTGTGTGCTGCTATCCCAGGACACGGGGCAGTGGGTGCCGGGGCAGTAGTTTGCATCAGGATCAGGGAGAGCTTTTCTTCAAGGCGGCTATGAAGCCAACAGAAAGGGCTGGAGGGGAGCCACCGAGGGGCACAGGGAGCTGCCTCCGTGCCGGTGCCCCAGCAGGCCCTGGTTTGGTCACTTGTGTCCGGGCTGCCGCATGCCTGCTCCAGGGTCCCGTGCGCTGCCCTGTGATAAAGTCTCTCTTGAGTAGATAGGCTTGTGTTTAGTTTTGGCATTTTGTGGTAGAAAGTAGCCACCTCTTCTTTCCTCGGTGGCAGGGCAGCGCAGCAGTGTTCTGGGGGCAGGGGCTGGCCAGGGTCCAGGTGTGCAGGCGACAGACAGGTGGCTGGCATTCCTTCTCCTGGGCCTTGGTGAGTGTCAGTCCCTGCTGGAGGCAGAGGAGGGATGGACTTGGCCACTGGAGCATCCAGCTGTTCTGATAGCAAAAGAAGGGGGTTCAGGCATCCCAGAAGGCCCCCAAAGCATCTGCCTACTCTCAGTGCCTTGTGGCACCTTTGTCTTTAGTCCTTCCTCGAGTATCCTGAGTGGTCGCTGCAGGAAGCAACTCTAGTCAGGGGGCGCCAGGCTCACCCCCTGTGTTTCTGTTTCTGTTTTGCAGGATAACCCGGAAGTGGAAAGGCGGGATCCACAGGAGTTAGTTGGTAAGGACCCAGGGGGGACCTACTTGCAAGCCTTGCGGGAGCCAGCTGGCCTCCAGCCCTGTGGGCCTGCGGGCCAGGCCAGGGCAGCCGCTCCTCCGTGATCCTTGTCTCACCCCCTCTCTCAAGGCTGCTGGCATTTCCTAGGACATCTGCGTAAGACACCCAGGGAACAATTCTCCTTTGAAAATCGTAGTCATGGTGCGTGTCGTTGGGCTCTTCTGGTCAGTTGCCAGGGCTGTTAGGAGGGCTCAGGGCCCTGTCTGCTGGGAGCTGGCTCCCCTTGTGCCCTGCACTCGTCCTCTGTCCCTGTGCCTCCTCCATCCCCCACCCCCCGCCCGCCCTCATATTCCTGTGCTCCAGCTGAGCTCTGATCCCCGGGAGGACATGCCTCACAGTCCTGGAGCCTGGAACCCTTTGTGACTGGAGGGCCGGGCGGTTATATTTCTGGAGAGTGGCGTCCTAGTGCTGTGTGCAACCCCGGCCTCTTAATCTTGACAAGTCTCTCAGCTTCTTCCATGGACTTTGGACTTTGGCCATGGCCAGGGACTTTGTAACTGCTCTCCCACAGCTGGCCAGGCCTCACAGAGGGGTAGACCCTCCCTCTCTGTACCACCCAGGGCAGTCTGTCCCTGCCTGATTTATCTTCATGGAGCGGGCAGGGGTCCTCCTCCCCAGCTGCCAGGCCCCATGCCCTGTGTGGCCTGGGGAGCCCAGGATTCAGCCTGGAAATGCTGCTTCCTCAGCCCCTCCACCTGTCCTTTTTCTGAACTGGAATCTTTCGCTGGGGTGAGAGGTGGGGACCCGCCGTGGCTTTCTTGACTGAAAGAGCTGAAAAGCATTCTTACCGTTTGTCTGCTGAGGGATGAGTGGCTGGAAAAGTGACCACTGTGGGCAGTCCAGACCCTCAGCGGGATTCTGCCTTACTCCTGAGTTTCCCAATGAGTGGAATGTGTGTCTTTCAGACCCTGTAAAAAAAAAAACAGAATTTTCCTAAAACCGCAGAGTTTGCTCTTTAGAAAATAGCACCATACGGGTGCCAGTGGCTTTGTACATCGAGGAAGAAAAGCAGCACCCCTTGTAGGACGCCCGTGGCCTCCTCGGGTGGGCAACCCGCAGGATGATGATGGACCACAGCCTTGGGATGCCTGTCCCCTGCACACCCCACCCTCTTTGCTGTTTGCCACTCGGAAATGGGGGTGGGTTGGAGAGCAGCCTCCCAGGAGCCAGGGCCACATTCTCTGATCTGCCAGTGCCCTTGTGCTCTGCAGTGGTGGGGTGCGGGTGGGCCTCCGTGACATACTCCCCAACTTTCCCAGGATGAACTTTCCCTTTTCCTCTGCTTGCAGCTCTGTGAAATAGCTTGGTTGAGGTGTGGCTTATACAGAGGAAGTCTGGCCAATTTAACGTGTGCCATTTGGGTCGTCCTGAATGTGCTCGTGTTAACTGCCACCCCGTAAGAGAGCACTTCCTACACTCACAATGTCCCCTTGCAGAGGGCTTCTCCCTCACTGCAGGGTCGCCTTTTGTAGAACGTTCTGTAATGCAGGGTTTCTTAGCCTCAGCACTGTTGACATTTTTGGGCCAGATCATTCTTCATTCTGGGGGCCTGGACTGGGCATTGGGCAGCATTTTAGTAGCATCATTGGTCTCTACCGGCCGGATGTCAGTAGCACTGCCCTTCTCCCACCCCACATGGGACAGGACACTGCCAAGTGTCCCCTTGGGTGACCACAGTTATCCCCAGTTGGACCATTGATACAAAATGAATCATAGCCTGTTGTGCTTTTGTTTTTTAGATCCATTCGTGCTGTTGAACGTAACCATAGCTTGCTTTTTAGTGCTAAATACCGGTTCGTCGTAGGCTTGCACCGCCTTTCCTTGAACCCTCTCACCTGCAGAGGGAGGGCACAGGCAGTCTCGCAGCCTCGTAGTTTTGGCTGCCTCACCAGGCCCTACTGAGGTGGTGTTGGCTGAGGAGAGGGCCTGTGCTCAGGGGGCCTGATCGTGGACCCCTCTGGGCAGAGGATGCCGCCCCTTGGCCGAGACGGGTTTCCTCTGTGCAGACAGCCCCAGGTCTAATAAAGCAGAAGAGCCAGCTGACAGGTTTCTCTGTTCGTCCCCTCCAGGTGCCACCCATGCCCCTAGGTGTACCTGACTCAGTGGCACCTGGGGAGTCATCCAGTCGGGTTCTCTGTGTCCCTTGTGAGCTAAAGTCACTCCACTGCCCCCTGCGCGCAGCCCTGCGAGACCCGCCAGGCACCCGCTCCACCCTCGTCCCCACCTGGGCCCCAAGGGGAGCTGCCCCTCCTAGGGGAGGCTGGGCGCTGTGGGCGCTGCCTCCCGGCCTCAGTGGGCAGAGCAGTGAGTCGTGCCCTCAGTGGGCCTCACGGGTCCTGAGTGTGGCTGGCCAGGAGGGGCCACAGATGCAGCTGCCCCCACGTGCCAGGCATGTTTCTCCGTGTACGTCCTGGGAAGATGGCTGCGGCTCTGGTGCGCCAAGAGCCTCCTGCATCTGACAGCCCCCACAGTCACCTGGACTTAGGGAGGAATCGGTAAAAGCTGCTCCTGGAACCCATGGATGAACTTGAGTTGCCTGAAGTGTGCTTCCTAGGAGTTCTCTTCTTCCAACCCTACCCTTGTCACATTGTACCAGTCGAGCCCCAGTGTGGTTGGGGTGCTATGGCAACCGTGTCACACCCTGTTTTTCCCAAAGGCTTTCCTGGCAAATGCCAAAGGGTGTTCTTTGTCTCTTTGTCTCTGGGTCACATGCACACAGACACCCTCCCTGCTCCGTGCCCAGCGCCTGCCCAGGTTCTGCCGTTTCAGCTGCCGATGCTGGGCCAGTTCACCCCGGCCCCTTCCACTCTTGGCTGGCCTCTGCGGCCTGCGTGAGTCTCGTGGCTTTGAACCCTTTCTCCCAGGGCTGGGAGGAAGGAAGGTCAGGATGAGATTTGAGCTTCAGCCAGATCTGGGTGTCGGGAGACAGAAGGGAGGGGCTGGGCGCAGAGAAGCAGGGCGTTCCCTGGTGGAAGCTGGTGGAAACGGCTCCAGGCCGCACTGGTACCTCCGGCCACACAGTGCGTCCCTCGTCTCGCTCCTCGTCCTCTCCCAAAATGGCAGCTCTGGCGCGCCGTTCTTGGGCGCACCCGGGGCAGGCTCACGGCCACACTGAGGGTCGGCGCAGGGCACCGGGTGCGAGCACCCTGCCCAGTCTGGCCTCGGTGCTGGCAGTCAGGGCCGGCTCGCCGGGCCGCAGTGCAGCCGGGCACAACCAGGGCACCGTAGCCTCTACTGTGCTCAGCACCGAGTTCTCCACAGTCACATGGGAACGGAAGCCCCTTCTCCACTAAGGAAACATTAACCTAGCCGTGGGGAAAGGGAAGGGGAAGCTTCGCCCCACGCCCCGTGCCCCGCTATCCCCAGGCAGCCCCGTAGCCGCCCGGGGCCCAGGGTGCAGTGGGAACGCAGGAAGCACTTGCTGCGAGTTATTGGTGCTGGGTGGTTCATTCTGCCTCCATCCTGCCCCGCCCCATTCCGCCTGCTCTTTGCTCATTGTGTGGTGCTTTTCATGAGGGAGTGTTTGAAAGAGCACAGGCAGAATCTCACAACAAATAGCGCATTGTCTGAGTGACCCGGAGCAAGACTGCGGTCGCCAGCAGCCCGAAGCGCAGGACAGGCGTGGGCGGAGGGAGACCTGGGTGGGCAGTGGCCGGTCCCCGAGGGAGCTGTCCCCTGGAAGCTGTGCTTCTCCACATCAGAGTCGGGCCTTTTGTTCCCAACAGCAAGGTGGACCAAAGGCAGTTGATTGGTTTCTTTTAATATTTTTTCTTAAGGTCCTAAGCTAATCCAACAGGTAATTTTTTAAATGTTATTTATACACAAGGCAGTGTTGAGCCCCCATGCCTAGGGAGCCCTGCTGCCTGTTTCTCCTCCATCTTGGGGTGAGAAGGGTGGCCCCAAGTACCGCTGAGTTTCCAGAATCCAGAAGGTGTGCTAGGGGCACAGCGAGTGGAGAGCTGGAGTCAGGAGAACTGGCTTCCGCCGTCAGCTAGCTCACACTCCTCTTCCCAGCCCTGGTTCGGTGACTTCCCACTGGTGGCTTGACATTGGCCGTGGCAGAATGAATGGCTCAGCCCCTGGCCAGTGCTGCACAGCGTGGCTGTTCCCCTCTCCCTCCCCCTCGTCACACCTGGGCCCCTGCCGGAACTTCCCTTTCCCCAGCTGCAAGTCCTGGTCATGTGATCTCAGCTCAGGTGCCTCGTGTTCACTCCTCTCTGAAAACATTGTGTGGGTGCTTTTTTTTTTAAAGATTCTATCCCGTTTTCAGAGAGAGAGGAAGGAGTGAGGCAGAGAGGGAGAGAGAGAAATCAACGTGTGGTTGCCTTTCACCTGCTTCCAGCTAAGGCTAAGGACCTGGCTGGGGACCTGGCCTGCAACCTGGTTATGTGCCCTGGCTGGGAATGGAACCAGCGACCTTTGGGTTCACAGGCCGGTCCCTATCCACTGAGCCACCAGCCAGGGTTACTTTTTATTTTCTGTATGTACTCCTCATCTGAACCCCCACCTGCCTACAGAATTTTCCTCTGTTCTCTCAACAGCCTCCTTTTCTGAAAGAGTCCGAAACATGTCACCTGATGAGATCAAGATCCCGCCTGAACCCCCTGGCAGATGTTCGAATCACTTGCAAGTAAGCGCAGACCCTGAATGTCAAGGCTGTGTAGACAGGAGGCCATGTAGATGGGGAGGCCTGGGTCAGGTGTCTGCTTCAGTCTGACTTGAAGAGGCTTCCATGAAAGGAACAGCACAGGTGGGAAGGAGCCTGCAGTCCTCTCAGCTGTGGCTCTGTACCCCGGCCCCCTCCGCCACATCACCTGGTGCTGCTCTAGCCAGGCCCCGCCTTGTCCCTAGTGAGGACCAAGGCCCTAGGTGGAGAGGTGAGATGAACCAGTGGGACATCTCAAAAGGAACTTGGCAAAGAAAACTAAGGGACTATCAGAATGTAAAATAAACTTTAGAAAGGCAAAACAAGGTTTCTATGTACAAAACTCCTATTCTCATATTTCAAAAATACCAGCTCTTGCCCTGCCTGGTGGCACAGTGGATAAGGCGCCAGTCTGCGGACCTAGGGGTTCGCTGGTTCAATTCCTAGCCAGGGCACATGACCAGGTCTCCAGCCAGGTCTCCAGCTGGAGGCAGGCGAAAGACAGCCATGCATTGATGCCTCTCTTCTCCTCTGCCTCTCTTCCTTCCCCTCTCTCTGAAAATAATAAATAAAATCTTTTAAAAAATAAAATACCAGCTCACTAGATTGTGTGGCACAGATTCATACAAACTTGGCCTCAGGTCTTGAAATCCCAAGGAAGTGAAGTAGTTAGTGCAGCTACTCCCATGGGAGCCGGTCCTCAGAGGACAGCTGACATCTGTGCCTTGTTAACCACTGAGGGGGTTGCTTGTCCCTCTGCAGGTCCCCGTGAGTGGGGCCTTGTGCTGAAGCAGAGGGTAGCGCCCTACCTGCTCTGCCTTTGATTCTGTAATCTCTGGCGCCTCTGGCTATACCTGGGCCCCTGGTGCCACCCTACAAGATGGGTGACTAAGGGACCTGGGGCTGTGGACGCAGTGGCTGGGTCCTCGGGTGCTGGGAAGATTCCCTTCCTTTGCCAGAAGTCTCCTCCCTCAGATGAGTCATCCACCCTCTGCCCTCCAGCCCCAGCAGAGAGTCACCTTCACACCAGGCAACAAGTCCCAGCCTGTGAGGACAGGCCAGCCATCTGCCAGGCAGGCGCAATTGCCGACTCAGCCTTCAAGTTCAGAATATGTCACCCTTTTAGACCCTCCTAATGGTAGAACCCATGACACAGCATACCTTTCAGTTCCCCTGAGGTGGGGACCCAGCTGATGGCCCAGGAGACTCAGAAGAGTCACCTGCAAGAGATGGGTCTGCATCCACACGCGGTCCTTGTGTGTCAGGCCTCCCTCTGATGCCTCTGCCGGCTCGGCTTCTCTTCCTGGTAAACGTGTCACAAACCCAGCTGTCTGCCTCGGTGCTCCCTCTGGCCAGGCTCGGCAGAGACGTGGTTTTTCTAACAGGGGGTCAGCACCTTTCCTGATGTTCCCAAACAGCATCCATTGGGGCTTCCACCCCAGCCCACCTCTTCTCACAAGTGACAGCTGAGCTCTTGACACCCAATGGTGCTTCTTAATAATTTGGCAAGGACTGGCCCTCCGTGAACCTCCCCACAAAGGCCATTCTAGGAAGGTTGTGAGAACAAACCCAAAAAATGTACTGCTACCTCCTGCCTTCCTCTAAAAGGACACAGCCCTCCGGGTCTCCTGCTGAGGACTTCACCCGAGGTAAAATGTAAATCCAACCTTCAGCCCCTGCCCATCATCACTAGTGCCTGAAACTCCTCTTCGAATGATTCAGGAGCTGATGAATGGGGTGAGGATCCATCCAGGGTCTTCTCCGTGGCTTCTTTCCCTTGAGCCTTTTACTCCTCACTACCAGCCACCCACAGGAAGTCAGGAGAGGGCCAAATGGAGGCAGGCTGGTCTCGGGTGCCTTTCCCCATGTTCTTCGCTGGTCAAAGGCCGGGTGGAGAAAGACAGGCTGGAGCAGGACTTCCTGGGGCTTTGGGGGTTTCCTGGGTCCATGCATGCGGTGCACACAGGCACGGGCTAGGATTGTGGGGCCTCAAGTTCCCTCTTGTTCTCTTCTGTAGGACAAGATCCAGAAGCTTTATGAGCGGAAGATAAAGGAGGGAATGGACATGAACTACATTATCCAAAGGAAGAAAGAGTTTCGGAACCCCAGGTGAGTTCCCACCGAGGCAGCAAGGAAAGACCCAGCCAAGATCCCCTCTGACTCCAAAAGGTCCATCACCCACTGGACAGCTTTCCCAGCCGGAGCTTGTAGTTCGGATTGGGCTGAGCGTGGACCCATGTATGGGTAGGAGCCAGGGGGCCTGGGCTGGAATGGGGAGCCCTGCCGAGGGCTCATCCCTGCTCTGCTTCTAAGCACACGACCTCACAAGGCCCCAGTTCCCTCATCTGCACTGAGTGGGTTGGCCTAGACCATGGTGTGGGTTCTTTTATGTGGGTAACAGGCTTTAGGATCAGAACTGTGTCTGGGTCTTAGCCTGACCCGTGCCTGAGCAAGAGGCACACCTGGGAGTCTGGTGTGTTGGCAGCAGGGACCTGTCCTGGCCTATGTGTGGACCTGAGTGCGGTGGCCCCAAGCCAGCCACAAACTGAAGGTCACACGTCCAGGTAAGACCCAGAAACACAGCACATACTGTGCTTGCCTGGGCCCTTGGCTGGCCGCGCACCTCTGCAGGAGTGGAGGGCAGCAGCGACTCGAGATACCAGGCCAGTGGACTTCCCTTCCCGTCAGGAAGCTTGCTTAGAACAAGTCCGCTGAGTGGAAAGATTTCCTCTGGCCCAGGAGCTGATGGTTGTAATCTCATAAAACTGGGTTCCACGCAGGCCCATGGGCCTTGGGCCTGCTCAGGGCCTGGTGGTTTTCCTTTCAGCATCTATGAGAAGCTGATCCAGTTCTGTGCCATTGATGAGCTGGGCACCAACTACCCAAAGGTACATCCCACCTGTGGGGGCTGGGGCAGAGGGGGCACCCAGGGCCCCGTCCTCACTGCATGGGTTCAGCCTGGAGCCATGGAAAGGTCCGTGTGGCGGCGCTCTTGGCCAGCGAGAATGAGCACAGCCCCATGTCTGTTGTCCCAGCCCCTGTTGACTGGAAATAGTCCAGGAACAAGATTGTGCCCACACCCCAAACCCCGGATCCCTGGTGTTGAGGTCCAGTGTGGACTCGCTCAGTCCTGCAGAACAACCTGTGCCCCTCGCACCTCGGGTCTCGCCTCCTAAGGACGACTGGCTGAGAGCAGTGGAGGGAGCCGTGCCCTGCACCGTGAAGGCAGGGAGGCTCCAGGCCCAGAAGACCCATGGGAGGGCTTGGGGAGCAGGGACTTAAGTTATTTGTCACGTGATGGCCCTTACTGACTGCAGCTCTAACCGTTTCTTTTATCCAGGACATGTTTGACCCCCATGGCTGGTCTGAGGACTCCTATTATGAGGCACTAGGTAGGCAGCCATCTACCTATCCACCCCCCTGCCCACCCACGTAGCCCTCAGTCCATGTGTCCATCAGGCATCAAGCAACTTGTGTTTCAGGGCCTCCCCTTTGTGAGACCACGTCCCAGGAGCTGGGGCACAGTCCTAAGTGAGATGGGCCCCATCCCTGACATGCAAGACCTGTGATACAGCAAAGGGGACAGGATGGAAGGAGGACCCCAGCAATGGGTGTTACGATGAGGGGAGTACAAGCAAGACCCCTAGCCGGGCAGGGGGCACTGAAGAGGCCGTGTTCAGGCAGAGATTTGAAGGTGCGGCGAGGCCAGCCTAGTGGACGGAGATGTCCCAGGGGCGGCGTGTGTGAAAGGGCCCAAACCCTTCAGCGATTGGCCTCAAGCCAGCAGCCCGAGGTCCAGATACGCCTGTAGGTGTGTCCTGCTTTGCCCACACGAGTCTTGTCTTGCTTTAATTTGAATCAGTTGCCAACAGCATCCTACCTAGAAGTCCAGTTGCAGCTTCTTACGGTCACTGGGAAGGTGGCCCACACTGGGCCTTCTATGCTCCCGTATGGCAGCCAACAGCAGGGGCTCAGGGTCCGCCGACCTGCATTAGGGGAGCTGCTGAGGGTTGCTTTGAAACGGCTTCTCTTGTCTTTGTAGCCAAAGCCCAGAAGATTGAAATGGACAAATTGGAAAAGGCCAAAAAGGAGCGAACCAAAGTAAGTGGTGGGAAACATTCTCCCCGTGGAAAGAGCAGGTGCTGGGAGTGCAGGGCTCCTGCCAGCCGAGCCCAGGGGGCTGCCGGAGGCTCTGCCCCTCCCTGCCCCAGCCCACCCGGCTCCTGGCCGAGGTGTTCGAGCACCTTCCGCGTGCCTGGTGCCAGGTAACCAGCCTGTGTCGGCTGGAGACCTCTCAGTGGCATCAGCTTGGTTCCTTGGGGTCTTGTGCTTGGCTAGTTTACATCCTTCCTCCCCTGCCCTCAGCGGCAGGGCCTGCTGGCTTCCTCCGTGTGGGGCCACATGTGTCCTCCCTGGCCTGAATGGAGGCGAGCTCTCGGTCTGTGCCTTCCCTGGCCTCCAGAGCTGACCTTGGTGGCCTCGTCAGTACTTCCCTGTATGTCCCTCGTCTGATGACCAGGTGACCCCTCACTTTAGAACCAAACGCTGCCTCTTCCCAATTACGAGACTAAATGTCTTCTAGGCACTTAATGACCGGACTCTCCGAGAAAGGGAGCTCAGAGCAGGTGTCCCCAGCTTTGGTTGGACCTGGTGCTCCTGCAGCAGCAGCTGTGGCCCCTAGGACAGCCCCTGCCCACCCGTAGCCCCCTAGGCAGAGGGGCTACCGGCAGGTGTGCAGGCGGCCCTCTCTGGGTGCTGCTGCTGGGGGACCATCAGGTTTTCTCCTCCTCCATTCTGATGGGAGTTTTCCCTCTGTCCTTACCCTTCCCCTTCCAACCCCTGGCTTGTTATGGGGCCCGGAGCTGTTCGCCTCAGTGGCGGGCAGGGGTTCCCAGGCACATGCAGAAACCTGGTGATGGCGGGAGGGAGCCATGTCTGCCTAGGGAGCTTTCTTCAGAGTCACTGTCCCCTCAGGCGCTTCTCTGGTGGCTCCCTCCCCGAGCCTCAGTGGAACTGATGCCCAGCGCCTCCTCTGTGTGATGCCACACTCCTGTCCCCATGAGCAGGTGGCTGGCAGGACAATGGGGCCAGCTGTTTTGCCTGGGTCTTACTATCTCCCCTCTTCCCCTCCAGATTGAATTTGTGACAGGCACCAAGAAGGGTACCACCACCAACGCCACGGCCACCACCACCACCACAGCCAGCACTGCAGTTGCAGGTAGAAGGCAGCTTGCCTGTTGCCACCTGGAGCCAGGGGTTTCCCTGCCTTATGTGGGCAACAGACTCACAGGAACTGGGAACCCCCACAGGGACCTGGGCCTCAGCTCCCTCGAACAGTGCTGCCTTCTGAGCCCAGGTTTTCAAGCCAGCTCAGGAGGCGGGCTGGCTCCCTGGCCCACCAGCTGCCCCTGGGCTTCCTGTGACCAGGCCCTTCCAGTTTCTCTTCCCCAGGCGCTTGCCCCTGCCCTTGTTGTGTTGCTGCTGTATCCTGGTTCTAACATCTCTCTTACCATACTCCCAGATGCACAAAAGAGGAAAAGCAAGTGGGATTCAGCCATCCCGGTGACAACCATAGCCCAGCCCACCATTCTCACCACCACGGCAACTCTGCCGGCTGTTGTTACTGTCACCACCAGTGCCAGCGGCTCCAAGACCACCGTCATCTCTGCTGTGGGCACCATCGTGAAGAAAGCCAAGCAGTGACTGAGGGACCAGCCTGGGCTGGCTCGGACATCCTCCTTTCTGTTGGGGAGGGGCCACCCCGGGACCTGGTAAGACTGCGACCGGCAGCCGGTGTGCTGGAGACCCCACATCGCACGCTTCACGACTGGGACCCACTGCTCAGGTGCCGTCCAAAGAGGACCCTTTGTGGCACGCTAGTCACAAGAAGGATGCTGTGCAGAACAGGGCACTGTGGACAGTGTCTTCACACCAGGGCATCTGCTGCCCTATTAAAAGTGCTGTGTTCTTTTTTTTTTTTTAAGATTTTATTTTATTATTTTTAGAGAGAAGGGCAGAGAGGGAGGAAGAAAAGGAGAGAAACATCAATGTATTGTTGCTTTTCACCTGCCTCCAGCCACGGACCTGGCTGAAGATCTGGCTTGCAACCTGGTTATGTGCCCTGACCGGGGAATCGAACCAGCGACCTTTTGGGTTCACAGGCCAGCACCTTATCCACTGTGCCACTAGCCAGGACCCAAAAGTGTTCTTATGTCTCAGCACCTGGGATGCACTGGCCTGTTTGATAGCCCCTCCCAGGCAAAGGCAAAAGCTGGTGCCCTGTCTTCTCCGTATGGGTTATTACTCAGGGTTGATGAGGGGTGGCCATGCCCAGCGTGTGCCACTTAATGTGGAGAGATGGGGGTCCAGAGAGTGGGTGAGACCCTGCTGTCAGCAGTCCTGATCTTAAAAGCCATCCAGTTCTCGGATGGGAGCCGAGGCCACAGCTGCCTTGGGGTGATCGATCCTCCCCAACTGCTTGGACACACCCAGGCTTTGCGAGCCAGTCACCAGAAGGGCTAAGGCTGATCCCCGACCTGCACAGGGAAGGGAGAAGCATCGGCGTCTGGCCCGGCCCCTTGGTGCCGGCCAGTGTGGCCCACAGGCCCGGGGCAGCAGGGGAGATGAATCACCTCCTGCCCTGGCTGGGGGCAGCTCATTGTTTACAGGAGAGCCAGGCTCCTGGGAGGATCCTGCCACCGCACCCTTCCTGTGCCTCTTATCTCTGCCCCACAGCAGCCCGGGCAGCGCCAGTGGCCACTGGGCTCTTCTTGGGCCAAAACAGATTTCCCAGCCGCCAGCAGCCCAGAGGGGACATGTTTGCCTGCCCCGCTCCTTGGCACCTCCACACCCCTGCTCCAGCGGAAGGGTTGCGTGTCAGGGAAGGAAGCCGGGCTGTGAATAGCCGAGCTGCTTCCAGGGGCACGTGGAGGTTCAAAAGGTGTCCCTACAGTTGCATCTGATACTGTTAACACAAACCTGCCCCTGCCATCCCCCAAATAAAAACCAAGTCATGCTTGTCCCCTCACGGGCACGGGCGACCCAGCGCTCAAGGACCCTCCCTTCCTCTGATGGGGCTTTGCAGCCCTGGAGAGAGGAGCTGCTTCCCCCACAGTCCCAGGAGGGTCTTAGGGCTCCTGCCCAGCAGCCTCCAGCAGGGCTCCCTCAGCTCGGGGACACGTGAAGGTTGTGTGGGACTGTAGGGACCACAGTAAATGGAGGCTGCAGCTGCCGTGGAAAATACTGTGGTCGGGCTCAGAAAATTAAAAACGGCACCACCATGTGACCCTCGGTCCCACCCTGGGCGTGTAGCCGAAAGAAAAGTCTGTTTGTTCATGTTCACAGTATCGAGCGGGCGAAAGCAGCCCAGGGTCCGTGGGCAGGTGACGGAGAAGCAGAAGAGAGAAGTGGAACAGGACTTAACAGGGCCGGGGGAGGAGGGGGGTGCTGGTTAATGACCATGAAGTTTCAGTGTGTAAGGTGAGGAAGTTCTGCAGAGCTGTTGCCCAAAAGTGTGAATGCACTTGACCCTGCTGAACTGTACACTTCAAAGTTAGTAGGATGCTAATTTTTATGTTGTTTTCTTAAATTTTTATTGTTTTTCAGAGAGAGGGGAAGGGGGAGAGGCAGAGAGGGAGAGAGACATCCATGTGTGTTGCCGTTCACCTGCCTCCAGCCACGGACCTGGCTTGCAACCTGGTTATGTGCCCTGGCTGGGAATTGAACCAGCGATCTTGAGGTTCACAGGCCAGCACCTTATCCACTGTGCCACCAGCCAGGGCAATTTCTATGTTTTTTTAATCGTTTGGGTTGCTTTTGTAATAATAGTAACTTTAAAAAAAAAGTTTATAACCTTTTTTTTTTTGTTTGCAATGTTACTTACTTTTAGAGAGGGGAAGGAAAGGAGAAAGGTAGAGAAACAAATTGATTGCCTCACACACCCTCAACTGGGGACCTGCCTGGCAACCCAGGCTCGTGCCCTGACTGGGAATTGAACCAGTGACCCTTCCGTTCACAGGCTGGCACTCAAGCCATTGAGACACACCACCCAGGCCTCCCCTGTGTTTTTGAAGGTGCATAGTTCACCCCCTGTTGACGAAAGGAACCTCCTTTTTCTTTTTCCTTTTTAATCAGAAGGATACATTTTTCTATTAAATTTAGAGGGAAAAAAATCACAACTCTTTTAACACCAAAACTCCAGGCAGAGATCAAAAGTGGATGCTCAACCCTGCAACGAAAGGGTGTTGGGAACAGGCACAAGGACAAGGCACCATCCGCCGTCTAGGTTACTTCTCACTCACAAAGTGCAAAAGGTATTTCCACCCAGAAGACAGACAGCAGTCACTTCCTTCATTGTCAACGAACGCTGATGAAGCAGCTGCTGGGCCCCCCGCTGAAACATGCAGCACAACCTCCGACCACCTTGCCAAACACGTCTCACCTGAGTTCATCAGACTGTTAAAGCCCACCCCCGGTTGACTGGGGCAGTAAAACAAGTCCGCCACACACGCAGAAGCCATCAGATCCAGATGGGGACGTTGTGCAGGTCAGCTGGCCTTTCAAAGGTCACTGTGGGTGGGAGTGGCACAGAGTGAGAAAGAAAACATGCCAAGGGACACAGATTGGACTCCAAGGCAAAAGGAAACAACAGTTTGGGGACAACTGAGAGAATGGAATATGGGTTGAGTCAGGTCCTGAGACATTCTCGTTCATTGTCTTCGGTGTGATAAAGGTGGTTGGCAGATGCATGCCTGGCATGTTGAGGTAAAATGGCATATCTTCAACTTAAATTCAAGTAATACGAGTCCGTGACATGTAGAAATAAAGTACATATGGCAAAATGTTAACTCTTGGTTGGGTCCAGGTGGTAAAAATACAGGTGATCTTTCTGCTCTTCCTTCAGCATTTTTACGTGTTTGAAAAAATTCAAAATAAAGAGATCATCGTTTCCAAGGGGGTCTGTTGGCAACAGCCAGCCGGCACTGGGGGAAGAGCCTGTTCACTTAAGGTGGGCAGGTGACGTGTCTCCAGGCTTCTGGTTCCCACCCCCACTGAACGTGCTCATTTACAGAGACTTACCGCTCTGCCGGTAAGCAATGTACATGGTCAAGTGCAGAAGAAGCAGGTTGTCTCCCTGGCCCGTGTGGCTTGGTTGGTTGCAGAATCAACTCAAACCAAAAGGTCGTGGGTCTGATTCCTGGTCAGGGCACATGGGGGGCAACAGATGGATGTTCCCTCACATGGATGTTTCTCCCCCCACCCTCTGGAAGCCATCGGTGTATCCTCAGATGAGGGATTTTAAATAACTAGCAGTTCATCCTGCACACCCTGGGGGACGTGCTGCCTGCTCTGGAGCTCCTGGAAGCCAGCAGGTGGTGTCTCCTTCCCCTGGCTCTCCCCGGCCCTGGTGGAGAAGCTCGCTCTGCGCTTGTCTGGGTGCCTGAGCTGAGGGGTGCACAAGGCTGGCATCCCAGAGCCACGTGCTGCTGCTGGGGGTGGGAAATGGTCCCAAGCTGGTGGGCTACTACTGTTCGAAGGGCACAGAGAAGGAAGCCCCCCTGCAGGCCAGCCTCCCTCTCCCCATAGCTGCAGAAGAAGATGGGTTTTACTTATAAAGTGAATACGTAGTACCATCATTCTCAACCCTTTGGGGGCCTATTTGGTAATAGAGCGTAAACCAAGGACCCTCTCTGCAGCAAACCACATTCCTACACCTCGTCCGCCTAGAGTTTTGCACGTGACCTCAGGTGGCACGCAGGCACGCACACCAGGTCCACACACACACTCCAGGGGGTGAAATTCCAGACTCCAGAAACCTGAGGAGCCTGGTGGCTGGTCGCAGACTCCTGGGGTCCGGCACTCCCAGATCGGCGCACCTCAGTGCAATGGGGCCCCGCATGGTGCTCGGAAGGCTGGGAACAGCCTCTTGGAGCGCCCAGCCCACGCAGAAGACGGGTGAGGCGGCTGAGTGGCGACAGTGGCTCGCGCAGCTGCTGTGACCACGCGCACGGCTGCTCCACATCCTGTCCCAGCGTCTCCCACACACGGCCACTCCGCTTTGGCGGTGTGCGGTGTGCGGTGTGCGGTCACCCCTAGAGCCCGAGGCCCAGGGAGGCCGCCTAGCAATCCCCCTTGGTTCAACCGCACCTTTACTGAGCAGCTGCTCTGTGCCAGGCGTGGTGCTAGGAGTTGGGGGTAAAAAACGCGCTAGAAAGCATCCAACCTCAGCGTTCACGGTCCAATGGAGAAGAAAAACCCCAAACCCCAAACTGATGTGGTGGCTTGAAGCTGCCTGGTTTGGGGAGGGGGCTTCAGCCATGGGGTGTCCCGCGGCTTTGTTGGCAGGTGGGCTGGAGAAATAGACGCAGCTGGGGTCCTGGAGCAACTTGAGAGGCTCCGGCGGGGACACACATCTCTCAGCGACACTGCAGAGCTTGCGCGGGAAGGACGGGAGGGGTCAGGTCAGGAACAAGTACAATTGGAGTGTCTGCTCCCCGAGGGGTGGGCGCTGGCCTGTTCATGGTCTTTAGTCGCCAGGTGAGGAGCGCTCTGGACACGCGTGGGGCCGGCGGTGGGGGGCCCAGGGGGGACCCTGGGAATGGCAGCGTCTGGGCCCCTCCCGCGCGCGGGCACGGAAGGCGGAGGCGGTGCGCGGGCTCTGCCGTCGGGCGGTGCGGAGGCTCCCGGAGCAGGGGGCTGGAAAGGGCGGACGGCGATCGGGGAGGGGGAAGAGGCCACCCCTAGCTCCGGGCAGCCCGGCGACCCCGTCTGGCCGCGGGGGGGCGGTGGGGAGGCGCGGCGCACGGGGCAGGCCCGGAGCGCGGGCGGGGGGGCGGCTCCTCCCCTGCCCCCGCCGCCGTCGGTCGGGTCGCTGGGCCGGGCGTCCCGGGAGCCGCAGCCTTTTCCGGGGGGCGGGCCGCCGCTCCTGCCCCGACAGGTGCGCACCGCGTGCAGGAATGCAGCCGGCCTGACTCACCGCGCCTCCTTCCTACCTGCGGCCGCCCCATAAAGCGGTCCCTCCCCTCCCTGCCGCGCCCTCGGGACAGTTCGGCTCTCCGCGCGCCAGCCGCCCAGCCGCCCAGCCGAGCCCAGCGCGGGGAGGGCGCGAGTCCACGCCGAGGTAGGTGCAGACCACCGCCCGGCAGGCGCGGGGGCGCGGGCGCAGGGCAGGAGGGCAGGAGGGGTCGTCCAGCGGCACCCCGCCCGCCCCTCCAGGACCCCAGGCCGACAGGGCCCGGGGCCATTCTGGGCCCTGGGGGAGAAGGGTGCTCCCACCCCTGGCGGGGCCGCTGTGCAGCCGAGCGAGGGTTAGAAGGGCGGGCGGGCTTTTGTTTCCCGGTTCTTCCCTTCCTGGAGGCTGGCAGGCACATAGCCCAAGTCCCCTGTGCTGCCCAGGGCAGGTGCCAAGGTGTGCTCAGGGGGCCGCCGGGAGCGGAGGGACAGGGGAGCTGCAGAGGCCTCCGGGCCATCAGACCTCTGACTAGGCGGAGGTGGCAGGCCTGGCTGTTGGAGGGCGTGCGGGACAAGTGGGCAGAAACATCGGGCCTGCTGGGCTGGGCTGGGCTCCTCCGGAGTTTGCAAAAAGGGTGGAAGAAACCCCCACCCCCACCCCTGGAGTAGAGGCAGAAGTCCTTGCTGTTGGGCTGGGCCACGTATGTTGTGTGCAGAGCAGTCCCACTGGGGTCTGGAGAGTCCCTGACTTTCTGCCAACCAAAGCCTGCCCTCCCCACAAAGTCTGCTCAGGACACCCTTCTTCCAGGAAGCTCTCCAGGGCTCATCCAACAGCCCAGGCCGCTGGGTGGCCCTCTGGCTGTGGCTCTTGGTGGCTTCCTAAGGCAATGAATGGCTGGGCTCCTTCTTCCCTGTGGCTTTGCCACTCCCTGCAGTATAAGTGTCTCAGTTATTGCCCCAACAGAGCTGAAAGTGAAGGCTGAGGGCCCCATCCCGGGGGCAGCAGGGAAAGAGGACACTTGAAGGACAGCAGGGAAGCTGTGCCTATCCCCTTGACCCTGATCTCTCTCCATGGAGGGTCGGGAAATGGGGAGGTGGGAGGGGCAGGGCTGTATTGGGCTAAACTGGCCCCTGGGTGGGAGAGCAGGTGGATGTGACCAGAGCTCTGAGCCTCTGCCTGTGGGTCTGTGTGCTCCCCCACCCCACACACACACATCCCTGTGTGCGGACCGCCGGGCTGTGCTGCAGTTTGACACCCCTCAGGGTGGCTGTCACATATTCCTGGGACCCGGCTGGTACATGAAAAGGCCAGCAGCCTGGTCGGGCCCAGGGCGGCCTGGAGAGCACCCTGCCCAGCCCACCATAGCCACATCTTCCAATCAGCCCACATCTTGTTATGTGAAGCCTCATTGTTATTATTAAGAACGACTTTCTTTCTTTTTCTTTTTCTTTTTCTTTTTTTTTTTTTAGAACAACTTTTAAAACTTTGGTGTGGCTCAGTGGATTGAGTGCCGGTCTGTGTGAACCTAAGGGTCACTGGTTTGAGTCCTAGTCAGGGCAGATGCCTGGACTGGGGGCCAGATCCCTGGTTGGGGGCGTGCAAAAGGCAACTGCACGTCAGGGCTTCCCTCCCTTTCTCTCTCCTTCCCCCCCTCCTCTCTAAAAATAAATACAATCTTTTTAAAAATAACTTTATGGACACGAAGTTGAGTCCCAGAAAACACCCAAGTGCATGACTATCCTGCCGTTCCGTAGCCTTGGAACCAACGTGGAGGCTAAATGTCGGTTCCATCCAGGCTCCCCCGCTGCTGGCTGCAGGGTGGGGAAGCCCGGCTTCCTGTACCTTGTCTTCTCACCTGGGGAAGGGAGATAATGCAACATCTCCCACAGGGTTCCTGGGCAGAGTAAAGAGCAGCCACGTACATGAGGTGCTGGCTTCATGCCAGCTGTGTGCCCAGCCTATGGGCACGGCCCGGTGATTAAGAGTCTGCTGGGCCCTCCAGTGCCCACACCTGCGTGTGTAATGGTGCCCCAGGGAGGCCTGAGTCTGCAGCCTGCTTTGTGTAGCCTGTGGGTGTGGTGCCCATGCCCTGCGGCTGCAGGGAAGGCATTTCCCCCAGGGAGCCCCACTTCGGCCAGCTTGGGGCTCCCTTTCCCCACCTGTCTCTGCCCGTGGAGGTGCTGGAGCCGCCAGTGGCTTCCTAGGGGCTGCAAGTCTCTCAGGGAGAAAGGCCTTCCTGCCACCTCCCTGGTTCCGCCAGCACTGAGGGGGCCTCAGCCCTCCAGAGCCTGCCCCTGCCCCACAGCCTGGGCCTAAGAGAGGGTCCAAGGAGTGGGGGACAGTGGGCGTGGCATGGCCCCAAGTTCTCCGGGGACTGCAGGCCAGGCTGACTGGCACCCCACTTTGCAGCCGGGTGCCCTTTCTCTTCCGAGGCAGCAGGCTGTCCCCCTCCTAAACGGCCTCAGGGGCGCCAGGCCTGCCCTGAAGGCCGCTGGTGAACCCTAAGGCAGACGGGGCTCTGGGTGGCACAGGGCGTGTTTGTGCAGGTGGGCGTGCAATTAGCCCCAGGCTGACGTTGGGAAGGGTGAACGAGTCAGAGGCCTTGAAAACCCATGTGGGCTTGGCAGAGGTGGGTGCAGGGCAGGGAACCCCGCCTCTGCTGGGCCAGGCAGCCACTGAGGAACCCAGCTGAGGCCAGGGAGCCAGCTCCTCCCGGCCGAAGGCCCCAGATATTGGGAGGGGCCAGGACAGCGGCCCCTGGCTGCACACCCTCCACGGAGGACAAGTGGGCAAGAACAGAGAGGGGCAGGAAGGCAGAGCCAGGCCCTCTAGAGGTGGTCCCGCTTTTGGGAGGTCCCATCCCTGACCAGGCCCATGGGGTCTGGACAGCCACATCAAGGACCCAGTGCGGAGGCCTGGAACCGGGACAAGCTGGGCACAGGGTCCCCGAAGGCAAGAGGGTGGGGGGCTGCCTAGGCTGCATTAGCCACTGCGGGGATGGCAAGAAAGGGGACAGTGTCCAGGAGGAGTCAGGGACGCCGGGCCCCGCCACCCTCTGGCTGGGTGGCCTTGGAACATCACTGAGGCTCTCAGAGCCCCTGCAAACACACTGCGCGATGGGACTGGCGGTGCCCCCTGCCGGGCACTCCCGGGGACCTCGGGAGGGGTGGCCCCCGGCGCTGTATGTGAATTGCCGCTGTTCCGCAGGAGGAAGAGGATGGCAAGGCCAAGTCCCAGCCCGTGGACGGGGCTGCTGCTGGCAGCACTGCTGAGCGTCAGCTTCCCCGGGGACATGGGTGAGTCCGGCGGCACGCCCCTGGGCACCCTCATGGTGGGGACACCCCTCTGAGGCACGGCGCTCACACGGAAGCCTCTCCCGGGGTGTCTCTCCTCAACACTCCTCCACAAATTGGCCCCTGGGGACGCAGCAAGAAACAAGACAAGCACAGTCCTCTTGTCCTGGAGGGGTGGGGGTGGCCAGGGTGTCCCCACCAGCAAATCGGCCAGCACCTCTGTTTCAGCCCCCACCACCCTTCCCCCGGGAGGCAAGTGGAACGTTCCGGGCTTGAGCCAGCGCTGCCCGGGTCTAGCCATGCTCCCGGGGCAGACCTGTTCCCCGCCGGCCTGCATTTCCCGCTTTGTGAACAGGGGGTGGGGGGCAGGGATGGGCCTGTGGCTGATGGGGTCCAACTGAGCCCACCTGCTCCCCCACCCAGCCAACCCCTGCAAGAAGGCCCAGGTGCGGAGCTGCACTGAGTGCATCCGTGTGGACAAGGACTGTGCCTACTGCACCGACGAGGTGAGTGCAGCCCCGCCACGCCCTGACCTGCCACGCCCCGACCCGCCACGCCATGCCCTGCCACGCCCTGCCACGCCACGCCACGCCACACCCCGGCTCCAGCCAGGTCCACACGGGCAGCAGCCTCAGCCCGCCTCCCGCTGGGTGGTTGGGGGAGAACAGTCCAGGGTCAGGACGCTCGGGGTCGGGACAGGCGCTGCACCCGCTGACCTGTCTCCTTCCGGCCAGGCGTTCCAGGAGCGGCGCTGCAACACCCAGGCCGAGCTGCTGGCCGCCGGCTGCCGTCTGGAGAGCGTGGTGGTCATGGAGAGCAGCTTCGAGTTGACAGAGGTGCCCGGAGCAGGGCCCAAGGGAGCTGGGACCCACGTGCTCAAGGCTGGCGGGGGGTGGGGGGTCTCCTCTGTGCCTGGCTGGGCAGAGACGGTCCCCACCCACGCCGGAGTGACCCTCCAGCCAGCTGTCCCCTCCCCTGGCCGCAGAACAAGGCGATCGACACCACCCTCCGCAGCAGCCAGGTGTTCCCCCAGGCGCTGCGGGTCCGCCTGCGGCCGGGCGAGGAGCGGCGCTTCGAGCTGGAGGTGTTCGAGCCGCTGGAGAGCCCAGTGGACCTGTACATCCTCATGGACTTCTCCAACTCCATGTCCGACGACCTGGACAACCTCAAACAAATGGGAGAACACCTGGGTACGGGGCCAGCGGGGAGGACGGGCGTGGGGGGTGGACAGGTGGCCTCCCTGCTGGCGACACGCCTGCTCAGGAGGCCAGGGCTCAGGACAGCGCACCCGCCCGCCTGCAAGTCAGGACAGGATGTCGGAACAGCCCCCCAGAACCATCCCCCCGCCCCCGTTGCCAGGGCACCAGGCAGGACTCTGGTCCCCCAGCCCCATGTCCCTCCTCTGTCAAAGGGACAAGGGCCACTGTGAGCACCAACTGGTGTGTGAGCAGCGTGCCCCCGACGTCCTCTGTCCTGCACCCTGAGCGCCACCCCCACGCCGAGTTGGGGAGCGGGGTTCAGCTGCCCCCTCTCCTGTTGCGTCCAGCCCGCGTCCTGAGCCAGCTCACCAGCGACTACACCATTGGGTTCGGCAAGTTCGTGGACAAAGTCAGTGTCCCTCAGACGGACATGAGGCCGGAGAAGTGAGTGGCTGAGTGGCCTGGCACCCAGGGAGCCCCATAGCTTTTCGCTGAAATGCGCCAAGGGGGCAGCTTCCCAGAGGCAGTGGGCCAGGAGACTGTGGGGTCTTCTCTCCCTTAACCCTCTCCCCCTCCTGCTTCTGCCCAGGCTGAAGGAACCCTGGCCCAACAGTGACCCCCCGTTCTCCTTCAAGAACGTCATCAGCCTGACCCAGGACGTGACGGAGTTTCGGAGGAAGCTGCAGGGGGAGCGGGTCTCAGGCAACCTGGATGCCCCCGAGGGCGGTTTTGATGCCATCCTGCAGACAGCCGTGTGCACAGTGAGTGTCGGGGTGCCTGCCGGCTGGAGGGGCCCCCACCGGCCTGCGCTCGTACCAGGCCTGCTCCCCAATCCTGGGTGGCCAGGAGCCACGGTCCCCCAGCCGGAGCAGCCACAGCCCACGTTTTAGCACTGGCCAGCCAGGCAGACGGGAGGGAGTCCTGGGGTTCTAGAATCTTCCGTGACCTGAGGCCCGCCTCCCGCCTGCTCTCCTCACGCATGCCCGTCTTCAGCCGGGCTGGGCAGCTGAAGGAGGCACTTCATTTTACCTGCACACCAGTTCTGTTTTGTTTCCTTCCTTTTGGAAATAACATACCCATGTGTTAGACAGCTTGGAAAACAACAGGCAGAAATCGCCCACGACCTCAGCGTCAGACAGGAGCCCCTGACCCCCTGCCAGTGCTTGTGCCCCGCCCGCCCCCTTTTCCACGGCTGGACTCACTGTACTTTTAACGGACGCTTGACTTGATGTGTTTTGTGTTCTGTCACGTGGTTTTCAGCACCTTCCCACATGTTGTCTCCTCTGACCTGGTGCCGCAAGCTGCTCTACCTATGTGAACCGGCCTTGGTCGTTTAACTCAGCGTGGGGACATGTTTCCATGCCGCTGAAATGGTCTTGGGGGTGGCCGTGACCCTGGGGGGATCGGTCAGCCGACCTGGCGGGTCCGCACCCCCTCCTGCAGGTCCCCGTCACCGGTGCCCGTTCCCCACACCGCCGGCGGTTCACGTGCTGCGGACCTCGTGCACCGTTCCTGATGGGGACCTGCGGTTTGTCCCGTCGCCTCTGCTGCGCGTGGCACTGCAGTGACGGTCCTCAGCGGTCAGCCGCTCCATGGGCTCCCCCTCCTTGCTCCCCACAGAGGGACATCGGCTGGCGCCCGGACAGCACCCACCTGCTGGTGTTCTCCACCGAGTCAGCCTTCCACTACGAGGCCGACGGTGCCAACGTGCTGGCTGGCATCCTGAGACGGAACGACGAGGAGTGCCACCTGGACGCCACGGGCACCTACACTCAGTACAAGACTCAGGACTACCCGTCCGTGCCCACCCTGGTGCGCCTGCTGGGCAAGCACAACATCATCCCCATCTTCGCTGTCACCAACTACTCCTACAGCTACTACGAGGTGCGCAGGGGGCAGTGGCCGGGGCCCCACTGGGCAGGAAGCAGGGGGGGGGTCCCTGTTCCTCCCCCCTCCCTCCCAGCATGCCATACTCCCTCCCTCCCCCAAACTGTCAGCACCTCCAGGCTGTGCCCAGGTGGCACAGGGAGAGCTCCCAGCTCCCAGACGGCTGGGGGCTAAGAGGGCGGACTCTGAGCCAGCAGGTTCCAGGCCGCAGCCACCCCATCTGCAAAGGGTGGGGGACCCCTGAGCTGTTGCCTGGAGTCGGCAAGACTGTCCTTGTCGAGGCTTAGCCCAGGCCCCCCCTGTCTCCCGCAGAAGCTGCACAAGTATTTCCCCGTGTCCTCGCTGGGTTTGCTGCAGGAGGACTCGTCCAACATCGTGGACCTGCTTCAGGAGGCCTTCAACGTGAGGCACGGGGCGCACAGCCTCACCCTCCCGGGGGCAGGGGTGGAGGAGGCTGTGGGCAGGGCGTCTCCAGTCTGGGTTGAGAGATGGGATAGGCTCCGGTGGGCTCTGCCACCTTGGCTCCCCACCAGCCCAGTCCTCCGTTCAGGTGGGGGCGGAGCACAGCCAGGCCCCAGAGGGTGAGCCCAGGTTCCCCCAGACCACTGACCACCGGCCCTCCTTCAGCGCATTCGCTCCAACCTGGACATCAGAGCCCTGGACAGCCCCCGAGGCCTGCGGACAGAGGTCACCTCTAAGATGTTCCAGAAGACGGAGTCTGGGTCCTTTCACATCCGGCGAGGAGAAGTGGTGTGCTTCCCTGGAGCCCAGGGCGGGAGGGCAGACACAGCACCCTGTGAGGGGGCTCAGTCCGAGTCGGGGTCCGGAGCGTGGCCTCCAGTGTCAGCCAGGCCTGGGCTTGAAGGGCCTGGGGCCAGCCCCTCCCCAGGCTTGTCCATAACGTGGTCTGCGCAGTGGCGGGGTCAGTCTGCACGGAGCTCAGAGGGTCACTCGGATGAGCGAAGGCCACCCGAGGCTCATGTTTTACTGCTGTCACTGCCATTCTGTTACTGTACCCAGAGGGAGAACGTGTCAGCCCTGAGGAAGCTTGGACAGGGAGCTGGGGGTCAGGGACCAGGCTGATTGGAGGCCTGAGGGCCAAGGGTGCTCGCGCCCCACCGCTGCGCCTGCCCCGGCCTGCCCCGGCTGACGGTGGGGTCTCTGCAGGGCACCTACCAAGTTCAGCTCCGGGCCATCAAGGATGTGGATGGGACGCATGTGTGCCAGCTGCCGGAACATGACAAGAAGGGCAACATCCATCTGAAGCCCTCGTTCTCCGATGGCCTCAGGATGGACGCGGAAATCATCTGTGACGTGTGCGCCTGTGAGCTGGTACGCCGTGGCCCCGGGGCAGCCGGAGCTGCTGAGCCAAGTGCCCCGAGTCCCAGGCAGGAAGCAGAGCCTCCTGGGGCCACAGGGGCCTCCCCAGGGTCCCGAGGGGCAGAGGCAACCCCGGCCCCTCCCCCCATACCTCCCAGCACGTTGTTCTCCTTGTAGCAAAAAGAGGTGGGCGCGCCTTACTGCAGCGGCCACGGGGACTTCATGTGTGGACACTGCACGTGTTACGAGGGCTGGTGAGTGCGGCGGCCCAGCTGGGGGGGGCACACCCGGTGCCCAGGTGGAGGTCGAAGCCCTTTGAAGTATGTGGATATGTAGGATAACTTGGAAAGGTGTCCGAGCATCAGGACACTGGTGAGCGTCGGGGTGTGGGGGCCGGGCGGGGAAAGGAGGCCGACTTTCTACCCCGACCTCTGGGACCTTTAGTATTCCCACCGCTGGGCACACATGCCCACGTCAGAAACGAGCTCATCCACCAAGGGCAGCAGGCCTTTTAAAGTGCCAAGCTCTGGAGCGAGTCCTGCACGAGGAAGGGACATGGCGGGGTTGGTCCCCGGGGTTTGCATTTGCTCGGCTTCCGTGGCTGCTTGACGTGGCCTCCCGGGGCCTGGGCTGTGGCTCCCGTGGCCTGGGCTGTGGCTCCCGGGGCCTGGGCTGTGGCTCCCGTGGCCTGGGCTGTGGCTCCCGTGCAACGGGCGGCAGGAGCCCGGCCTGGGCCCAGCTGAGGCCCCGACTGGCGGCCCTCCTAGGAGCGGCAAGACCTGCAGCTGCTCCACGGGCTCGCTGAGTGACACACAGCCCTGCCTGCGGGACGGAGAGGACACGCCGTGCTCAGGGCGAGGCGAGTGCCAGTGCGGCCAGTGCGTGTGCTACGGGGACGGCCGCTACCAAGGCCGCTTCTGCGAGTATGACAACTTCCAGTGCCCACGCACCTCCGGGGTTCTCTGCAACGGTGAGACCAGCCGCTATGGCGGCCGGGGACGGCGGCCCAGGGGGTTCCCGCCTGGACTCAGGATAGGGGTCCGAATCCCCGGGTTCCCCTGGCCCTCCCCCAGAGGCCCTGAGCGCCTCCCAGCCCAGGCCTCTCTCCATGGACAAACTTGATGCCCAAGGCCAGTGTGATGCTCGCTCCCCTTGTGGTGGAGACCCGGCTCCCCTGCGGCCCTGCAGTCTGCTGCCCCCTCCCTGCTCCACCCTCCATCTCGTGACACTGGGTGCCACCCAGCCCGGTGGTCGCTGGTGCCAGCGCGGTGGGCTTGCCTCGCCCAGACAATGCTACATTTCCAGCAGGCGTGGCCTGGAGCTGCACACCCACTAGTGTGGCCAAGGCCATGGGCACATAGTCTAGCCAAAGCTTAGGAGCCGGGTCGGGTCACAGAACCCGGACAGCACGGAAGCACCGAATAGCAGAATTAAGGAGGATAAAGGAAAATCCGCACATCCAATCCTTTTTAAGCCCCAACTGTGCCCCTGGGGATCAAACCCTTGCTTTTCTACCCTTTTGTCCATTCGGGGCCTGTGCGTCCCGGAGAGCTCAGAGCAATGCAAGGAGAACCGGCACAGCCTCAGCGGCAGAGCTGGGAGCTGGAAGAGGGAGATGCCGCTGGGGCCAGAGGCGGGGCCAGAGCGCAAGGGGCCTGGCTTCCTGTCCCAGGCGGGTCTAGTCTCGTCCAAACTTTCCCTCGAAGGACGAGAAAATAAACGTGTTTCCGCTTGGCGGGCCATATGGTCTCTGCCACAAGGACTCAGCTCAGCCACTGTAACAGAAAACAGCGACGGGCGGCACGTCGACTGAGTGTAGCGGTGCCCCGGGTGCCCCGGTGAAACTTTGGCCAAAACAAAAACAAACAAACAAACAAAAACTTTTGCAAACAGAGGTATTGAGGTCGATTGGGCTGCAGGCCATAGTCACTCAACCCTTATTCCAGTCTCAGGATGTCGGACTTTCTCCTTTGGGCACAAGAACCATTAGAGGTTTTTGATTTTATTTTCTAGCAGTTTGTACGTTAACCTTGTGTCCAGACACCTTGCTAAACCTCACTTGTGAAATGTACTCATTCGTACAATCTTCTCGATATTTTATGACGTGTTTCTGATACTCGCAAGTAGTGACAACTTTATTTATTATTGCCCAGTACTCCGTTTTATTATTTTTTCGTACCTTATTGCACGGGTCAAGACTCGTTAGGGGTCTTTAAACAGGGGGTCACCCAATCGGGTTTGTGTTTCGGGATGGTCACTCTGGCTGCTGAGTGGGAAGGAGAAGGTGGGGTGGAGGAGGACAGATGGGGGAAAGGTGGTCCAAGGAAAGCAAGGACGGGATGGCTCTGCCCCTGGTCGGAGGCGTCCTGGCTGTCAAGGCTCAGCCCCCTCAGGTCCTCCTCGGCAGGTGGGCAGCCTGGACTGCCGGTATGATGGGCTCTCCTCCCCTTTCCCTCCTCCCTGCAGACCGGGGACGCTGCTCCATGGGCCAGTGCGTGTGTGAGCCTGGCTGGACGGGCCCGAGCTGTGACTGCCCTCTCAGCAATGCCACCTGCATCGACAGCAATGGGGTAGGCCCGGGCGTAAGGCCGGCTGTGCGGGGTGATGGAGGGAGCCCCTCGGACCACCTGCCCTCTCAGGCAGGGATGGGGCCGCTGCTGGCTCACTGGGGCCCCCTCTCACCCCAGGGCATCTGTAACGGGAGAGGCCACTGTGAGTGCGGCCGCTGCCACTGCAACCAGCAGTCCCTCTACACGGACACCATCTGCGAGATCAACTACTCAGCGGTGAGGCCAGGGTTGCTGGGGTGGAGGCCTGGGGACCGTGGCACAGGGCAGAGTGGACAGGAGGAGGGGCTGAGCCTGGTGCCACAGGAGCTGGGCAGGGGTGGAGGCCGGGGATGGGCCTGGCAGAGGCCTGCCCTGCACAGCACCCATCTGCCCCTCCTCTCCCGCCAGGTCCGCCTGGGGCTCTGCGAGGACATGCGCTCCTGTGTGCAGTGCCAGGCCTGGGGTACCGGTGAGAAGAAGGGGCGCACATGTGAGGATTGCAGCTTCAAGGTCAAGATGGTGGATGAGCTCAAGACAGGTACCGGGCAGGGGCGGAGGATCGGGCGAGCTGACAGCCTGGGCATGGGGACATTCAGGGCTTGGGGGTGTCACTTATCCGAGCCGGAGCAGGGGGCTGGGCGGGGGGCTTGTAATCCAGACAAGGGTCCGTGTACCAGAGGGCTCCCTTCCGGCCCATGGTAGATGGGGCGAACCGCAGAGTGGGGGGCACTGCCTGGGTCCCGGGCCCCTGCTGACTGTGCGCTCTGGCTGACTGTGCGCCCTGGGCCAGCGGAGGAGGTGGTGGAGTACTGCTCCTTCCGAGACGAGGATGACGACTGCAACTACAGCTACACGGTGGAGGGACACGGCGCGCCCGGGCCCAACAGCACCGTCCTGGTGCACAGGAAGAAGGGTGAGCGGGCAGCTGGGCAGCCGAGTGGGGTGGCCCGCCCGACCCGGGCCAGGAACGAGCACCCCCTTTCTCCCCTCTCCCTGGCTCCCCGAAGACTGCCCCCCCGGCTCCTTCTGGTGGCTCGTCCCGCTGCTCATCTTCCTGCTGCTGCTCCTGGCGCTGCTGCTGCTGCTGTGCTGGAAGTACTGTGCCTGCTGCAAGGTGACTGCCACCCAGGGGTCGCGCCAGGGCCGCAGCCCCGGGGTCCAAGTAGGTGGCGGGGCCAAGCCAACCCCCGTCTTCGGACCAGCTCTCCCGGCCCAGTCGCTGGCCTCTGCCGACCTGCATCGGCTGGACACCTGGCTGCGCCTGACAAGGGTCTGGGACCCACAGGGAGGGAAGGGCCCTGCTCACCAGGAGCTGACAGTCGTGCTGGGGGGCAGATAGGAGAGAGCCAAGCCTGGAGGACAGCACAGCACAGGATGCGGAGTCGCAGGCCGGGCAGCACTCGTAACCAGAGAAAGGCCGTGGTCGAGTAGGGCTGCCCTGTCAGAGCCGTCAGCCCTCGGGGTGCATAGCGCCCCTCCAAGCAGGAGCGGGAATGGAATTCAGTGCTTCCCACGCGGGTTGATCACAGAACCCTGATGGAGGGGCTTGACAGCCCAGGGTCCCATGGCACAGGCTTTGGGAACGCTGTGGCTCCATCACCCCTGTCCCACCCTGCGTGCCCCCGTCCGGATCCCTGCAGCTGCAGGAGATGCTGGTGTCTGGGGAGGCACTGCGGTCCCCCTGGGCCGTTGCTGGGGTGGGGTGCTGGGAGCCTTCCAAGGCCTCATCGCCACCCTCTGTCCCCTAGGCCTGCCTGGCACTTCTCCCTTGCTGCAGCCGAGGTAGGGCCCTGCATGTGCAGGGGTGGGGGGCCTGCCGGCTCTGCCCCAGCGGGGGGAGGGGGGCGGTGAGGCCGGCCTGGGAGAGGAGGGAGGCCCTGCAGTCCCATCTAGGGAGGAAACCCTGTCCCAAAGGTCACATGGTGGGCTTCAAAGAAGACCACTACATGCTGCGGGAAAACCTTATGGCGTCGGACCACCTGGACACGCCCATGCTGCGCAGCGGGAACTTCAAGGGGGTCGACAGGGTCCGCTGGAAGGTCACCAACAACGTGCAGCGGCCTGGCTTCGCCACCCACGCCTCCAGCACCAACCCCACGGAGCTGGGTGAGCACCAGGGCGGGGCCGCGGCGGTGCCCGAGGACCACCCTTCCCGGTGGGGCTGCCGGCCTCAGGCCCCCAGCGAGCCGGGTGCCCCCATCCTAGCGTGGCTGCTGGGGGGGAGGCTTCTGCGGTGTCACCTGTGCAGGCGCTAACGTCCCCTTGTCTGGCTGCCCCCAGTGCCCTACGGACTGTCCCTGCGCCTTGCCCGCCTCTGCACTGAGAACCTGCTGAAGCCGGGCACCCGGGAGTGTGAACAGCTTCGCCAGGAGGTGGAGGAGAACGTAAGGCAACCCGGTCCCTGGGCCGGGTGGGCCCCGGGGGTGGGGAAGCCACGGAGCGGCTGTGGAGTGTGGAGTTTTGGGGACAGGAAAGAGGGGCTGTCTCAGACTCGTGCCTGGCATGGGGTCACCCCGGGGTCTGTTCCCTGTAAATTTTCCGCAAGAGGACGGGGCCCCAGCTGGTCCTGAGCAGTCCCCTGGGTCTGGATGGCTCTGGGTAGAGGCCCACCCAGCGCCCCAGCCTCACGGGGCTCCCTTGCCTGGCAGCTGAACGAGGTGTACAGACAGATCTCAGGCTCACACAAGCTCCAGCAGACCAAGTTCCGGTGGGTCCTGTGTGTCCAGGGGCGGGCAGGGGGTGGGGGGCTGCCGCAGGGACCATCCGGGTCTCAACCCCCCTTTGTTGCCCACAGGCAGCAGCCCAATGCCGGGAAGAAGTGAGTTGAAGACGCGGTGGGACAGCCCCAGTCGCCTGCCCTGTCTGCTCCTCCTCCACACCCCTGCCTCATTTCCGTCCTCTAGGAAGGGAAGGCTGTCTGTCAGGGTTTAGGACCTTCATTCAGAAATACTAATGGGATGAGCCAGCCCTGTACAAACAGGCAGACCTCAGGGAACCAGAGGGACCCCAGAGAACTGGGACCAGGGTGGGCCAGGCCTCTTTGCTGTGCTGCATCTTCTGGGTGGGAGTAGTTCCATTTCACAGATGGGATCACTGAGGTCGGGGAGGCACCAGGCTTGGCTGAGGCTGCAGAGCGAGGTGGTGGGGCCAGCATGTGCCTTCATGACTGTCAGGTCCTAAAGAACCTGCACTTTCTTGCTGCGCCATATCTTGTCCCCTGACAAGGAGAGGACAGGCAGGAGAAGGGCACAGGGATACATGCCAACCTGACCCCTTCCCACCTGCCCCCTTCCCCAGGCAGGACCACACCATCGTGGACACGGTGCTGATGGCACCCCGCTCAGCCAAGCAGTCCCTGCTGAAGCTGACGGAGAAGCACGTGGCCCAAGGGGCCTTCCACGAGCTCAAGGTGGCCCCCGGCTACTACACGCTCACCGCGGACCAGGGTAAATGGGAAGGCTCCCCCAGGGACGAGCTCACTGCTGCCTCCGAGCCCGGGCGGCCCCTGCCTTGATCTGACCACCCCCACCCCACGCAGACGCCCGCGGCATGGTGGAGTTCCAGGAGGGGGTGGAGCTGGTGGACGTCCGCGTGCCCCTCTTCATCCGGCCAGAGGACGACGATGAAAAGCAGCTGCTGGTGGAGGCCATCAACGTGCCCGTGGGCACTGCCACCCTCGGCCGCCGCCTGGTCAACATCACCATCATCAAGGAGCAAGGTCGGTCGGGGTGGGGAGGGGAGCAAGGGGCCAAAAAGGCGGGGGGCCTTGGATTTGAACAGAAGGGGGCCTGGCTGTGGGGCCTAGCAGACCACTTAAGCCTTGTGAGCCTTGGCTTCACCGTCTGTAAAATGGGCTTCAGGATCCTAGGTGCTGTGGCTGGAAAGCTTTACATGGAGCTTCTGTCCCAGTCGCAGGGGGCTGAGGCCTCCCAGGCCACCCCACACCCTCCCCTGCTCTCTCCCTGTGGCCTTTGACCGAGGGATTGAACGGAGTCCAGCAGGGATGGACTGGGACCCCGTCTGCCCACCCAAGTCCACCCCACCTGTTGCTCCGACTCGGCCTCGTCACTGGTTGTGCCCCCACCGGCCCTCTTTCTCGGCCTGGACCCTTCCAGATGTCCACTGGACGCTGTTCCAGTCCCCTCAACTTTTTCTGGAAGAGGTTTCCATCCTGTCCTTTGTCGTCCCCGGAGTGGTGGGGCGGGGAGTGACAGGCAGACTCCGGGGCCCGGGCTTGGCTGGCCCAGGAGGGCAGGCGTGGAGAAGGACGGAGGCCACACCCCTCTGACTGTCCCGGGCCCCTTGCAGCCACCGGGATCGTGTCCTTTGAGCAGCCTGAGTACGTGGTCAGCGGCGGGGAGCAAGTGGCCCGCATTCCTATTGTCCGGCGCATCCTGGACAACGGCAAGTCCCAGGTCACCTACCGCACACAGGACAGCACGGCACGGGGCCACCAGGTAAGGTGGCGCCGCAGCACGGAGGGCACATCCCAGGGGCACGGCGGGAGCAGGATCTGTCGGCCGCTGGATGCTGGCGGTGGCCCTGGCTGGCCTCCCCAGGACACATCCGCCTGCTCCTGCCACCTTGCAGCAGGGGTGTCTTACTCATCGAAGGTGCCAGTGATGCACCAGAGACTGGGGCACAAGTGGGCTGAGTCCCCTTGGTCACTGGGCCGAAGTGTTGGGGAACAGCCAAAGCCAATTGGCGAATGTGCATGGTTTGGCTTTTACAGATCTGTGAGTTTTCCTGAGTCAATTGTCAACATTTAAAAACTAAAAATAAGCCCTGGTTAACATGGCTCAATGGATGGAGCATCGGCCTGTGAACCCAAAGGTCGCTGGTTCGATTCCCAGCCCGGGCACATACCCAGGTTGCAAGCCAGGTCTCCAGCCAGGTCTGTAGCTGGAGGCAGGTGAAAGGCAACCATACATGGATGTCTCTGTCCCTCTCTGCCTCCCTCCCTTCCCCTCTCTCTAAAAATAATGAATTTTTAAAATCTTTACAAAAATAAATAAAAATAAAAATACGTATTCCAATAAAAAATGAACTCAAAAATCAGTAAAATCTAGTCTTCCTGGGCCCATAGGCCCATTCAGCAAAGAGGACAGGGAGTATGTGCTCTGCCAGCAGCCCAGCCACACAGAACCTTCTTGTTTTAAGATTTCACTTTACTTTTATTTTATTTTATTTTTTAAGATTTTATTTCATTATTTTTAGAAAGAGGGGAAGGGAGGCAGAGAGGGAGAGAAACATCAATGTATGGTTGCCTTTCATCTGCCTCCAGCCACAGACCTGACCGGAGACCGGGTTTGCAACCTTATTATGTGCCCTGGCTGGGGAATCGAACCTGAGACCTTTGGGTTCATAGGCCGGCGCCATTTTACTTTTAAAAAGATTTTATGTCCTTATTTTTAGAGTGAGGGAAAAGGAAGGACAAGGAGGGAAAGAAACATGAATGTGTAGTTGCCTCACACAACCCCTACTGGGGCCCTGGCCCACAACACAGGGTTGTGCCTAGACTGGGAATTGAACAGGCGACCCTTTGGTTCAAAGGCCAGAGCTAAAGCCACTGAGCCACGCAGCCAGGGCTGAATCCGCTTTTTATTGGTAGGAGCAGTTTTCGTTACTGACTCCATGCTCCCAATAGAAACTCCAAAGAAGAATTTGCGTGTCCAGAAATTTCACTGACCAGGCCATAATATATGAGAGATTCTGGCTCTCCTGTAATGCTGTTATTAAAAATGCTTTGGTATTTAACAATTTTTTAAAAAAATACTTACTATTTTGTAGGTTTTTATTTGGATTTTTTTTTAATCTTTTTTTTTTTTTAAGATTTTATTTCATTATTTTTAGAAAGAGGGGAAGGGAGAGAGGCAGAGAGGGAAAGAGACATCAATGTATGGTTGCATTTCACCTGCCTCCAGCCACAGACCTGACTGGAGACCTGGTTTGCCACCTAGTTATGTGCCCGGGCTGGGGAATCGAACCTGCGACCTTTGGGTTCGCAGGCCGGCGCCTTAACCACTGTGTACCAGCCAGGGCTTATTTTGATTTTAATCTGCGTGTGAGTCTGACTACCTGCGCTTGGAACTGAAATGTTATGTTGGAGCTCCGCCTAGTGGTCACTTATGAGAATTGCACCCCATTTTAATTTTAATGCACACCTGTGGGATTTTAAAAAACGACTGAAAAATGGAAAAACGAATAAAATGAACACATACTTACCCTTTATAGATCCAGCAGCTGTGGATATTTGCTTTCTCTCTCTTTCTATGTAGACCTAGGTACACATGCATGACACAGGTACAGATATGCTCTATGATTCTGCAGAGACAAGGAGAGCAAGGTGTCTTGTTTAGTTATATTGTCTGGATTTGTCCAAGTTGTAGGCTTCATGGAGACCTCACACACTCTTCAGGCAGAGGCCAAGAACAAGGTTATTCTACAAAGCGACAACATAACGACCAAACTTAAGAAACTTCACATTATACCAAATAATTAGTCTACATTCAGAACTCCCTGTGTGCACTTGTCCTAATAGATCCTTGCTTGCTTTTTCCCCCAGGCTAGGAACCAAAGATCTGGTGTTGCAGTTTGTTGCCCTGTGCCTTTTTTTTTTTTTTTTAATATTTTATTTCATTATTTTTAGAAAGAGGGGAAGGGAGAGAGGCAGAGAGGGAGAGAGACATCAATGTATGGTTGCGTTTCACCTGCCTCCAGCCACAGACCTGACTGGAGACCTGGTTTGCAACCTGGTTATGTGCCCTGGCTGGGGAATCGAACCTGCGACCTTTGGGTTCGCAGGCCAGCGCCTTAACCACTGTGCTACCAGCCAGGGCTTGCCCTGTGCCTTTTTAAAAAAGATTTTATTTATGTTTAGAGAATGCACAAGGCATGGAGAAAGAGAGGGAGAGAAACATCCATGTGTGGTTGCCTCTCGTGTCTCCAGCTGGGGACCTGGCCTGCAACCCAGGCGTGTGCCCTGACTGGGAATCGAACCGGTGACCCTTTGGTTCGAAAGCCAGCATTCAACCCACTGAGCCACACCAGCCAGGGGTGCCATGTGTCTTTGGGCTCCTTTAATCTAGAGAATCTCCCCAGCTTTGTCTTTCATGACTTTGACTTTTTTTTTTTTTTTTTTTTGACTTTGACCTTTTTTAAGTGTCCCCTCTCACAGCCCACGTCAGTTGTCTTGCAGGTGACTCCTGCTGTTTTCACACTTGCTGTATCCAATTCTGGGTTTCAAAGCATTTGAATTCGCCTCGAGTGCAAGGTGGGCCTGACTAGCTCCGCCTGGAATTGAAATGTTGGCTTGGAGCGCCACCTAGTGGTCTTACATGAGAACTGCAACTTATTTCCATCGATTTAATGCACAGCTGTGGGACATAGAGGAAAAACTCGGGGGCATTAAAGGTAGAAAGTCGGAGCTGGTGAACGCACCCCGCTGCGGAGGAAGGACTTGGGGGCTGGCAGGGTCCTAGATTTCAGAGCCACAGTGTTGAGGACCCAGAAGTCCCAGCTCGTCCAGAATGAGAGCCTGGCTGAGTGGGTACCTGCAGGTCTGCAGTGCACCCCTGTCGCTATCATCCCTTGGTCAAATCCTGGCTCCACCCAACTCCTGTGTGATCTTGGGCACATTTCTTCGCCCCTGGGTTTATATGGCAGAGGAGGTGCCCTATAAAGGGGGGCCGTTCTGTGTTGATGGGACGGTCGTTAGTGCCCATGAGGTGGGATGGAGCGCCGGGCCTGGTCTGACCCCTCTCCACCCCCAGGACTACCTGCCCGCGGAGGGCGAGCTGCTGTTCCAGCCTGGGGAGACCTGGAAGGAGCTACAGGTGAAGCTCCTAGAGCTGCGGGAGAATGACTCCCTCCTGCGGGGCCGCCAGACCCGCCGCTTCCACATCCAACTCAGCAACCCCAAGTTTGGGGCCCGCCTGGGCCAGCCCCACTCAGCCACCGTCATCATCGGGGACCGAGGTGGGCAGAGCCAGGGGTCCACTTAAGCTGGAGGGGAGGGGAGGCTGGGTCCATGTCAACCAAGGCTGCTGGTCTTAGCAAGGAAAACTACCGGACGCCCAGTTCAATTCCCCCTCAGGTAAATGACGAGCACATTTGCAGTATAAGTACACCTCATGCAATACTGGGGGCGTTTATTCAAAATGACAACTTATCTAGGCGCCCTGCATTTTATCTGGCACCCCTACTTCTCAGCCAGAGAGGCTGGGGTCAGGTGGCCACCGGCCAATTGAGGTCTTTGAGTTCTGCCTTAGTCTCAATTAACATGCAGGTGTTTCTGTACCGGGAGGGGTGAAATGGTTAGTTCTTATGGGGGGTTAGCCTCCAGGCTGTGAGCACCCCCAGAGGAGGCGTACGCAAGAAATGGGAGAGGAGAGGGTTACTCTTGGGAGGAGGAGGGACAGGGTGGAAGAGAATGAGCAAATGTCCTTAGAGGAACATTCTTTGGCTGCCCGTGGGACACGTGGGAAAAATAGGGGCAGGAGAGCTGCCTCCTCCTTTGTCCAGAGACCCTCCTGGGTTCTCCACCCACTGCAGCACCAGCGGCAGGGAGACTGGGTGGGTCAGGTGTCACTGGTTGCAGCTGGGCCTTTCGCTGGGCCTCCTGTACCCCCTGGTGGCGAGGGTGGGTTCCAGCCCCCCTCAAAGGCAGGCTGCCTAAGCAGATTGTCCCGCCCTGACTTCACCTGACACAGATGAACTGGACCACAACTTCAAGGGCCAGACCTTGTCAAGATTCCCAGATGCCCCCAGTGACCTGGGTGCCCCACAGAACCCCAACGCCAAAGCTGCTGGGTCCCGGAAGATCCACTTCAACTGGCTGCCCCCTTCCGGCAAACCAACAGGGTACAGGGTAAGGTGGCGGGGGGTGGACAGTGAGGGAGGGGATGCTGAGGCCTGGCAACCACAGCAGAGGTGGCTTCCCAAGGCCAGAGGACCCCGAGGGAGAGTAGGGGGCATGCCTGGCCCCAGCAGCCAAGCATGAGTGGACAGGGGGGTCCCCATCTCTGCCCTGGAGCTTTTCACACGGTTGGCCTCCTTCCCGGAGTGTAGCCTCTGCCCCCACCCGAGGGAGACAGCCCCGCTCTGCCCCAGCCCTGCTGTGTGAACCTGGCACGTCACTCCATTTCTCGGGGCCCCTGGCGTCTCATCTGTGCAAAGGGGACAACAGGGCAGGAGGTCAACGGAGGGACAAGCGGCTCTGGCCCTTGGGGTTCCCCACTGACCAGCCCCTCCCGCGGGAGCAGGTGAAGTACTGGATCCAGGGTGACTCCGAGTCCGAAGCCCACCTGCTTGACAGCAAGGTGCCCTCTGTGGAGCTCACCAACTTGTACCCCTATTGCGACTACGAGATGAAGGTGTGCGCCTACGGCACGCAGGGCGAGGGCCCCTACAGCTCCCTGGTGTCCTGCCGCACCCACCAGGAAGGTGAGGCCTGGCCTCGGCCACCCGATCGATGTCTGTGTCTGTGTCCGTCCTGATGTCCTGCGGCCGGTGCGCCCAGCCCTGCCCCCCACCTCCCAGAACTCCGCCCCCCCGCTGCTGACAGCTCTCTTTCTGCCCCGCCCCCCAGTGCCCAGCGAGCCGGGGCGTCTGGCTTTCAACGTTGTCTCCTCCACCGTAACCCAACTGAGCTGGGCGGAGCCAGCCGAGACTAACGGGGAGATCACGGCCTATGAGGTCTGCTACGGCGAGGTCAACGAGGACAACCGTAAGGACCCGCCCTGCCTTCTGCCCCGGGGCCGCAGCCATGGAAGGGGTGGGGCAATCACTGGGAGGGAGCCCCCATGTCTGGTCTGAGGCATCACTAGGTTTGTGGTCAGGTTGCATTTCAAGATGGGGCCCAGAAGCTCCCAGGGCTGGAGGGGACATGGGCAGGGTCTTCCCAGGTGGCCACCTTCCTGCACAGGTAACCAGGGTGGCTCATTTTTATACTGCTCTTGTAGGGCCAGAGTTAGCAAATAAAAACAGGACACCCTGAATTTCAGATTTTCAGGTGACAGTGGGGCCACCTTGAGTCCTGACTGCCACTTTACTTAGTGATGAGCCCTTTGGAGAGTTGGTGACACTTCTATAAACCAGTCACGTCCAGGGTCTCAAGGCTTGGCAGGCCAACCACGGGAGTCCGGCAGCTGCTCCCTCCCTGCTGCGATCCCCAAGCCCCCTGGGTGCCTTTGGGGTTCCGCTCTATCAGCCACAGGGCTGAGGCCAGGCTGGAGCCGCAGGGCCCCTCTGAAGTGCTCCCCCTGCCCAGGACCCATCGGGCCAATGAGGAAGGTGCTGGTGGACAGCCCCAAGAAGCGGATGCTGCTCATCGAGAACCTGCTGGAGAACCAGCCTTACCGCTACACAGTGAAGGCGCGAAACGGGGCAGGCTGGGGGCCCGAGAGGGAGGCCATCATCAACCTGGCCACCCAGCCCAAGCGGCCCATGTCCAGTGAGTGGGGAGGCCTGGGACAGACATCAGGGGACAGGAGGCCAGGTTGGGGGCCCCAGCTCACCCCCTTCTCCCCTGCAGTCCCCATCATCCCTGACGTTCCCATTGTGGATGCCCAGAGTGGGGAAGACTATGAAAGCTTCCTCATGTACAGCGATGATGTCCTGCGCTCCCCGGCTGGCAGCCAGAGGCCCAGTGTCTCTGATGACACAGGTGAGACGGCTGGGGTCCCTGAGAGTAAAGCAGGGGGTCCTGGGTAGAGGCTGGGGCTATCACTGGTATCCGGAGAAAACAAGGGGTCCAGGGACTACTGGGCATGAAGGTCAAAACTAAAAGTCCCCTTCCAGGCCCAGATGAGTATTTGCAGAGTTCATAGCCTGGCAGGCACAGGGGGGACAGGCCAGCATGGCACATATGCCATCGTGAACATGAGGACAGGGAGCCGGATGTGTGCCGGGGGCAGACGCTCAGTCTCCTGCAAGTGCACACCGACCGTGCCCACGGGACTACGTGGGAACACAGCTTTCCCACCCAGGCTCGCCAGCTGTGCCACGGGGCAGGCCGCTCAGCCCCGGGCTGGGCGGGAGCAGGGGGTCTGCCCAGGAGCCCCAGAGCAGCCCCTGGCCCTGCTCCTCTTCCCGCCTTTGACTCTGCTCTTAGCGGGGACTCTCGGTTGCTCAGTTTTTCGTTCTGGCTCCGCTGTGGGAATTCATAGAAGTCACTTGCCCCCTCTGCGCCTCAGTTCTCTGACCTGAACAATGAGATGCCAACCATTGGCACGAGGGGCAGTCCTCCCAGACTTGTATTTTCCGCCACCCCTGTCTGGGGTCTCAAGGGATTTTGGGGTCTGGGGTAAAGAGCTGCTGGTATGACTCAGGTGGCCTGGTTCAGCCGCTACTGACACTGCCTGTGAACATGGTGGCTTCTGGAACTGTCCCTGGGAGGCTGGCAAGGGGCAGATCACTGTTTCCAGGATACAGGCAAGAAACTGAGGCTCAGTGCAGGGATCCCTCCCAGCTGGGGACAAAGCCAGGTGCCCGGGCTGGTCCAGGGGCCTTTCCTCGCCAGCTGCTGCCCAGGCTGCACTGACTCACCCGAGGGCCCTTCCGCTCGCGCACGGCCACGGGCCTCGCCTGTCGCCGGCTCCCGGCCCCTGCGATGCGCCCCCTCCGCCCCCACCTGGATCCCAAAGAGCCCGAAGACCATCCACGTCTCGGCGCTGCCAGGGTCCCGCCCGCAGCCCCCGCGCCCACCGGCGGTGCCAACGCGCCCTTCTTCGTTCCCAAGGCGCCAGCTGGAAGTTCGAGCCCCTGCTCGGGGAGGAGCTGGACCTGCGGCGCGTCACGTGGCGGCTGCCCCCGGAGCTCATCCCGCGTCTGTCCGCCAGCAGCGGGCGCTCCTCCGACGCCCCCGAGCCGCCCCGCGGGCCCCTGGACGACGGCGCCGAAGGGGGCGCGGGGGGAGCAGCGGGAGAGGGCGGCGACGCGGGCCGCAGCGCCACGCCAGGGCCCCCGGGAGGTGACCGGCGCGCCCCACCCCGCACCCACCCAGGCTCGCTGGGCTACGCTCCCGGGACCCAGCCTGGGCCCGCTGCGGCCGGGCTGCCCGGTCAGGCCCCTGCCCTTCCAGTGGATGAGCAATGGCACGGAGGCCGACCCACAGCTGAAGGACCCCCAGGGCAGGCGTCCGGCTCTCCCCAAGGCGGGCTGACTGCCTAGCGGCTTCTCACCTGGCCAGAGGCTGAGGGTTGCAGGAGCTGTGGCTCCAGGCACTTGGGGCCTCAGTCGCTGTGGCCCGAGGGAGGAGGCTGGTTGAATGGAAGCCAGGCCTCTGGAGGGTAGGTCATCCCGGCACTCCCAGGGCCGCACGTCCTGGTGCCGCCCTGACCAGGCACTGCTCTCCCCCGCAGATCACCTGGTCAATGGGCGGATGGACTTCCCCTTCCCAGGCAGCGCCAACTCCCTGCACAGGATGACGACGGCCAGCGCCACCTACGGCACCCACCTGAGCCCCCAGCTGCTGCACCGAGGGCTGAGCACGTCCTCCACGGCCACGCGGGACTACCACTCGCTGACTCGCACGGAGCACTCCAGCACGCTGGCCCGAGACTACTCCACCCTCACGTCGCTGTCCTCCACGCACAGTGAGTGCCGCCCCCTCCGGCTGCGGCAGCGGGGCCTGCTGCCCGCCCCGCCCACCCTCCCACGACATACTTCGGCCCTCACGCGTGTTTTGTCCTGCCCTAGGCCTCCCTCCCATCTGGGAAGACGGGAGGAGCAGGCTTCCACTGTCCTGGACCTTGGGGTCCCGGAGTCGGGCTCAGAGGAAGGGGTGGCCCCCCTCCAGAGACTCACCAGACTCTATAATCCTGGCCGCGCCGCCAGCGGCGCCCTCACGGGGCCCAGGTAGTACAGGAGGGCCACCGTGTGCCTCAGCTGTCCCGCTCCATCTGCCACCCATGGCCCATTGCAGTCACTGCTCAGAGCACCGCTTTCCCTCCATTCCATCCGCACCAGTGCTGAAGCATAGCAGCCTCTGCCTGCCGGGGGGTGCGGGCGCGGCCTGGGGTGGGAGGGGCCCGGCCAGCTGACAGGTGGGGTCCTGGCTGACTGTGCCGCTGGCACAGGCAGGGGCCACACCCCCACTCTGAGGACTTGTGGGAGGTGCTGGGGGCCTGGACCCAGGGGGTCCCAGGAAGAGGGAGCCACCTGGCCAGCTGTCAGCGTAGCTACCGCAGCTGAGGGACATCAGGGGTTGAACCAGGACTTCCTGTCCGGGGACCCTCTGGCCCAGGCTGATGGTGGCATCCTACCTCCAGGCTCCCGTTTGGCTGCCGGGGTGCCCAACACCCCCACCCGCCTCGTGTTCTCAGCCCTGGGGCCCAGGTCCCTGAAAGTGAGCTGGCAGGAGCCACAGTGCGATCGGGTGCTGCAAGGCTACAGCGTGGAGTACCAGCTGCTGAGTGGCGGTGAGGCACGGCCCTGGGGGGCTGGTGGGGTTGTGGCCCTGAGCTGTGAAACCCAGGGGCACCGGGCTGTGGCAGGAACCCCCTGAACACTCAACCCCCACCCGCCTTTCTGCTGCAAGGGGCTCCCTCCCACACCCCGCATGGCCCTCATTGCAACTTTTTCAGTCCTCACCTGTCTCCCTGGGACTCTACACTGTCCCCTAGGCTGGGCTTTACCTGATAAGGTCTCTCTGCCTAAGGCCCCAGGGCCCCTGCCGGCCTAGGCGGTGCCTTTGCAGGGCCTGGGAAGTGGCTCATCTCTGGGCACTCTTGGCACCAGAACCTGGGCCCATCAACAGCTGGAAGGTCGGTGGGATTTCAAACCCACCCACCCCGTGTGTAGTCTGAACCACTGCTAAGCTGGGCTCAAACCACGGCTCGTCCTGGGTGGGCAATGACCAGGTCTTTGGTGAAGCCTCAGGAAGGCTCAGGCTGGGAGCAGGAATAAAGCTGCCCCTCTGTCTGCTCCCATCCCGCCTCCAGGTGAGCTGCATCGACTCACCATCCCCAACCCTGGCCAGACCTCGGTGGTGGTGGAAGACCTGCTGCCCAACCAGTCCTACGTGTTCCGCGTGAGGGCCCAGAGCCAGGAGGGCTGGGGACCAGAGCGTGAGGGTGTCATCACCATTGAGTCCCAGGTGCACCCTCAGAGCCCACTCTGCCCCCTGCCAGGTGAGCAGCCTCTCTGACCCTATCCTGCCCGCGGCTGCCCCACGCACCCACTGACCGCTCCCTCTGCTGCCCCCAGGCTCCGCCTTCACCTTGAGCACGCCCAGTGCCCCAGGGCCCCTGGTGTTCACCGCCCTCAGCCCGGACTCCCTGCAGCTGAGCTGGGAGCGGCCTCGCAGGCCTGAAGGGGACATCCTGGGCTACCTGGTGACCTGTGAGATGGCCCACGGAGGAGGTGCGGCCCCAGGGTCAGGGGCGGGCAGGGGAAGGGTGGAGAGGGAGGCAAAGTTGCTAAAGACGTCTTCCTGTCCCAGAGCCAGCCACCACGTTCCTGGTGGACGGCGACAGCCCCGAGAGCCGGCTGACCGTGCCGGGCCTCAGCGAGAACGTGCCCTACAAGTTCAAGGTGCAGGCCAAGACCACCCAGGGCTTCGGGCCGGAGCGCGAGGGCATCATCACCATCGAGTCCCAGGATGAAGGTAGACCCCTCTGCCACCCCCACCCTTTCTCTGCCACCCCGCCTGGCATCATCACCTGAGCGGCATGTCTGCCCACTCCAGGCGCCTTCCCACAGCTGGGCAGCCACTCTGGGCTCTACCAGCGCCCGCTGGCTGGCGAGTTCAGCAGCATCACCACCCACACCAGCACCGAGCCCTTCCTCCTGGGTAAGTTGCTGCAGGGGGCTCCTGGCTGTCCTGGAGCAGGACCTGGACAGAGCCCTTTAACACTTCTTCCCCTGCAGATGGACTCACTCTGGGGTCCCAGTGCCTGGAAGCGGGTGGCTCTCTCACCCGGCATGTGACCCAGGAGTTTGTGAGCCGGACGCTGACCACCAGCGGGACCCTCAGCACCCAGGTGGACCAACAGTTCTTCCAGACCTGAGCTCCGCAGCCCAGCCTGCTCTACCCTCAAACCTGGACCCCACCATCCTCTCTGCTCTGCTCCGCCCTGCTGGGACCCCTGGTGGCCCCACCCACCCACATGCTCATCCCAGGCCTCTGGGGGTAGGTGTCCTCTGGGAGGCATGAAGGGGACCCTCTGGCTGCCCCCATCTGCCCCTCCCAAGCACATGTGTAACCAAAGAGCTGGGACCAGCATGACAAGGACCAGCTGAGTTCTGCACTCAATACACGACTTTTCCACCTGGCTCTGTGCTATGCGGTGCTGTGCGTGCTCCGGGCCTGCCCAGCGCAGGGCAGCGGCTGCAACACCCACCCTCTGCTGGCCACGCACACACTCCCTCCAGACAGGCAGATGCGACAGACTGAGGCAGTTTATTGAGCACCCAGATGCGGAGGGCGGGCACCAGGCAGGAAGTTCCCGGCCCAGGGGAGCGCCTCACAGGAACAGCTCCCGGGCGCCGTCGGCTGGCTGGGAGAGGTAGAAGGTGGCGGTACCCCTGTACTGCGCCTATGGGAGAGGCAGGGGGGGGTCTTAGCTCCCAGGAGCAGGGGACCTGCTTCTCCTGAGTTCCCCAGGCGGTGGCCGCCACCCACCTGTATGTGCTGCATGGCTTGGGAAGCAGCAGAGGCCTCCAGCAAAGTCACCGTGCAGCCACCAAAGCCGGCGCCGGTCATGCGGCTGCCGTAAACCCCAGGTGCGGACAGCGCCGCCTCCACCAGCTGGTCCAGTTCTGGGCAGCTCACCTCAAAGTCATCCCTGGAGGGGCAGACAGGAGGGGCGAGCCTGGGACCAGCCCCCCAGCCCTGGGGACCGTGGTGCCGGGTACCCAGGGAGGCCTCACCTGAGGGAGTGGTGGCTCTCCACCATGAGGCGACCGAAGGCTCTGTAGTCGCCGCGGGTGAGGGCAGCCGCTGCTTGGACTGTGCGCCTGATCTCCCCCACAACATGCCGTGCCCGCCGGTAGCTGTCCCTGCTCACCAGCTGCCTGCCAGCTGGGGAGGAGGGGAGTCAGCAGACCCACCACCCCACTGCCCCAGCCCCTGCAGATGGGGGGGAGCAGGGCGCCATGGCTCCAGGGCAGTGGGGGAGCTGCAGTCGGCGCCTCCCCTCCCTGAATGTCCAGTGGGACCCCCACCCCACTTGGGGCACCTGGTAGTGGGGGCTCCATAACCCGCAGTTAAAGCCCTACACCCACGGTGAGTGGGCACAGCGCTGCCTTCAAGGGGCTGCAACAGAGCTAGAGGCGCAAGAAGCGCTGCAATTTCTGTAGACTCAACCCTGAGGGCTGGGGCCCTTGCTGGGAAGGGGGGAGCCCAGGCTCGCGGCACAGGGACACCAGCAACCAGCAGGCTGCGGAGGGCAAGCCCTAGGGCCCCAGGGGAGGGGCGCGGCTGACCACCTCGGGCAGCGTCTGAGGCTGCAAGGGGTCAGAGGAAGAAGAGGTGGGGAAGTGAGAACTCAGGTGACCAAGTTTCAAACAGGAGCGGCAAGGGCAAGGAAATACGAGGCAAGGGCAAGTCAGAAAACCTGCGGAGGAGAAAGGATGGCGGGTTCCATTGTGGGCCAGGCCCAAGGTGCCAGCCAGGATGCCGGGCACAAATGTGGGGCACAGGCTCAGACCTGGGTCCATAGAGTGGGCAGAACCTGGCAGACGTCCCGGGGACGGGCCCTAGCATCTCCCACCGGCGCCCTGCCACCTTCAGGACGGAGCACCCCCAGCCCAGCTCTCACCCTCCAGCTCCTCCATCTGCACATCCCGAAGGCTCTCCTTGCCCAGCGCCCGGGCCACTTCCTCACATTGGCGACGACGCACGGGGTACTCGCTGGAGGCCAGTGAGTGGCGGACGTTGGAATTGGTGATGAGCACAGCCAGCTTGGAGTCTGACAGTGGCACCAGACTTGTCTCCAGGGACCTGGGGTGGAGTTGCAGTGGGAGACAAGGTTCAAGGGTCGGCCTGCCATGACCTACAGGGGACATGCCCCGCCTACATGCTCCACCCAGGGAGAGGGTCACCGAGGAGCCCCTAACCTGCAGTCGATGAGCAGTGCGTGGTCCTTCTGCGCCAGCAGAGACACGAGCTGGTCCATGATGCCGCAGGGCACCCCTGCAAACCTATGTTCGGCCCGCTGGCACACCTGGGCCCGGGCAACGAGCGCCCCCGAGTCTGCGGCACAGGATTAGATGAACAGGCCAGGGCCAGGACAGGGCACAAGGGGAGGGTGGGTGGGAGCAGTTCCAAAGCTGCTCCGGGGAGATTCCCCACCCCCGCCCCAGGAGCTCACTGCATAAGAGAAAAAGCCCTGAGCTCAGGAAGGCTGCGCTGGGAGCTGGGTTCGAGGCGGTACCTGGGCAAAGCTGCTGCAGGAAGGTGTACGTGGCTACCTCCAGGGCCGCTGAGCTGGACAGTCCACCCCCCAGGGGCACGGAGCTGACCACCACCGCGCTGAAGCCGGGGAGGGGCGAGGCTGCAGGGAAAAAGCGGTGTCAGTAAGCTGGGCTGTCTGGGATGGTGGGCACAGGAAGGGCCCGCATTTTGGTGTAAAGGGAGGAAACTGCCTGATGACTGCTTCCAGGCATGTGTCACACATGACAAAGGCTGCCAACCTGCTGGGCCCAGAGGCTCATGGCCCCTCATCCTTCTACCCTGAGGTTCAGGGCTCTGGAGGCCAACAGGTTAGGGTTTGAACCTGGCTCTACCAATCATGTCATGGTCGGCCCAGGGCAAGTCCTGGACCCTCTTGGGGCATCAGTTTCTTCATCAGTACAATGGGTACAATGGGACGCTCCACCCTGCCCCTCCGTGGATGGGGCGAGCTGATGGGTTTTATGGTTGAGAGGTTGGCTCTTGTGGCCAAAGCTGCCCCTACCTGGGTAGTGTTGAATCACTCCCTTGACATAGTTGGCCCATTGAGGGGTCCCAGGCTCCAGGGACCGCTGGTCTGTGGGCAAGGGAAACTGCAGCCGCCTGGGCTCATCCGCATCCTCAGAGGTGGTGAGGAGGGAGACGAGGCCGTCGGTGCGGGGGCTGCCCACCATCACGGTCACCAGCTGCAGGGCCTGGCAGGAGAGGAAGCGCATGCAAAGCTTCCGCCGGGCGAACACGACGCACGAGGATCCTGCCATTACCAAAGAGCTCAGGAATGTGGGGCGGGGGACAGACAGGAGGGTGACCTTTAGGCTCCGCCGGAAAGGAGTGGGCGTGTCTCAAGGAAGAGCCTGAGCGCGAGCTGGCCTTGGGGGCTTAGGCCCTGCCCCCGGCCTCGGCGCGGAGCGCGCAGACCTGGACTCTGCCCCCAGCCCGGGCTCCCAGCGGAGGGGCCCCGGGGAGATGGCGCTCGAAAGGCAAACACAATCAGAGGACCTCCCACTTTGGGGTGGCCTCCGTGTCCCAGGCTGCACAGTGGGGGAAGAAGAACACCCGCCGGCGAGCAGGGAAGCACGAGGCACGTCCGCGCCCCACCAGCTCCGCTCGCCACCGACCAATCACCAGCCCCGGGCCTGCTCCCCTCCCCCCGCGGGACTCCGGCCAGTTCCCGCAGCCGCTGCGGCCTCGTGGAGGCCGAGTCCCAGGTACCGCCTTCCACGTGCAGCCCGGGGGGCCCCACCTTCGGCGGAGACTCCCCGGGCGCTGGCCAGGGCCCGTAGCCCCCAGCGGGCGGGCCTGAGCGAAGAGGCTCGGCACACCCCCGCCCGCCGACTCCTCGCAGGTTCCCGCTTCCCGTTCCCCCTTCCTGCGCGAGCCGAGCCGCGCCCCGTCCCGGGGGGCTCCCCCACGTGCTCCTCCCCCAAACTCGACTGAGCCCAAGTTTCCGCGGCCCGCCCAGCAGTTCAAACGGGGACAGGGCGCCTCCCCACACCGCCCTGGTCCGCCCTTCCGGCGGGGCGGCCTGCGCCGAGGGGCGGCCGGGTGCCCCGCGCCCTCACCATGGGCAGCACCAGGCCCTGGTTGTAGTCGGTGTGCTCCCCAATGAGGTTGACGCGGCCCGGTGCGGACGCCGCCAGCTCGGCCTCGGTCCCGAACTCCTCCCGGAAGGCCCTCCGGGCCTCGGCCAGCAGCTCCCCGAGCGGGGTTTGCCGCGCAGCAGCCATGTCGCTCGCCCTCCACCTCGACTGGCGCAGCCCGGTCGGGGTCGGTCGGCGCGGGATGCGGGGGGCGGGGCGCAGCGGGCGGCGTGCATTCTTGCACTCGCAGCCCCGCCCCGTCCCCCTTCCGCCCCCGCGCCCCGCCCCCGCCGGCCCGCAGCGCCCGACCCCGCCCGCCGGCGCCGCAGCCCAGGTCCGGCTCCCCTGCGGGGGCGGGGCGCGCCAGCGCGGGGCCTGGGGCAGGATGGCTGGGCGCGCGCCAGCGGCCTGGGCCCTAAGCGGGCTTGGCCTGGTCGGGAGGTCTGAGTGCGGCTCCCTGGCTGTGCCCACGCGCACCCACCCCTAGCCAGTCACCCAGCCGCTGTCCAGCCGCCCTGGGTGTCCCAGAGGGATCGTCTAAGTGCTAGAGTCCTGCAACCGTGATGGCTCATCAGCCCGGGTCATGGGCCCCGCACTCAGTGTAAACAGCGATAGAGCCGAGTCTGGGGTGACCAGGGAGTCATTTTGCACAGGCTCCTTTCCAGGGTGGACACGACGGACACACTGCACTGCTCCTAGCTGCGATGGCAAAGGGCAGCCACGGGCCCCGCCCCGGGCCTGGAAGGACCTGCCACAGCGGCTGACACGGGTTGGGCTGTGAGCCTGAACAGGGGTTGCTAAGGGCTGAGGGAAGTGCAGATGGGAATGGGGGGTGATAGCCGGGGGTACTGAGCTTTCTCTGCGGTGTAGAAGACACTCTAAGGTCCAGTGTGGCGGAGGTCGCGCTATCTGCGAACATACTAAGACCATGAATTGCACGCTGCAAATGGGTGAGCTGTATGGTATGTGCAGTGTATGCTGCGGCTGGTTGAAGTGGGTTTCAGATGCTGGCTGGCATGGCTCAGTGGGTTGAGCTCCCACCTGTGGGCCGAAAGGTTACAGGTTCAATTCCCAGGCAAGGCACTTGCCTGGGTAGCTGGCCAGGTCCCCTGTTAGGGATGTGTGAGAGAGAGGCAACTGAGTGATGTAGCTCACACATATCAATGTTTTCCTTCCTCTCTTTCTCCCTCCCTTCCCCTCTCTCTAAAAAATTAATTAAATTAAAAAAAAGAAGAAATGGACTTCAACTCACAAGGCATGCCTCCCAGCAAGGCACTGTTCTATGGGGGCAGTGGTGAGTGAAATAACCCCTTCTCCAGGAATCTTTTACCAATCTCAGTTTTTAATTTTTTTAATGAAGACTTTATTTATTATTTTTAGAGAGAGGGGAAGGGAGAGAGGGAGAGAGACATCCATGTATAGTTACCTTTCACCTGCTTCCAACTACAGACCTGGCTGGAAACCCGGCTTGCAACCTGGTTATGTGCCCTGGCTGGGAATCGAAACTTCGACCTTTGGGTTCGCAGGCTGGTGGATTATCCACTGAGCCAACAGACAGAGCAGTATTTCATTTTTAAATTTTTATTGATTAGAGAGAAACATTGATTCACTGTTCCACTTTTCAGTGCACTCATTGGTTGTTGCTTCTTGTGCGTGCAGGGATTGAACCTGCAGCCTTGACATATTGGGATGACACTCCAACCAGCTGAGGGACTGGGGCCCCACCTCAGCCCCAACGTCCAGTAGGTCTCTTTCCTTGGTATTGTGGGACTTCAGGCAGATGAGCCCTAGTTTCTCATCTGTAAAATGAAGCAAGTGTCTCTCCTCTAACAGATTGTTATAAAAAGTGCCTAGCACTTAGTAAACGCAAAGTAAATGTTTGCTGTTATCAGTCATCCTTTAATTCTGCAGACAGTGGTGGACTTTCCTGCGTGCGACTGGCCTGGCAGATAAACGCGCTCTGGTTGGGAGGCGGACGCAATCTGGTTACTGTGACAATCACTGGCAAGGAGGAGGGGAAAACTTTCCGAGCAAGAAGAGAGGAGGAATCCTGGCTGCCGGGAAGGCCACACACTAGTTTTTGATTTTTGTTTTTCCATGGTTTCATTTGGCCACACACTAGTTTTTGATTTTTGTTTTTCCGTGGTTTCATTTTGCTTGAAAAACACGTTCATTTGGTCATCCTCCTCCTTTGTGTTGTCTCCATTGTTCTTGGAGAGCCTGTTTGGCTCTGAAAGGGAGATGCTTCCGTTTGCTCAAGATGGACTCTGAAACATTGGCTTTATGCGGGAGATGTGCTTTCGCTCAGTTTTGGTTTTTTTGTTTTTTTTTTTAAAGATTTTAATTATTTTTAGAAGGAGGGGAAGGGAGAGAGGCAGAGAGGGAGAGAGACATCAACATATGGTTGCTTTTCACCTGCCTCCAGCCACAGGCCTGACTGGAGGCCTGTTTTGCAACCCTGCTCTGTGCCCTGGCTGGGGAATTGAACCTGTGACCTTTGGGTTCGCAGGCCGGTGCCTTATCCACTGTGCCACCAGCCAGGGCTGTTTTGTTCTTATGGCGAAAAAAGTAAGGGTTTATTTTCCAGAAGTGGCCCATGCTCAGCGACCGGGAGCTGACATTCAGAGACTGGCTCTCCATTCAGTCTTAAATCCCGTCTGGCATGTCACATGAAATTTGTTGAGACATTGTTGGCCTTAACCTTAAACGCTTCCTGGCCAGATGTCACAGAATTGGGGAAGTGACACTTTTTTTTTCTTTTTTTTTAAATTATTATTTTTTTTACCAATGAGGCAATTTATGAACCCAGCATCATTTGTTCTACGTTCTGCCCCGCTTGGCCCCGCCGGGCTCTAGAGCTGGGCTCTCGCTGCCACCGCACCGCCTCCCTCCTCGGAAGTGGCACTTTAATGGGAACACTGCATCCCGAGATCTGTCTTCTATGTCACTGGTCAAAAAACTCACTTGTATAGAAGAGAAAAAAAGAGAAGGAGGGAGGGAGGGAAGGAGGGAGGGAGGGAGGAAGAAAACGAGCCTGGCTGGTGTGGCTCAGCGGACTGAGCGCCAGCCTGCAAGCCAAAAGCTCTGGTTCGATTCCTGGTCAGGGCACACGCCTGGGTTGGGGGCCAGGTCCCCCGTAGGGGGCACACAAGAGGCAACCAATCAATGTATCCCTTGCACATTGATGTTCCTCCCCCTCTTTCTCCCTCCCTTCCCCTCTCCCTAAAAATAAATAAATAAAATATTAAAAATAAAGAAAAAGAGGGAAATACTTGCATCAGCACTGTCAGAGCCAGATGGCGCACCGCACTGAGACATCCTGATAGGATTCCCAGTAATACTCAACATGCCAGCCGCCTAGAGGTCACCAAGGCACCTGTGTTCAAGCCATGGTGGACCTGGCCCACAGGTGAGGACGGGCAATTCAGACATCCCTCTTCTCTCCCAGGGGCTGTGTCTATTATCTGTGTGCCTAGTCCTTATCCCTTGGGCCCTCCCTGTTGGACTTGGCCTTTCTTTTTCTTTCTTTCTTTCTTTTTTTAAAAGATTTTATTTTTATAGAAAGGGGAAGGGAGGGAGGCAGAGAGGGAGAGAAACATCAATGTATGGTTGCCTTTCACCTGCCTCCAGCTATGGACCTGATTGGACACCTGGCTTGCAACCTGGTTATGTGCCCTGGCTGGGAATTGAACCAGCGACCTTTGGGTTCACAGGCCGGCGCCTTATCTGCTGTGCCACCAGCCAGGGCTTCTTTTTTGTTTTTTAAAAATTGTTTTATTTTCAGAGAGGGGAAAGGGAGGGAGAAAACCATTGATCAGTTACTTCTCAAAGGCCCTGAACTAGGGCCCTTGCTGCAACCTAAGTGTGTGCCCTGACCCGGAACTGAACCAGCAACCCTTTGGTTCACAGGCCAGCACTCAATCCACTGAGCCGCATCAATCATCCTGGACTGGGGACTCTCTTCACATGATGAAGGCACTGCATGCAGCTCTGGCTTCTTGCAGTCACAGTCTGATTCCCTGATGGGACTGGGGGCCGTATCTCCCAAGCAAAATCTCCCCACAGGGTCTCTGAAGGGGTTTGCTCTCAGTGGATGGCCACGCTCTCACCCACTCTGGGAGGTTTTTTCCTAATTGTTCCCAGGGAGTTAACCTATCTCCTGACTTGGGCCCCCTTTGCTTTTCTGTAATAATGATGATAACACCTTCTGAGGGATTGATAATATTAATCTGGGCCTCGTGCAGCCCAGTATCAGGGTGGGCACCTGAGTGGAAGGGCCCTGCTGGGTGCTGACCGCTGGCCGAGTCTGTTCTGATTGGTCGGTGCCCTTGACTTCTGTTGCCCAACATTTGAAAAATCACCAGAATTTGCACAGATTATTCCATTAAATCCTGACAAGCCTATTTGGTAGGGACTTTTTATTCCCACTTTACAGATGAGGAAAAGCAGCACAGATACGTGAAGAAACTCATCCAAGTGGGACAGCTGGACCCTGAACCAGTGTCTGTGCGACCTCGGCCATCACTCTGTTCTCTTGAGCACCTGGACCTGCTGCAGCCTCTGCGTATGTACCAAAGCGTTAAGAGCTAAAGCTCAGCCTCTCAGTAAGGGGCAGGTGAGAGCTGCTGTCCCAGACCCCTGGAGCCCTGCTTCCTACGTTAGGTGTTCCCATGGGGCACCAGGCCGGCAACCACGGTGCCAGGAGCAAGCCACCAGCTCGGCTGCGGGTCAGCAACATGGCGGAGCCTCTGCCACGCGCCAGCCCAGCTCCAGAGGCAGGCAGGGTTCACACCTGGCCTTCAGCGCTCTAGGAGCTTCTCGTCCGTCCCTCCCGGCTGAGAGAGGACAGCTGCAGGCCACATGTTTATTTGGGGCCCCAGCCACACCCCTGAAGCTCCTGCCCTCTGGCGGAGGGCCACCCTACCAGCGGCCAAGGAGCAGCAGCCAGACTCAGTAGGTGCGGCTGAGTGAGAAGGTGCGTCTCCTCTGGAGCTCGTGCTGAGCACTGACTGCAGCTGGCAGCCCCCAGGGTGGGCGAAAGGACTGAGACTGGCCAAAGGCAGGGTGCTAGGGAGGGGAGGCCCGTGATGCTGGAGCCTAGGACCTGACTCCATCCTGTCCCCTCTGCAGACACTCTGGGTTCATGCTAGGTGGGAGCTTCTGGGAAAGGCCCTGGGGCCCAGCAGAAGGCTTGGGAAGGGAGCAAGGGATAATGGAGTCCAGGCACCATCTCCCTGGGACACATGCAGTCCCTCACACACCCTGACTGTGCCCAGGCGAGGACCCCAGGACAGCGAAGGCACAGCACACAGAAGTCCCGTCATTACTCTGCCTGGGATGACAGAGGAGTTGCGGTGGAATCCTCTGCTGCCAGGGCTCCTGGGCAGTTAGCTGCACCCCGAGGAGCAGGTGCCCCCAGGGAGGGAGGACATGGGCCCCCGGCCCCTCCTCACAGCACAGCCTGTTTATAAATGAAAGTTTTCTCAGCTGCACTCACCTTGGCCCACAGCCCTGCTCATTCCCAACCTACTGGCAAAAGGGTGAGGAAACCAAAAGGCCAACCACTGGGCACAGGAGGACATTTGCAGCTTTCTCCTGGGGTGCTTTGGGATGTGGGGTAGCATCCTGGGCAGGAGCCTGGTCCTTCCTCTGGCCGTGTTCTCCGGAAGGCAGCCAAAAGGCCATCTGTGTTGAAGTTGCTGGCCAGAAGCCAAGTCCAGATGGTGGAGTGGCCCAGGCTGGTGACATCCTGAGGAATTCCCACGGGTGAGCAAGACCACCATCAGGGTGAGGGAGAAGCTACAGGGTCCAGGCAGGGCAGTGCCAGCTCAGCTGTGGCCTTAGACCAATGCCTGGGTGCTGAGGCCATGGGGGTGGGGACAGGATGCCCAGGGGTGCGGCTCCAGGCTCCGGTGCCCAGTGAGATGCTAGCCATGGAAAGCTAGAGTGAAACCTGTGCACTGGCTTTCCCTGCGGCAGGCTAGGGGGACCTGGTCCCACCCTGCACACACTGAAGGGCAAGCCAAGCCCAGGTGGTGGCCACTGACCCCATAGCAGGCAGGGGACTGGCCCAGTCACCCTCCGCTGCTCCTCCTGGGGGTGATTTCAAAGGCGGCTGCTCCCCGGTGGCAGCACAAGGGCCAGGCATGTGGCGGGGCTTCCAAGGAGCCAGGTAGGGGTGCCCCAGTGAGCCCACTGTTTGGAACAACTAAGGGACGACTGAGGAAGTGAGTGGTCGAGTCCACTCCCGGCCTGCCAGCTGGGTGCAGGCAGCAGCTGCAGCCGCCCCCACAGCCAGGCGAGGCAGTGGTGGGAGGCCCAGCTTGCTGGCCCCTCCCAGGTACCCCCACCCACCTGCTTGTGTAACACAGGCCCAGAGAATCTGTGTTAAGGACGAGTTTGGGAGATACCCTGGGCTTGAACTGTTTGCTTCCCGTCCTTTTAATGTCACCTTGGGTTTTGTAAATGGGATAGAATTTGTAACGTCCCTTATAAGTGACAAATGTGGTGCACATCCTAGTTCTGGGATGACGCAGGGAGACTTGAGACCCAGGAACACGGACCCACAGCCACTGCCACTGCATCAACACGCTAGAGTGCAAAGGGCAGCACAGGGGCTCCCTTCAGTCTTGTGGGAGCCAGTGGGGCCCCATCAGGGTCCCTGGCACTTGCAGTCCTCACCTGACCCGGCCCGGCCCAGGAGAGAAATGACAGCAGAGAAGAGCTGTCCTACACCACCATTTGCATCCCTGTATGGACAGGGGCTTGCCCGTCTTGTGACAACGCCCTCCACCCTGAGTGGAGTCAGAAGGCAAGGCCCCCGAGACAGTGGCTCAGGAAATTTTGTGCAAGTAAGTGGGATCATTCAAATGCACACCATCCAAGTCTCAACTTCAGAAGCTTTTTCACCAAGGGCACACCCCTTCACCAGCTCGCACTTCTGCATCTCAAGACTGTCCCCGTGCCCACAGTGGGCATAGCCAACGTGGCCGGCTCCCTAAGACCCACACACTCGTGCCTCCTGGGGAAGAACGCCTCGTCTTTCCGGCTAGTTGCACTCCAAGCTGCCGATTCCAAGCTGCTCATTAGAACCCAAGAACCTTCTGCATCAGGAGTGGCCTGGGGTGAAGGCTCAGCTGTCACGCTCTGGTTTCCATGGGTGACTCAGCTGACACATTGCCATGGCTAAGGTGGTTCCAGCTGGCACGCTGCTCTCAAGCGCATAGCACCTGCCAAACTCAGGACCGAGTGTGAGGAAACGGTCAGTGCTCCAAAGATGGCTATGACGAACCTCCTAGAAAACCAGTTCCCCATGTCGGAGTCCACATTGGATGCTTCCCTAAGGCTCGGGAAGTCACAACTCCCCCCAAAACCATTCAAAGTTTGTCTCCACCAAACCCCCTTCAATTGTAAATTGACCCTTACTAGAAACGCGTGCCATCAGCCACACGTCTTTGCTACACCTCCACACACGTGTGAGGACGAGTCACTACCACCACTGGACTCCGTCACTGCTGGCCACCGCTCCCGAGGGCTTTTCCTACAGAAAGTGGGGTTTAGCCCAGCGAAGGCTGCACCTCTGGTTGGTAACTACTTGCTGTGTATAGAGAACCACTGACCACAGTTCAAAGGTTCACAACATCCGTAACTCGAACCTTAACATTTAGGGGGGAGAGAGAAAAAATCCAAAATACTTCTTGGCCTGTTACCCCCCAGATGGTTTGTTCCTTGACAGCAGAGGGAGTAGTGGTATTCTATCTCGAGCTCATGCTGCAAATATGGCACAGGGCCTTTCACATGTTAACTGCTTTTCTAACTAAAGGATTCCTTTGTCTATCAATAGAATTCAAAGTTCAACTGAAAATATGGGATACAAAAACTTAAGCAGCAGGTATATTAAAGAGTGTTTGTTTACTCAATTTAGGGTTTTGACACTTAGTTGGATAAACAAGTTTATTTGTAAATTTAGTCAACATACATAATTGACCTAAACACTTGAATAGAAGGATAAATTTCAAAACCACTTGGAAGACCATCTCTGATTTCCCAGGACTGCGGACCATGGCACCTAACCAGACACCATCTTCCTGGCAGAGGATCAGTGGCTGGAGCAGCGTGCCCACCACACAGTTCACACTAGGGGTTAGAACACAAACGCCCCAATAAAAGAACCCACGTTTCCTCTTAGGAGGAGAAAACTCAACCTAGTTAAGAAACCAATCACAACACAAAAAAAAAGCTGCACTAACTAGTGGGAGTATTAGTAACAGATGATGCTGGTGTGAGTAACTTATAGCCTAGAGCCCTTATATAAATAAAATCCCCGCGACAGCCTGCAGCGCCCACTAGAGAGTCAGTTACCACATGGTAGAATGAGGACTTCTGCAAGGTATTCATTTGCAAAGCACTTTACTGCTATGAAACAAGTGCAGTCCGGTCTGGGAAAACCAACCGGACCCTAAATTACACACACCTCAATGACAAGACTCCCCACATGTGAATGTAAAACATTTAATTTAAAAATGTTGACACTACAATATATAAAATAGCTATTATAAATGCACATAGTGTATTCTATAGCTGCCATGTTTACTTTTTTTTTTTTAAGGAAACTGTAAGTTACACTGTGGTTAAGACTTGTATCCTCACCCTTGGAAAAGCCCACATTCGGTCACAGTGATGCATGGTCAGACTAACAGCCCCAATTGTTAAACACTTGGATCAAGTCATAACCAGTTTTATTGCAAAAGGACCCTGTACACATTAATCAATTCTAGTACCTTAATAACTACCCAACAAGTCATTAACATACAGAAACATGCATCATGAGAAGCAAGAAGTATCACCCATCCCTTCTGCATATTAGCAACTTGTCACTCCCGAGCAAGCGCTCGCGTCACTGAGGTCTGAGAACAGTCACTTATCGCATTCATCCTGAGTGAAAGATGGAATGACTTAAGTACAAATGCAACATATTATAAACAATTTCTTACAAAAAAAGTCACAAATTAAACCAAAGTATTTTACAGAATTTACTACAAAACACCGTAAAAACCGCCTGCGCTTAGGCCCTCTCGCCCCGTATCCGGCGCGCCAGCTGGATGTCTTTGGGCATGATGGTCACTCTCTTGGCGTGGATGGCGCACAGGTTGGTGTCCTCGAACAGCCCCACCAGGTACGCCTCGCTGGCCTCCTGCGGGACGAGCGCGTCAGCTCTGCGGGCTCTGCGAGCCCCGCGGCGGCGCCTCCCCCTCCCCCGCGCCCCGCCCGGCCGGCCGCTCACCTGCAGCGCGCCGATGGCCGCGCTCTGGAAGCGCAGGTCGGTCTTGAAGTCCTGCGCGATCTCGCGCACCAGGCGCTGGAAGGGCAGCTTGCGGATCAGCAGCTCCGTCGACTTCTGGTAGCGGCGGATTTCGCGCAGCGCCACGGTCCCGGGCCTGGGCGCCGAGAGCCGGGACGGGCGCCGGTTAAGCGGCCGCGCCGGCGCCCAGGGCCCCCGCCGGCCCCCCGCGCGCCCCCGCTCCCCTCCGCCCGCCGCCGCCTACCTGTAGCGGTGCGGCTTCTTGACCCCGCCGGTAGAGGGCGCGCTCTTCCGGGCAGCCTTGGTGGCCAGCTGCTTGCGGGGCGCCTTCCCACCCGTGGACTTGCGAGCCGTCTGCTTGGTTCGGGCCATCTCCGCTCACCTACGGAGACCTCCGTGACCGCGGGCCCGCGCCCGCCCGCCCCGTCCCGCCGCGCGGCGGCAGATGGCCGAGGCCGCCCCCCCTCCCCTAATGACTCAGGCTGGAGCGGCGGCGGCCTCCCCCGGGAGGGGCAGCGCGGGGAGGAGTCACTTCCCCTCCGCGACGGGCGGAGGCCGGCTGCCCGGAACCCGGCGCCGAAACCTCGTCATCAACCGGCGTGAAAGTCCAGAGACGCGACTCCGGAGCGAAGCCGCCGAGGAAACACTCCCGGCTTCACGCCCCACGCCAGCGGCCTGGGCGGCCCGGGCAGCCCGCACCAGCCGGCACTCGGCTCGCAACGGCCGCGGCCGCGGTACCGGCGGCTGGCGCGGCCTCAAGCCACGAGTAAACCCTTGAACACTCACCCAACGCCGCAGTCCTAGGCCGCTGCTCCGTTCGCCGCGCCGCTCCTGCCGCCCAAGGAAGAAGCCGCAGACGCCCAGCAAGGTGAAGTCCCTGCTCCAACGAACACCCAAACCGCTTTGCTCTAACCCCCCCGGTGCCTCCGCTTTTATATCCACGCTGCACGCTGCGTCTCTGCATCATAGGACTCTCATTTGCATAGACCAACGACTTTTCCTATTGGCCAGAGCTTTCGCCGACGCGTTGACATCCCCCGACACAAAGGCCGTGCTTCGGCACTGCTCGCTGATTGGTGGATATCTAGGCCGATGATTGGCTGTTAAAGTGGCCTAACGATTGGGTGAGAGCAAAGAGAAATGGACGAATCAGAGTTTAGCACCAAGCGGCTCTTCTCATTGGATAAAACAGAGCTATGTTTGGATCCTTCCCTTGGTTCCAAAGCTCTACAATAGAAAGTCAATGCAAATCAATTGTATTGGGCCCCGTCAGGACTCCAGAGTTCGGAAAGGCAGAAGCACAACCTTATTTGCATCAAGGGTTGCAGTCAATATAGGAAGAGGTTATTTAATAAATTTTTTTGTAAATATATTTTAGTGTAAAATAAAATGTGTTCCCTATTATTAGTTTTTTCGTTAACATTTTGGTACTTTTAATTCTCTTTTTTTTTTTGTTCCCAAGTTTTTATTCAAGAATTCATAAAATACTCCAGGTAAATGTTTTAATTCATTTTAACATTTTGATCGTTAAGTACGTAGTGTAAATGAGAATTAGGATCCAGTAAATCACATATTGCCAAGTGTTTTATATATATTTCATGTACATTTTACCCAAAAGTCAGTTGTTTTTTGTTTTTTGTTTTTGTTTTTGGTAAGGTGGAGAGGGGCAAAGAATAGTTACAAAGAAGCAAATATCAATAAATTATATTATTTTATTAGTACTGCTTTCTATGTTCTTAGGCCAACCATCACAACATACTTTGTGATTTCAATATGTAACTAAGCAACATAGTTTTGAATTATGTAATTAAACTGAATGAAATTACTATACCCCATACGGGAATAGTCAGTCCTATGACAGCATTGCATGTCCGTAAAGAATAAAGAAAAGACAACTATGTTTAATATGTGCCCTTGAGTTTAATGGCATATCCTGGAGGTATTATTTTTGAAGAAACGTGACAAATGTATAAAAATGTTAATTCCTATTTTTGCCTAAATAAATATCTTGGATGGATTGCAATATTTAGCACCCCAGTGATTCAGGTATATAGAATACCAAAGCAGGCTTAAGGTTAAGACCAGCCAAACAAAACTCAGAAATTGAAATAGAACAGAACCTCGGGTACTGTACTCCTCTTGGGTCCCTGATTAGTTTAAGTTACTAAAATCTTTTTATTTTAGCAAAATCAGTTAAATACAGATTTCAATTCAGAGAGTTAAAACACAAATACAAAAAATATTTAAATTAAAAAAGCACACATAAATACAAATATCTAAAAAATGTACTCATAATACCAAAAGTCCCTTCTCAATATCAACAGTTAGGGGACAAAAACACAATTTGGAAAAGTAGCTATGGCAAAAACGTCTTTGGCCCAATCTCTGATACCAAATTACTGTCATTATTTCAGCCCTTTCAATTATAACATTCAAAACATGTATTTAATATGATATATTTGGTTTTTTCTTTAAATTTTATTGTTATATTACATGCATCCCCTTTTTGCTCCCCTCTGTCCCCCTCCCCGTATATATATATTTAAGTTTTGTTGCAATAATAAAATCACAACTTTTTTTTTAATTCTTTTTTTAAAAAAGATTTTATTTATTATTTCCAGAGAGAGAGAGAGGAAGGGAGAGAGGCAGAGAGGGAGAGAAACATTAATGTATGGTTGCCTTTCACCTGCCTCCAGCCAAGGAACTGGCTGGAGACCTGGCTTGCAACCTAGTTATGTGCCCTGGCTGGGAACCAGCAACTTTTGGGTTTGCAGGCTGGCACCTTATCCATTTGCTACCAGCCAGGGCTAAAATCACAACTTTAATTTCTTCCTTCTGCTCAGAGTTTAGGGTAGGGGAAGATTAAGCTTTGTATTTCATGCATGCCATATTGAGAAGAGAAACCAAGATGGAGAGAGGCTCTTACCCTGTAGTTGAAACCTCTGTAAAGAAACAGGGTACTGCTTAGATCTTGTAAGAGACTGTCAAATACTCTGAAATGTAACTATAAAAATACCCTGCCATCTTTTTTCCCACTGCTCTAATGGCCTAGGGAAGAAATGGGCTCCTTGAAACAACAGTATTCCATTTTTATAGGCAACCCAAAACCTCATGCCTCCTAGAGGAAAGACAGTAAATATCTTTTCAGTTTTGCTAATTATTCTAGAGGAACTGACACTGCTCCAGGAGCAACCAGGTAAGGATTTACATTCATTTATTTAAGGACAATTATTGGAAACAGTTTGTCCTTCTTATCTGGTAGTCATACAGGTTTGTTTTCCTTTTTCCTAAATTGGTGCAGTATAGGAAAAGCAACCCTGGAAATGGAGAACTGCAAATGTGTATACAATCACAACAGTGCAAAGTGTGAAGTAGACAATGTTCTAGTTCTTGTTCTGTCACAGACCTGCTGTGTTCAGTAACTCCGTGCAAGTTACTGAACCTCTCTGAGTTTTCGTTTCCTCTTTTGCAAATTAAGCAGTTTGACTGATATCTCCCGATTCTACCAGTATGCACACTTATTCTGAAGCTCCTGCAGTACACCTAATGAACAGATGGGTGTAATTTGCTACATGAGTTAACTCGTATTTGCGCTTGCATTAGTTCTGTATAAAATTGCTGGTCAACAATGTGTTAAAATTTATCACTATGAGCCAACTATATTTCTTCATTTAAATCACACTCGAGTATTTTGAGGATAACGTATAAGCCAATTACTGAGATTTAGTAATAGGGTCAAAACAATTCACTACAATTTTTATTCATCTTCCAACGCCCCTAGTGGTTAAACATTTGGCATGTTTGAGAAGCACCATTTTTACCCTGGCAGAGTAGCTCAGTTGGTTTGAACATCATCCAAGGTTACTGGTTGCTAGTTTCATCCTGGTCAAAGCACATAGAGGCAACCAATGAGTGCGTACATAAGTGGAACAATAAATCAATGTTCCTCTTTCCCTCCCTCTCTCTCTAAAAATCAATAAAAAAGAGAAAGAAATAAATAGCAGCGTCTTAACTTTGTAGGCTGACAATTTAGCTTCTGATGTGAGGTTACTGGGAACTAACTAAAAATAAGTGTCATTCTTAAATATTAACAATTTTTCATTCACCTGCCCCTCACTCTAAGGTTATTCAGAATGTGTTTCTTTAATGGGATGATCATTAGTTAACAACAGTGTTAAAATATCTTTGAAAAACTATAAAGTTCACAGACTCAAACGCGTAGGTCTGGGAAAACTGGCTTATTTTACAAAGGCCACAAAGTGAAAACAGCCCCACTGGTGGGAAGTGGGGCAGGGAGACATTTTCACAAATAGAAAGGGTGCTTTTCAGAGTAAGAAAATGGGGTGACTCATAAGTCACACCACCCACTCAAACCCAGGCCCCTGCTCTGGACGCTGTATGATGCTTCACAATACCCCTGCAACATTCCAGTACCTGAGACTACTCCAGACAGCAATTAAATTCACCTTTGGCCCCTAACGTACTGGAAACAAGTTACTCAGGCCAAGTGTTGAGGTGAGAAGGGGACTAACCCGTAGAGTTCCAGGCTTCAGGGTTGCTAAAGTTTTATGGAGCGCCCCAGCAAAGATGCAGGAACCAAGTATTGTGCTGTGTAACATTTCTGCAGTAAAGCTTTCTCAAGCTGATTTCCAGCAGGCTGGCTTTCCTTGGTGCCCAATCCCTAGTCCCGCTGCAGGACTGAGGATGTTGGCCCACTCCAGGTGTCTGCAGTACAAACAATACAAGATGCTTTTTCTTTCTTTTCTTTCCTTTTTAAAGATTTTATTTATTATTTTTAAAGAGAGGGGAAGGGGGAGAGGCAGAGAGGGAGAGAGATACCAATGTGTGGTTGCCTTTCACCTGCCTCCAGCTACGGACCTGGCTGGAGACCTGGCTTGCAACCTGCTTTTGTGCCCTGGCTGGGAATCGAACCAGCGACCTTTGGGTTCTCAGGCCGGCACCTTACCCACTTTGCCACCAGCCAGGGCTATACAAGATTCTTAAGTACTGCTAAGGGGCTGGCATCTGAACTGAGTCCAATTCAATTGGTCCAAGCTATACCAAGTCTGGAGGCGAGGTAATGATTACACTCTTGGCAGTAAAATTGCACCTGGAAGCCTTCAGGGCCTCCCTAACTCTGGGCCCCATCTACTCCAGAGGATCTAGTTTCAAGGAAAAGTACCCCTACGAAACTGGAACTGCGCTAAGAAGAAACGCGGGTGGACTACAATTGCCAAAAGCCGTCGCGGGCCCTCAGCATCCGGGACACAGTCTGCAAGGCTCTCTGGGTAATGTGGTCCGTTCCTTTGGCAGCAACCCTCTGCTGACGGTAAAATTCCAGCCTAACCCGGGACCACAACTACCAGAAATCCTTGCTGCCGTGCGGGGGGTCTTCACGTTCTCGTGGCGCGGCGCAGGCGCACTGGGTCCTCGGCGCGGACCGCGCAGACTGAATAATAAAAGGGGAGCGGCGAAGAGGCAGGAAGACAGGACCATGTCGAAGGGCCCCGGGCCCGGCGGCTCCGCAGCTTCCTCGGCGCCCCCGGCCGCTACCGCTCAGGTGCTGCAGGCACAGCCTGAGAAACCGCAGCACTACACGTACGTAGAGCCCCCCCCGCCGCGCGCGCACGCCTGACGTCAGCGGCCAGCGTGAGTCACGCGCGCAGGGAGAGCGCGAGGCGGCCTCTCCCTCCCCCCCTTCCTCCGCCGGCCCGGCCCAGACCGGTTCCAACCTGCTGGGGCCGGTCCCGACTGCCTCCAACTGCCGCCAACCTCTGGTCGGGCCTCGGGGCCGGAAACCGGGTCCCGCCGCGGAGCGGGAGGCAGGCGCGGGTGCGGAGCGCGCAGCTCCCGGGGCCGGCCCTCGAGGCCTCGCTGCCCCTCCGACCGTAAAGCACCGCCCCAGGCACTTGCGGGCCGCCGAGCCCCGACCCGAGCAGAACGCGTCCCTTCGGGCCGGCGCTGGGGCCCCTGTGCGTGACGATGAGCGGGGAGGCCGGGCCGTGGGCGCCGCTCAGGCCCGTAGGTTCCCACGTACACAGCCGACCCAGCCCGGAGGCGGGGACCCTGCGCGCGGTGGGGCCTGCGTCCATCCTCAGGCCCGGCCAGCATGTGGCCTCAGAGGCCGAGAACCCCCAAATGCTGCCGTGCGAGCGCCCGGGAAGATGGAGCGCCTTTTCCTGGGGATGGACCTGGGTCTCAGTGTAGGTCCCTGGCTTCCTGCTCTAACTGCCTCCCATGGCGCAGGAAGCCACGACCCGGGGTAGGTGCTCCGGGAGCAGAGCGGCGTTAGGGTGCAGGCCTTCCAGCTAAGCGCCAGGGGGCTTGCGGGCCCCCCCGCGCCCCGCTCCCGCGCGAGTGCACCTTGGGGCGGCGCCCCGGGCGTGGGCAGCCCTGCGGGGGTCGGAACGGGCGGGCGCCGCGGGAGGCGCGCTGGCGGGGAGGGAGCGAAGCGGCCCTGGGCCGGGGAGCTCCGGCCGGGAAGCGGATGGGGCTCTGGGAGCGGCTCTGCCGGTGGACATCACTTGACGCTCGTTTCTGAGGCCTGGCAGCTCTTGGTACCTTTTCTCCGGTGGCGGTGGCTTGGCTGGTCCTTCCAGGCTGGGCTGCCTTCCGCAATCCGGCCGTCGTTGGGGGCGCGGTTAGTTGAGCGTTGGGGTCCATCAACAGTGCCGTCTCGGATGGGAAATCGGCAAGCCTCGCATCGTGGGACCGTTCTGCTCTGGTTGCTCGAATCCCGTTTTTCAGTAAATGCTGCCCGTAGCGTTGCAGTACCGTGAGCCTTGGTTTCGGCAACCTTTCCGTGTTGCGATGTCCTGTGAAAAAGGCCTTCGGGTCCGGCGGTTGACAGATGCAACAGGTCAACATCTGTGTGTAAATAAATATGAAAATCTGAGTCTTCGTCCTATGGACGCGCATGTGTTGAAAAATTTATCTTTCCATTCCATGGAGCAAATGCCTAGTCAACAAACAGGCTTGTCCCTTGAGGTGGCTTGGTACATCGGCAGTAAGGGGGGGTCGGTGGTGGGGACTGTAGGTGCCACCATCTCTTTAATTTCTGTTGGCCTGTTACTCGTCTGTGTGTTTACATTAATAGCTCCAAAAATCAGAGACAGAAACCAGCTGTCTTCCCTGGTAGATTTATGGGTATTCGGAAGTAGTGATGATTCATTTATTTATTTATTTTTCTTTTCTACTCCAGGGCCATGTTCTTTGCCATATCAGTGAGTCATGTAAAACTGGAATTCCTTTGCAGGTTAACAAACCTACCTGCATTTTATTTATTTAAGATTTTTTTATTTTTAGAAAGAGGGGAAAGGAGAGCTGGACAGAGACATCAATGTATGGTTGTCTTTCACCTGCCTCCAGCTACGGACCTGGCTTGCAACCTGGTTATGTGCCCCCGGCTGGGAATCAAACCAGCCACCTTTGGGTTTGCAGGCCAGCGCCTTATCCACTGAGCTACTAGCCAGGGCCCATTTATATTATTTTAAAAATTTAACTTCAAAAGTTAATCATAGAAACAAATTGATTTGAGAGTCAAAACCTGAGAAGAGAAAAAACAGTGAGTGATGATGCTCTAAACCTGCTTAGCTACTCTAATTTGTTACTGGGGATACACCATTGCTAAACTCTCCTTGCCTGATGAACATCAGTCACTGCACTGTTATTAATCACCCAGTTCCAATTCGGAACCAGCAGCCAATCCAGAACTTACTCCCAGTCCCCTGCAACGCTCCCCAAAATCCTGTAGCCAGAACCCAAATGTTGTAGAAGAGTTTCCCTCCTCTCTCCTGAGACACCCAGAATGAATCAATCTTATTTTGTCAGACTAAAGCTTGTTCCTTGTGGGTTTTGACTGGTTAGGCTTTAAATACTCATTTTACAATTTTTTTTAGCTCCCATTAATAAGACACCTCAAAAGTCAATCTTCAAAATCAATTTTTAAAACATGCAGTGCCATCTGACTAGTTAGGGGCACTGACCTCTTTCCCCTTAGACTGTGAAATTAAAAAATGACAACACGAGCCCTGGCTGGTAACACAATGGATAAGGTGCCCAAGGGTCGCTGGTTCAATTCCCAGCCAGGGCAACATAATCAGGTTGCAAGCCAGGTCTCCAGCCAGCTCTGTAGCTGGAGGCAGGTGAAAAGCAACGGTACATTTCTATCTCTATCACTGTCTCTGCCTCTCTCCCTTCCCCCCTCTCTGAAAAATAAATAAAATCCTAAAAAAAATTTAAAAAAAATGACAACACAACAACAATAAAATTTAAAAAAAAAAAAAAAAAAGGAAAGGATATAAAAAAAAGGAAAAAAAGAAAAGGGGAAAAAAAATAACAACAACCAACACAGTAGCCGTTGATTTGGAGGAATCAAAATTATACCTATTTTTTGTCAGATCAGCAAAAAGCATACATTGCTGGTGTGCCGCAGGATTTTAGTAACTAGTTTATGTGCCATGAGATGCAAAAGGTTGAAAATCGCTGTTCTCAAGGAACTGGTAGTCAACACAGGTTTTGCACCCACCCAGCTTCTTTCACTTGATGGGAAATTGCCCCCTTGCTATGATCTAAATACCCCCATTCATATGTTGAAACCCTAGCTCCCAAAAAATAATAGTATTAGGACGTGGGGTCTTTGGGGGGTACTTAAACTGGGAGGTTGAAATTCTCACGGCAAGGGGGGTTGGGGGGTGGGATTAGTGCCTTCCTTATAAAAGGGAGTCCAGAGAGACCCCTAACCCCTTCTACTGGGGAAAGACACAGCGAAAAGACACCAGCTATGAACTGGAAAACAGGCCCTTACCCAGCCATGCTGACACCCTGATCTCAGACTTCTAGTTGCCCAAACTGCAAAAAAGAAAGTTGTTCTGATCCAGCAATTCCACTGCTAGGGTTATACCAGAAGAATCCTGAAACACCAATTCAAAAGAACCTGTGCACCCTGATGTTCATAGCAGCACTATTTAAAATAGTCAAGTTCTGGAAACAGCCTAAGTGCCCATCTTAATTTTTTTTCCTTTTAAGATGAACCCACTTGTTGCTTTGGGGGTTAGAGTTAGGATACAGCAAATGCTGTAGGTTTATGTTTAAAAATTTTTTTTTATTGATTGATTTAAGAGAGGGGGGAGGGGGAGAGAGAAACATCAGTTTGTTGTTCCACTAACATGCATCACTGGTTGACCTTTTTTAAAAAGATTTTTTTTTTCTTTTTTCTTTTTAGAGAGGGAGGAGGGAGAGAGGGAAAGAGACATCAATGTGTGGTTTCTTTTCACCTGCCTCCAGCTACGGACCTGGCTGGAGACCTGGCTTGCAACCTGGTTCTGTGCCCTGGCTAGAAATTGAACCAGCAACCTTCGGGTTCGCAGGCCGGCGCCTTATCCACTGAGCCACCATCCAGGGCTCAATGGTTGATTCTTGCGTGTGCCCTGACCCAGAGGTCAAATCCACAGCGTTGGTTTGTCAGGACGATGCTCTAACCAGCTGGGCTCCCAGGCCAGGACTGGATACAGGAACATTTTATTTTGATTCCAATATTTGTTTTAAAAGTTTTGAGCTGCCCAACAATTTTTCATTCTGCCTTGCAGCATGAATTTCCAGAATTTGTTACAACGAGATTATGTCCTTAGCTATTGTACTGATAACCATCATTGAATATAGATATGCTGTAGACCCCTTGATGGTATCAGTACAACAGCTAAGGTCATTTTGAATGTTTGCGCTTCTTTACCTGTTATAATTTTTTACCTTTACAATTGGTCTTATACATTAAATACATTTTGTGTATTTTTTGTACCTACATTATTTGAGGTTATGTGATATGCAATAATTGTTGAAGTGATCTGGAAGAAGTTTGCATTAAAATTGAGTCCCACTTATCATAATGGCAGACCACCTTCTGGTAGGCCCTGCTTCCCTTGTGCCTTCTTCCCTTTATACTGTCCCACAATGGACATCCTAGAGGTTGAGCCATCTGTCTTCTAAATTAACAGGACTGTTCGTAACAGTCTGAAGGAAACTTATTCTGTTGGTATTTTTCTAATTTGAATTATTTTGATTTAAGGGAAACTTTAAAATAACCTTTTCAGCAGGCACAGGTGCTTGACCTGAGGAATTAGACCCTTTTAGGAAATGGTTAAGTCAGAAATCCCTCCGCTGAACAGCCCCAAGCATGTGGTGAGTACTCTAAAATGATAGTGTGCACATATTAGTACTCATCCGATATAAGAACATGGGACCTTTTGCTAGGCAGTTTGTCTTTTTATTTCACCCAGGTTTATTCAGAACAAGGCCATCTTCTGTATTAGAAGGGTTTTAGCCATGGACGGGGAGCTCAGTGGCTTAGCGCATTGTCCAGATACATTAAGGTTTCGGGTTCGATCCCTGGTTAGGGCACGTACAAGAATCAAGCAATGATGCACAGATAAGTGGAGTAATAAATCAGTGTTTCTCCCTTTTCCCTCTCTCTAAAATAAAGGTTTCTAGAAACAGATGTAAGAATGGGAAATTTTAGAGCAATTATATTCGGAAATGTATCTACAAATTTAATTAACTTTGGGCTTACTACTGTATAACAGTTGTATTGTTACTTAGACCTTCTAAGAGCCTCAAAGACATTAAATCGTTTTTGGATCCCTTCACCTGCAGTTGATTTGCAGACTTCTCAAAGCCCCGTGTTAAAGGAAAATTAATTTCTATTTCTGGGAAGGTTTCTTGGGATTTCTGGTCACTGGGTGATTTGTTATAAGTAGACAGAGGATAAATACTTTATAGATGCATTTAGCCAAGTGTCATTTTAATTTAGGACTTTTTCCTGGGGTCTTTAAACAAGGATAATATATAGTATCTCCATAGATAACTATTTTGAGGTTAATTTGTACGTTGTAACAAATCTTGAACTTTACTTGATTGCATCTGATTGTATTTTTGAAAATCCAGGAAATGAACATGTATTTAAATCATTATTGAAAATTGCAATAAAATTGTAAATACATTACTGCAGTATAATTTGTTGCACAACAGAAGTCAATGGAAGCGTTGCTTAGCAACCTCAGCAAGAATGAGTTAAATTACCAATAAACATTTCTGGAACTCATTTACTTATTTATCAAGTAGAACTAATTTCTTTCTTTTTGAAATTGATTTTAGAGAGAGGGAGGGGAAAGAGCAAGAGAAAACACTGGCTTGTTGTATCGCTTGCTGAGGTGTTATTGGTTGATTCTTCCATGAGCTCTACCTGGGGATGGAGCCACGACCTTGGAGTGTCAGGATGCTGCTCCAACCAGCTGAGCTCCCTGGCCAGGGCTAGAACCAATTTCCTGCAGAACCAAAATTAAGAGCTCATTGTGGCCTTCAATCAAACCCATAGAACTCCTGTTTTTAGTTGTTAAGTGCCCATCCTAAGGGTGGACGCAAGCTTAACATCTAGTTGATATTTGCTATAATCTGAATTATGATTGAAGTGAAGATTTGCTTGATGGTTAAGTTTTTTTGTTTTAATCCAGCTGTGTTAGATACTAAAGAAGGCTCCCCCACAATCCATATGCATCTGCTTTGGTGGTTTCTATCAACCTACAAAGACTGGGACTTATTGGTGAGGGAAGCTGGACAACTCCCAGAGCAACTTAGAGAAATCCACCCGGGGCGCCCACTGTACAGGAGCTCCTTCTGCAAATAGCACCCCAGATAAGTGCACAAAAACAAGACGCCCTCGTGGACTACTTCCTCCCGCTTTCAACACCCCGATGCCTGAAGGTGAGGTCCCCTTCCTGTGTGTCTGAGAGGCGGAGCTGGCAGGTACCGAGAGCCCTGCATCAGCCAGAGCGCCACCCAGCCTGCGGCTGGAAGGCACCGTTGGCATTGGCGTTGGCGTAGGGGAGACTCAGGTCAGAGGAGGGATGCAAGTGAGGTCGCTTTATAGCTGCGCTGCCTTAAATGGTGGACTGGTTTAGGGATTATTTTCCCACAGGGGGCAATATTTGCTTAATGGTTACATTTTTCATTTCTTGTTGATGTTACAGGACGTTTTCCCACATAAGCATCTTCTGTGTTCTGGAATTGCAACTATTCCAGTTATGGTTAATCCTAGTAGATTGTCTTCCCTTCTTTTAACATCTTGGGTGAATTTGGGGCACACTAATGTGTTACGTGAAGATGATGTTGAACGTCAGTTTCTCTGCTGTTTTAGCCAGTATGAAAAACTACATGAGCATAATTGCTAAAAATGCCAAGAGTTTGGGTTCAGTATCCTTCTGGACAATGTAGCTTTCTTATTTACATACCATGTAGATACTCTACACATTCACCCAACCAACCATCTTAAATACCTGCATGGACAACAGGGATACCTGTATAGAAACTGGGTAAAGTCAGTGCACGTGGTAGTAGGTAGGAGAGATAATTATAGAGTGATGGAAATGTTCTAGAAATGGTGATGGTACATCACATAATAATGTACACAATCATGTACACTTTAAAATGGTGAATTTTTGTGTTGTGTAAATTACATCTTAATATTTTTTTAAATTTAATTTTATTGTTGTTGTATTACATCAATCCACTTTTTACTCCCCTCTGTCCCCTTCTCCACCCACCCACTCCCCCTCCAAGTCAGTCCCACTTGTCCTTGTCCATGGTTCTTCCATACTAGGATCTTGTCTAAACTGCTTCTCTTCTTTGACTCTTCCTCCCCACTCCCCCTGAATTCCTTCCTTCCTTCCTTCCTTTCTCTCTTTTTTACTTTTTTAATTATTATTTAAAAAAAAATATTTTATTTATTATTTCCAGAGAGGGAGGAAGGGGGGAGAGAGGCAGAGAGGGACAGAAACATCAGTGTATGGTTGCCTTTCACGTGCCTCCAGCCACGGACCTGGCTGGAGACCTGGCTTGCAACCTGGTTATACCCTGACTGGGGAATCGAACCAGTGGCCTTTGGGCTCACAGGTCAGTGCCTTATCTACCATACTACCAGCCAGGGCTTGAACATCTCAATATTTTTAAGAAAGGAGTTTAAGAAAAATCCATGCATAGGAGTTCCTAGCGCTAGAGAGGCCTGGGAGAACAGGGCCCCTCTGGGCTTGGCGGTGCCCTTCTGTGCTGGAAGCTCCGTGGCCCCTTTCCCCAGCCCTGGGTCACTCAGTGCTGGGCACCCATTCCAGGGGACGCTGTGTCTAAGGCTGCAGGGTGCCTTTGAGATAGGGAGCGAATGCTCGGCAAGTTTGGGACTGTTGGTGGTTGGTAGTTGTACTTCAGATTGTCTGAACTGACAGCCGTCGTGAGGAACAAGAATGATTTCCCAATGAATTTATAGAATGAACTGCGTTCATCTCCCAGGGTGTGTGGGAGGTAGGAAAGAAGGGTGCTGTTCTGCCAAAATGTACTAGATGACACTCTTCAGGGCTTGCGATGCTTGTTTGAATACTCCCATGGGCTTTTCTTTATAAAGACAGACCATGTGTTGTAGGCATTTAAAATGATGTCAGTGGTTAAAATGTTTGAGCTCAAATAGTCACAACAGATTTTTTTACTATTTCTCTATAAAGTCCCTCAACTTTCACCCCTTTTTTCTTTGCCAGTGTGTAGAATTTGACAGCAGTATCAAGAACTGATGAGGAAGAGAAGATGGAAAGGAGTCTAGCAACTTAAAAATCTCATAGCTTCTCTATGAGGTGACCTTTGTCCTGTGGTGGCTCAATTTATTTAGGAGATAAAGAAGATACTAAGGCCTGTGGCAGTGTCATCGTGTCAGAGCGAGCTTACTGAAATGTTCCTTCTCTTTCTGTATTCTTTACATCACAGTTTGCTGTTTGTATTCTAAGTTGACTCGTTTTTTTCCAATAGTTTTTGGAACACCCTGTGGCCACCATGAGTCCTGGTGGAGGACTTAGAAGGAGGGGAAGGGAGTGTTCCTACCTTCCTGTGGGATTTTGGCCACATCAGAAAATGGCCCCCATGAAGAGAGGTACTTAGAAAAGAAGAGGTTGATAAGAACCTTTAGTGTGGGTGTTTTATGACTTAAAATTTTTAAATAGAATTTGAGCTTTTATTAATATTGGTCAGAACATATGCTGTATCTTTTCGATGTCACTTTAGGATTTGTGTAAATCAAACCTATCTAAACGTAACATAAATTAGAAACATGTACTTGTATTTTCTTATTAAAAAAAACAAATTTTTTAATTGAACTGAGAGTCCTTTATAATGAGTATATCAAGTGAATATTAAATATTTAATGGAGCATGTTAAAGTTAACATTTCTGGTTTTATTTTTAGTAATCTGTTTTATGTATTGTAATTATGGGCCTGTCAAAAACTCCCTGACATATTTTGAACAGCTGATTTGCTGCTGCCCTTGTTTTCCCTTTAGCTCAGTTAAGAAAAGTGACATTAGCCCCGGCTGGTGTGGCTCTGTGGGTTGAGTGCAGATCTGCAAACCCATTCAATTCCCAGTCAGGGCACAGGCCTGGGCTGTGGGCTGGGGCCCTGCGGGGTGTGCGAGATGCAACCACGCATTGATGTTTCTCTCCCTCTTTCTCTAAAAATAAGTAAATACATCCTTAAAAGGGAAGAATAGCAAAGTTAATAGCATGATGTTTTGAGCACTGACTCCAAGGCCAGACTGTGCCACTTACTTGCCGTGGGACCTTGGGCAAGTGACTTCCACTTTGCCAGTTTCCAGAGGATAACAACCGTGCCTGTCCTCTGAGGTCATCGTGAGGGTTCAGGGAGTTGATGGAGGTCAGGTGCCCGGCACTCAGCACCCTGTGAGGTGCGGGTCTAACCAATGCCTGTGCTGGACCCAAGTCGCAGCTCCCAGTCGTGCTGCGTCCCTTCGCAGGCCTGATCCCAGTGCCTCCTTGGCTACACCCGCCCTGGAGCAGGTTCCCTCTTTCACAGGGCACCCTCCTCTCTCTGCATCCATCTGAACTGTGGTCATTTTCCACTTTGTTGTACAGGGAACAGTGTACAAATTAACATCAACTTAAATGTAATACTCAAGTGTTCATGAAGCCGGAGGGTTTTCAGACCTCCTGTGTGTGGAAAGTCAAGGCGGACCTACTTTCGGGAGCAGCAGGCCGGGGTTGCAGGGCTCCCTACATAGCATCCCAAGTCTCCTGTCGCACCAGTCCCAGGGTCCTCAGGGCATGGGGACAGCTCCAGAGAGGAGCTAGGGACTCAGAGGACTAGTTCTACACCAACGTGGCAGCACTCCCGACTTTAATTAGTTCCTGGGGCCAGCGCACTCACTGGTGTCGGGCCTGCCTTTCTTGGTGACAGGGGGTGAGGTCTTTGCCAGTGCGTTGCTCCCCAACCCTGAGGAGTCTGCTCACCCGAGTGCCTCTAGCACTCGTGGGGTTCTCTGTGCTAGGATATTTGCATTGTTGTTTAGGAGGTTCATTTGGGCCTTATTACAGCTCCTTTTTGGTTAAAAGCTAATGTGGGGATGAGAGCCTGCCTTAAAGGTTCAGACACGCTCAAAAACTCACTAGACATTTATTTTATTTGCGTTCCTTTTCTGCCAGAGGGGCTGTTAAGCCAGGATCACTTCAGAAGATGTGGAAGCCAGATCTCTGTAGCTGTATAGCATTTGTCAGGATTGTCCAGATAGTTGCCAAGCTCCAATTGTAGCTTTATTTGGCTTTTTAAAAGTCATTTTTTGGCAACTTCCACTGGTGTGATTATTGTTACAAAATTATATGGTTTCTGGATTATGTTTGAAATCAAAGCAGAATGCGTGTATCTTATAAAAATAATTTAGAACTGCTAGTAATTTATCTAAAGCTCTTTAAAAAAGAGGAAGGATTTTCCACAAATTTAAAAATATATGTGAGTGAAGGGACAGGGAGGCACCAGAGGGTCCCAGCTGAGGAAAGGCCTTCAGCATGGATCCTGAGGTTCTGGCACAGCCCTCCAGAGCCCCCGCCCTCTCTGGGTCCAGACTGAGGGGTAGTCCCCTGGTCTATGTGTCACAGCAGCCGGGGTGGCCCCTGCCCCTTATGGAAGGAAGGGATACAGCTGTCTCTGTCAAAGCTACCTGTGTCTTACTCCATCTTGCCTGTCCTCCAGGTCCAGGATTCGCTGAATTGCCCTGGGTCCCCTTCCTATACACATACCACACCAAGGAGTGCACAGCACAGAAGTGCACATACATGCCAACCCATGTGCACACATGCAACAGTCATACATGCACAGCATACCCATGCACACAGCACAGCCATGTGCATACACACTCACTCATAAACATGCATCACACCCATACACATACCAACCCATGTGCACACATGCAGCAGTCATACACACACTACACCCATGCTGTACACACAGCACAGCCTTGCACGCACATACATCTATGACTATACACATACATCATAGCCATGTTCACAACACCCACAACCACGCATATATACCCTACTACCACAGCCTTGTAGAAATCCAGCAGGAAGGAAAGGAACCAGGGAAAAGGGTGGCTTCCACCTAACAACCTGAGGGGCTTGGGCCAAGTGATATCTATGTGTGTGTACTGTATACACACATATATCTCTTACACTTGGATAAATAGTATTCCTAATCTGTATACCTGCTCTTACAGTACTCTCCTTGAAGTTGCCAATATTTTTTTCTCAAACTGAAAACGAAGAATCTTTGATAAGCCATGACGTATGAACTCTTATGACTAAATTTCTCTTTAAGGAGTAGATTCAGCGGGGAAGTAGCTAGTGGGGTTATTACGAGTGTGGAAAACAGTAGCTTACAGATAAGTATCACGTGAGCCATCGGACATCACAACGTACATTTACGCAGCTTAGGAAAACAAGGTATTCCCAGCGTAGTTACTTGTTGGATGAGTCATCAGCAGGGACTCAGCAGAGAATTGTCACTCTGTCGTGTGTCATGCCCCTTTAGGGTCGGGGCTGAACTGCACTACCTCTCGTGGACTCACTGTCCATCAGCAGTAGACGCTGAATATGCTGACATGCTTTACCACCTGACAGTTGGATGGCTTAGGGATGGGGTGGTAAGGTTTCTTGTAATTGTTTTCAGTTCAGGGCTGACAGTGAACTTGTTTTGATTGAGAAGAATCATTGAACAACGAATGGCTGTGGAAATTAGCTTTTGCTGCAGACTTTGTAATGTTTCTTAATTAATTCACCCTAAAATTACAAAGGCAAGTCCATCACTCACATACAAACCTTATATTGCAGTAAAGGCATTTCCACAGCTCACGTTAGACTCATAAGTTGTCAAGCTGCCTGATGCCCTGTGCTGTGGAGGTCCCCATCTGCACACAGGCCTGCCATGGGTGTGACTTCTAACACAAACCTCAGGTCTAGCAGCAGTTCTGCATCCTGATAGGAATGCAAAGGAAATAGCCATAGTTCAGAACCCTTTTACCTGTGCACTGAAGCAGTTTACCCCAAACCTTCAGCTGGAAGCTATTTAAATGCAAATATCAAGACCATTGAAGTCACCCTGGCTGGTGGCCCAGTGGATAAGCGCCAGCCTGCAAGCCCAAAGGTCACTGGTTTGATTCCCAGCCAGGGCACATAACCAGGTGCAAGCCAGGTCTCCAGCCAGGTCCCCAGCTGGAGGCAGGTGAAAGGCAACCATAAACTGATGCTTCGCTCCCTTTCTTCCTCCCTCCCTGCCCTTCTTTCTGGAAATAATAAATAAAATCTTTTTAAAAAGTCTTTAAGTGCATTCTAATAAATGAATGTACTCAACTAAAATCATGCTTGTGGAATAATATTTATTGGCAGTACCTACTTATGTGAAGAGACATTTTCAAAGATGAAATATATAAAATCCTACAGAATTAGCATAAACAGACGAACATTTGTAACTTTGAAAGGGACCTCAACCTGGCAAATGTGATCCCTCCCAAACCCATTGTTATTAGACCTGTATTATAAAAATTATAGCCAGTTATTATATTTTGAATTTCATCAATAAAAATGTGGAAATTTGTTTTCTCTCTTGTTATGTAAGTACGTGCATACTATCCTCAGCTTGGCGTCTGCCCCTCTAAAGTCTAAAATACTTATTTGCTGGCCCTTCACAGAAAAAGTGTACTGACCCTGCTCCAGAGTTTATTTTGTTGGGGAGGAGTGTCAGTGAGGCCAAGGACTGTTCGGGAAGTGGTGGGAACGAGAACCAGGGTGAAACATCAGCGGCTGGATGCCCCTGGTCTCCAAACCTACAGAGTTTTTCTGTCAGGCCGGCATCTCTAAGACTTCCCAGTTTATTCAGTTTGTTCACATTCTCCCTAGAAGAGAGTGACACGCAAACTGAAGAATCTGTCATTAAGTGGGACAACTTGGGATAGTGTTTGAAGTTTAGCTGGAAACGGCTTAGCATTTGACTTAGCACCTCCTGAAGAGGGACACAATTCACTGAAGGCAAACTTCCTGCCCAGATGGAGGCTTAGGTAGACACGCGTGGCCTCCATTCACAGCGCTAAGGATTACATCCACCTGAACCCATAAAACAACCAGAACTACCGGAAATTCAAATTGCGTGGAAGGCCGACAAAGATACAAAGAATACTCATCCAGACAGGTGGGAGGGGCGGGGCCAGGGCCTAGAGGCCGCTGGCAGTGGCCGCCCGCAGGAAGGTGAGGTCACATTATAAAACTCCGGAGGGACGTCTTGGGGGCAATCCCAGTCCCAGGCTGCCGGTGCAGCTCCTGCTTCCAGCGCCTGGAAAATAAAGCCTCCTGCTTATGGCGGTGAAAACAGTGGGGGCTGGGCCCGCGAAGAGACTGCCCACCCCTCCTGAGAGTGTTTAGAGCGTCCCAGCTCCCAGAATGTCGACAAACTCACCCACTTTGAGATCCATCACCAGGGCAACAGGTAGAGGGGCGCCAGTCCAATAGGGGAAGGGGCACGGCGCCGGTGAACGAAGCCGCTGTCCCCTCTCAGACCCCTCCCCCACGCTGGCTGCGACGTGGCCAGACTGGCGCTGCTAGCGCGGAGGAACACCTAAGGCTCTGCCCTTACTATGTAACAGGTGCGACAGCTCTAAGACACAGAGGCAAACACAGGAAGCTGTCAAATTGAGGAGACAGAAGCCTGGCCCAAGAAAGGACATAGATCAAGGTCCGAGTGGGAGAGCCGAGCACCAGGAGACATCCTACGTGACAGATGCAGGTTCAGGACGCTGGTGATGCAGATGCTCACAGGCTTGGCAGGTGTGCTGGAGCACGGAAGGGAGGAAGAGAAGGCTAGACTAAGTGAAATGAAGGAAAGTTCACAGGAAACCAGTGTCCAAGGCAAAGGAAGCTGGGATTCCAATCAATGATTTGGAACACAAGAGAAAAGTAAAAAGTCAACCAGTACAGAATGAAGAAACAAGAGTGGGGAAAAAAATGACGAGAGGCTTAGGAACCTCTGAGATAATTTTAAATGTACCAACATCCAAATCATAGGGGTGCCAGAAGGAGATGAGGAAGAGCAAGAAATTGAAAACTTACTTAAAAAATAACAAAGGAAAACTTCCCAGATTTGGCAAAGGAAATAGACATAAAAGTGCAGGAAGCACAGAGAGCCGCAAACAAGCTAGACCCAAAGAGAACCACACCCAAGATGACTCTATCCAGCAAAGCTGTCATCAGAATGGAAGGGCAGATAAAGTGCTTCCCAGACAAGGTAAAGCTAAAGGAGTTAGTTCATCATCACCAAGCCATTATTAAATGTAATGTTAAAGGGACACACTTAAGAAAAAGAAGATCAAAACTATGAACAGTAAAATGAAAACAAACTCATAACTACCAACAAATGAACCTTAAAAAAAAAAAAAATCTGGCCCTGGCTGGTAGCACAGTGGATAAGGCGCTGGCCTGCGAACCCAAAGGTCGCAGGTTCGATTCCCCAGCCAGGGCACATAACCAGGTTGCAAGCCAGGTCTCCAGTCAGGTCTGTGGCGGGAGGCAGGTGAAAAGCAACCATACGTTGATGTCTCTCTCCCTCTCTGCCTCTTTCTCTTCCCTTCTTTCTGAAAATAATTAAAATCTTAAAAAAAAAAAAAAATCTAAGCAAACAACTAGAACAGGAACAGAATCATAGGTATGGAGATCATATGGAGGGTTATTAGGTGGGAAGGGGCCTGGGGAGAAATGGGGAAGAGGTGCAGGGATCAAGAAGCATAAAATAAACAGGGGTGTTAAGAATAGTACAGGAACTGGAGAAGCCAAAGAACTTACGTGCATGACCCATGGACATGAAATAAGGGGTGCGAGTGATTGCTGGAGGGAAGGCAGAGGGGGATGAAGGGGAAAAAACTGGGACAACTGTAATAGCATAATCAATACACTTAAAAATTTTTACTGAATTTATTATTACCCTCTTCTGCATCAATCACTGTTGGTTTAGGGGGCAAATGATTCAATTCAGGTTGCAAGTAGCCTAGCCTTTTCTGATTTTTCTTTTTTTGTTTATTATTTTAAAGGATTTTTATTTATTAACTTTTGGAAAAAGGGGAAGGAGGGAGAAGGCAAAGGAGAGAAATACATCAATCTGTTGCCACCGGGGGACCTGGCCTGCCACTCAGGCCTGTGCCCTGACTGGGAAGCAACTGGTGACCTTTTGGTTTGCAAGGTGATGCTCAAACCACTGAGCCACACTGGCTTGGGCTGCTGTTTTTTTTAGAATTCCAGAAAAGAAAACATAATTCAATAAATATTAAAACTATTACTTGATTTAAAAATATTCCTGACAGTGGATAAGGCACCTGCCTGAGAACCCAAGGGTCACTGGTTCGATTCCCAGCCAGGGCACAGAATGAGGTTGCAAGCCAGGTCTCCAGCCAGGTCCGTAGCTGGAGGCAGGTGAAAGGCAACCACATATGGATGTCTCTCTCCCTCTCTGCCTCTCTCCTTTCCCATCTCTCTGAAAATAATAAAATCTTTAAAAATATATATTCCTGGATGCTTGTATTTTATTTTTAAAGTCTTTAAAGAAAAGTATTCATAGTTCTGTAAGTCAGTATGTCATTATGATACATTAGGATGCTATCTGCGTAAAATTATTGGGAGAAAATTTACCAAAAAGGGTGATTTTGCCCTTTAAGGGGGCACGTTACTTTTATAATGATCAGTTACAACAATCAATAAATAATTAGTAAGGTAATTAATGCGATATCTTCGACAGGAGTGAGATTTTTTATAATTTAGTTTAAAAATATTATTTTAATGCATGTATTTAGTTTTAGAGAGAGGGGAAGGGAGGGAGAGAAACATTCATGTGTGGTTGCCTCTCGAACATTCTCAACCATTCCCAACCGGGAACCTGGCTCCGCAACCCAGGCCTGTGCCCTGACTGGGAATCGAACCAGCAACCCTTTGGTTTGCAGGCCAGCACTCAGTCCACTGAGCCACACGAGCCAGGGTTGAAAGCAGCGGGGGGCAAGCGGGAATGCGCCGCTCTCAGTCAGGGTGACGCCCAGGCCACTTGCAACGTGACCTCAGCCGGAGGAGCCCTGCCACGCAGAGGCGCAGCTTTCTTTGGCAGGTTTTATTCGGGCCTGGAAGGTTTCTTGACTCCTCCTGGCCACAGCAGGACACAGAGGCCTCTCAGTTTGAGGCCAGTCTAGGTTCATTGAGTGTGTGGGTGTCCACCTTGGAGTCGAGAGGGGGACGAATGTGGTCCTATGGGCTTGTGTGCGTCCTAGACGTTGGGCGCAGGAGGGGTGGCTGCTTCCTCTCCCTCCTTGTTGGACCCCAGGACTTTCCTGGGAGCGGGTTGAGTTGAACAGGGAGTTTCCGCCTGTTCAGTGTGTTCGTCTTGCCTTTCAGACCTTCAGAGTGGAAAGATGGATTGGAGCTTAATGCAGACAGTTGTGCATGTGTTTCATTTCAATCCGTGAAAATACAAGAGTGGTTTCTAAGTGGTTTCATCCTCGCTCTGTGGGCACCGCATTGCCCTTTATAACAAGGCTGAGGGGGGAGGGGGGAATGGGAAACTGAGGCAGCATTCGGGCTCCTAGGTAGTAGTGGTGGTAGCTGGTAGTTTCATGAATGACTTCAGCAAAAGGTTCCAAGTTTCTTAACTTCTTTCATCTCGTAAGGTGTGGTTGGTTGAAAGTGAGCTCTCTGTGCTGCCTCGATTTGGTCATGTGTGTGGCTCCTGGCTCGGGAGGGGCTTTTCCTTCCGCAGGACATGTACCTTGTAGCATCAGGTGTCCTGCCCTGTCAGGCTTGTCACCCTGCCAGTACGCTGCCCTGTGGACCCGTCGGGAAACTGTGGGGACTGTTGCGTGGACTTTGTCCTTTCTGAGACTTAATTTCTTGTTATCGTCACCTTTGTTGCTGTATTGGGTTCTTGCATGGTTGGCATCAAGGACTTGACAATCTAGTAGGAGAGAAAAATACGCACGTTATTAATATACAGTGCAGGGTGAGGGCTAGAAAAATGACTCGAGAAAGTATTGCAGAAACAGAGATGATCGCTTAGCTGACAGACAGGACAGGAGGGGAAGAGGCCAAGGGAGGCCCCAAGGGGGTGGCATCGGAAGATTTGTTACCACTGAATTTAGCCTGGAAAGGTGTCTACCAGTGAGGAAGGGCATGTGAGCAAAGACGGGGAGACGCGAAAACTCCATGTGCAAAGACCCCAGTTTGAGCAGCTGGAATGGAAAGGAGGCCAGCGGGACGGGGCTGGGAAAGTGCCCAGGGCTGGGCCTGCACGGCAGGGCTTCTCTGGAAACTTCATTGCCCTTTACAACCACCTTTGTGTTCCTCACGGAGTTCCAGCTTCTACCCCCACCCCATACACTCGGACACTTCTCCTCACTTGAAGTCTGGGAGAATTTCCCAGCACTTTTTTTTTTTTTTTTTAAAGATTTCATTCATCATTTTTAGAGAGAAGGGCAGGGAGAGAGGAAGAAAGGGAGAGAAACATCCATGTATGGTTGCCTTTCACCTGCCTCCAGCTGGGGACCTGGCTGGAGACCTGGCTTGCAACCTGGTTCTGTGCCCTGGCTGGGAATCGAACCTGAGACCTTTGGGTTCGCAGGCCGGCACCTTATCCACTGAGCCACTAGCCAGGGCTCCAGTGCCTGGTTATGTACCCTGGCTGGGAATCGAACCAGCGGCCTTTGGGTTCGCAGGCTGGCACCTTATCCACTGAGCCACCAGCCAGGGCTCCAGCGCTTTTCATTAGCATTAAAGAAAACCTATCTGGATAGTCTCAGCCCTGGACATACCTGTCCCCGCACCTTCCCCACGACCAGGCTAGTGAGGCCCCGAGTCTTCTGGCATGAGCCAAAGACATGGGCTGGACCCTCTGGTCTTTGTCCTGAGTCCTCTGAGCCTGGACCCTGGCTTCAGGTGTGTGTCGCACCTTCCGCACTCTCTCCTGCACCTTCTGGGAGCACCCTCCTCCCCGCCGGCACCCACGGCTCTCTGTCCAGCCACTTGCTGCATGAGTGGAACTGCGCTGCCTGTCTGGGCCCCTGGGGGGCGGGGGGCAAACCTCAGACCCTCCACCTGGACACAGTGAACAGAGGCGGATGGATGGTCTGGTTTGTAAAGGGGCACTCCAGAAGGTGGTGCCTGGGAGAGGAACTCTGGGGTGCCTTGGCCTTAAATGGAGAGCGGAGCAGAGAGGCAGAGGGTGGGAGGGGGCGAGAGGGCAGGCGGAGGCCCCTGGTCCATCAGGAGGAGCCTGGCTGCTGCGGGCGCTCCGTTGTGAGAGGCCTGGGGACAGGCGTGCGGATGTTCTTAGGCGCTCCTGATGTGAACTCCTTCCTGAGCACGTCCGGCAGTGCTGGCAAAGGGCTCCAGCAGGAGGCAGGTAGGCAGGGTGGCAATTATCTGAGTCAGGAGCCCAGAGGGACAGCTTGTGACCTGGGCTCTCAGCTCAGAAGCAGCAGCCTCCCTGGCCCTCAGCCTGGGGCGCAGCCCTGCTCCCGGGACAGCAGGCGGACTGGGCAGCAGAGAGCCCTGCGGGCAGTGGAGAAAAGCTGCGGCAGCCCTTGCTTGCAGCCCTTTGCTGGGAGACCTCGGGGAGACCTCGGGGAGGGCTCAGGACAGGCGCTGGGTGCTGAGAGGTCTGTGGTTTCTGCCCTGCAGGCTGGCCTGGGGCCTGGGCGTCGGGAGCGAGCCGCACGCTGAGCCTTGGCTCTGGGCCTCTTCCGGCGTCCCCGTGAATCCAGCACCCCAGAACAGGGCCCTCGGGGGACTCGGTGGCCAACTTCTGGCTGGGAAACGAGGGGCTTCGCCCTGCTCCCGGCCCACCGACTGCGAGGACTCTCCCTGCAGGTACCTGAAGGAGTTCCGCACGGAGCAGTGCCCGCTCTTCGTGCAACACAAATGCACACAGCATCGGCCCTACACCTGCTTCCACTGGCATTTCGTGAACCAGCGCCGCCGCCGCTCCATCCGTCGCCGGGACGGCACGTTCAACTACAGCCCCGACGTCTACTGCACCAAGTACGACGAGGCCACGGGCCTCTGCCCGGAGGGCGACGAGTGAGTGCCCCCCCTGCCCTCGGAGCAGCCCCTCCTCCCGAGTCGGGTGGATCGCCGGGCAGCCAGCTGAGGCTGCCTCTCGGGGCGGCGCTGCAGTCGGGCCCTCCTTCCTGCGGCCCCCGGGGGAGCTCCTTCACCTGTTAGCACTTGTGGGGACCCCCGCACAGCCCTCTTTCTGCCACGCCCAAAGGCCACTTCTCTGAACCAGAGTGGCTCCCTGGGCCTCGGTCAGGTCCCCTGCAGGTCACTGGGACCCCCTCCACAACCTGCCACCACCCACCCCTCCTCGTGCGGGTCCCACCAGGGACACAGCCTCTCCAGGCCCCTGCTTTGCTGACACTAAAGATTTTCCCACAGTGCTCCATTGAAAAACGGTGCAGTACAAATGACAGGGAGGTGGCAAACCAGGGAACTCAGAGGGGACATCCATTGACCCTGCTTGTCATGTGTTCCAGCCTTGCAGAGGTGGCCTCTGCGGGTGCCACTCGCCGAGCCGTCCCTGCAGTGCGCTCCCCTCGCGCAGAGGTCTCGGCTTGCTGACCCCACCCCGACCCGATGGTGCACTCAGGGCCAAGGCCCTTGCTCCTCCAGGCCCCCTGACCTGGGCAGCAGATCTCCCGGGAGCGCCCCCACCCCCAGCTTCTCTTCAGGACGGCCTTTGGGAGCTCTTGCCGAGCGGGCTGAAGTGGGAGTGCCAGGCCCTGTCAGGTCCCCTTCAGGCTGCGGCACCAGACTGGCCGTGGGGGTGGCTCCATGACCCCTGCGGGCTCATCACTTCCTGCCTCCTGACCCGGCACCAGTGCCCCGAACCGATGGTAGGGAAAGGGTGGGGGCTGGTGGCCCAGGCTGCACAGGGTGCAGGTACGTGACCCCCTCCCGCTTCATGTTTCAGGTGCCCGTTCCTGCACAGGACCACTGGGGACACTGAACGCAGGTACCACCTGCGCTACTACAAGACTGGAATCTGCATCCACGAGACAGACTCGAAAGGCAACTGCACCAAAAACGGCCTGCACTGCGCTTTTGCCCACGGGCCGCATGACCTCCGCTCTCCCGTCTATGACATCAGGTGAGCTAGATGCCGTGCTGGGTGATGGCTGTGGGCCCGGACAGGGGAAGGGGCCAGGGAGGGGCTGGCTGCCCATACGGAGCGCCGTGCGTGGAATGCAGGGCGAGCATGCTGGTTCCTTCCCCTCACTCCCCTTCCCCACTCTCTGTCTCCTCACCTCTCAGGGAGCTCCAGGCCATGGAGGCCTTGCAGAACGGCCAGACCACGGTGGAGGGCAGCACAGAGGGCCAGTCCGCTGGGGCCGCAAGCCACGCCATGATAGAAAAGATCCTCAGTGAGGAGCCACGGTGGCAGGGTAAAGGTGGCCGCATGGCTGGCCTCCCACCAGGCGCCTGTCCCCGCCCCCTCCTGCCCAGAGCCCCCTGAGGGTGCAGCTCCCCTCCAGCTCTGCCGCACACGTGGTGCTCGCCCCCAGCCCACTCGGTCCTCAGCCGGGCACTCCTCGGGGTCTCCCCCGGCACGCCTTGCACCCAGGCGCACCCCGGGTTCCTCACACGCATGCTCAAGCCTGCAAAGCAGCACATGCACGCGTGTTCGCGAACCCCTGCGAGTGTCTCCCGTGAAGGGCAGCGTCTGCCTTCTCCCTCTCCTGGCTTCTCTCGGTCTTGACCCCGGCCTGTGAGGAGGCGGCCTGCTCATGCCTCGTGGAAGCCTCAGCACCCAGGCCCTTTCCAGCAACTTCCCTTCTCCCCCACCCCCGCCTGACCCCTGCCTCTGGCCCCTGCGCAGAGACCACGTACGTGCTGGGGAACTACAAGACCGAGCCGTGCAAGAAGCCCCCGCGGCTGTGCCGCCAGGGCTACGCCTGCCCCTACTACCACAACAGCAAGGACCGGCGGAGGAGCCCCCGCAAACACAAGTACAGGTCAGCGACGGGTGGGTGGCAGGGCTGCTCTCACGGCTCCCAGCGGGACCGGGGACCAACGACCTCAGCGGCCCCTTCAGTTCCGATCCACAGGGCTGCCGAGGGGTAGAAAGCGGTGCTGGTTCCAGCAGCCGCCTCTGGGCAGCACAGGGCTCGGTGGGAGGGCCTGGCTGGGGGGGCAGAGCCGGGCTGGCGCAGCATAGCCCGGCTGCTGCCCTGTGGCACCCCCAGATCCTCATCTCTGCCTCTGGCATCCATGTGACCTGCCCTCCCGTTGGACCAGGTCGTCACCATGTCCAAACGTGAAACACGGGGATGAATGGGGCGACCCTGGCAAGTGCGAGAACGGAGAGGCCTGCCAGTACTGCCACACCCGTACGGAGCAGCAGTTCCACCCGGAGGTGGGCCTGGCGGGGGGTGGGGCCCGGGGCCTCTTTGGGAAGCAGGGCAGAGCCACCAGGGCTCCGTCTTACAAGGCGAGTCGGAGCCACCCTGTTGGCAGTGCTGAAAGGAGCCCTCCCCTCGATGTGGCAGCTTTCCTTGTTCTGCGCCCACACTCACCAGACAACCCCCTGCTCCAACCTGTGTCCCCAGGGCTCTGGCAGACAGGGCTGGGCCGGGCCGGGCCTGGTGCCCTGGCCACACAGGCTTTGTGTCCCTCGTGCTTACAAGTCAGTGACACCTGGACAATAAGCGAGCCCTGAGCACTTGTCCTTTTTCAGACCTGTGCCCGGGATAGCAGAGTCTCCTGTCACAGTTCCTCGCCCGCTGGCCTCATGGCGTGGCCCTGAGCCGTGTCAGGATCCCAGGAACTTGTGTCAGGTGCAGAGAGGCACCTTCTGTCCTTCCCTTGGTTGCATAGCGACCAGGACACCCTGAGATAGACATATGGCCAGGCCGCCTTACATGGACCAGGGGCAGCAGGGTGGAAAGTTAGACCCCGTGCAGGTCCCACCCTAGATCTGAACCTGGGACCTTGGGTCTCTTCGTGCCCAGAGGTGCATTCAGAGGTCACAGCGCTGGCCAAGACCCGCAGTATAAAGCAGTATAGACAAGGTCCCTCTGAGGGCTGGGTCGGGGCTGGTTGGGAGGGTGTCCTGCGCATGTGGTTGGCAGTGTCTGCCTCAGGAGTTCGAGTAGGAAGTGGGTAGGGGGAAACTTGGGGAGGTGGCACGGAATAGGGCGAAGAGAGGTGAGTGAGCCAACACACCCACCCCAAGGCACCGGGCCTGCCGGGCCCTCTCCGCCCAATCCTGAGCGGCCTCTGCGCTGCCCTGTCCCTGCAGATCTACAAATCCACCAAGTGCAACGACATGCAGCAGTCAGGCAGCTGTCCTCGGGGACCCTTCTGCGCCTTCGCCCACGTAGAACGTAAGCTGCTCCCATCCACCTGAGGCCCTGTCCTCGCCACCCTCCCCCTCCTCCTCTGCTGCGGCTCCCAGAGCCCACAGACAGACCCCGCAGTGCCTGGCGCCACACGCGCGGCCACTGATTGAACACGGCCCTGCTGTTGGCACCCTGAGAGCAGGCCGTCCAGGCAAAAGGGTGTAGCTGTCCTACATCATTTTAGATATTCCAGTTGCCGTATTAAAATAAGCCAAACAAACAGGTTAAACTAATGGAAACAATATTTTTATTTAATCCATTGTAAGATGATTTAAAAAATAACCCACATAGAAAATCATCAAGACATTTTACTCCTTTTTTCAAACTGCCATTGAAAGCTGGTGTTGGAGGAGCTGCCGTGCTCCGTGTGCTCACTGAGCACATGGCTCAGGGCCACCGCCCCGGGGATGCAGCGTGTTGAGGCCCAGGCCACTGCTGCCCATCTCAGGCGGAGCTCCTGTCCCGGCCTGTGCCACCCAGCCATGCACTGGCCGTCTGTCCCCTCCTCCCAAGCTCAGACCTTCTGTGGAGTTCGAGAGGAAAGGAATGAGGGCCCTGGCAGGGGCGCTTCTTCTCAGTACGGAGGGGACCCCAGCCCTGGGCCCTGAGACCACCGGTGGAGGCAGCAGAGAACTGATTTAGGCTCAGGCTTTGGAGCCATACAGATCAGGGTTCAAATCCCAGCTCTCCTGTTCCTCGGCTCTGCCCCTTTGATTACCTTGCCTCTTTGAGCCTCAGGTTCCTGGTCTCTGCAATGGAGACCATGCTAGGACTTAGTCTTCCAGTCGTTGGGAAGACTCACAGTTAATACAACCTGCCTGGCACCTAGTAAGTGCTCAGTACACAGTATGCATAGTGAGGAGGTAGGAGCCTTTATATACAGGGGGATGCATGGTCCTTCAGAAAGGAGCCTCCTGACCCCCTGCCTTTGTCCCCTGCAGAACCGCCCCTCAGTGATGACCTGCCGCCCTCCTCGGCCATGTCCAGCCCCACCCAGCCAGGCCCTGTCTTGTACATGCCATCTGCCGCTGGGGACTCGGTGCCCGTGAGCCCCTCTAGCCCGCACGCTCCCGACCTCAGTGCGGTACGTGCCAGGGGGTAGGTGGGCACACACCTCCCCAGGGGCCAGCACCTGCTTGTCATGCCCCCCACCCCTTCAGCCTGTGCTTGGGGGTGGGGTTTGGGGCTCCTCCCTTTCTGTCCCAGGGTTCTCTTCTCTGTCAAGGTGGGTAGTGGAGGGGTTAGCATCCCCAGAGCCTGTGATACTCAGCCTGGGCAGGGCTGGTAGAAGGGACAGAGCCTTCAGCCCCCCACCCCCATGCACACACAATCCCCCCACGAGGTCCTAGGTCCCCTGAGCAGTGGGAGCTGGAACTGGAGGGCAGCCCCTGGCTGAAGAAGCTCCCTCTGAGGAAGGCTGGAGTGTGAGCCGTGCCCCGGCCTGCACCTCGCCTGGCAGCTCGCCCCTTCCTTCCCTGCAGCTCCTCTGTAGAAACAGCAGCTTAGGCAGCCCCTCGAACCTCTGCGGCTCCCCGCCGGGCTCCCTGAGGAAGCCCCCGAACCTGGAAGGCATTGTCTTCCCCGGGGAGTCTGGCCTCGCCCCCGGCAGCTACAAGAAGGCTCCTGGCTTTGAGAGGGAAGACCAGGTGGGAGCTGAGTTCCTGAAAAATTTCAAATGCCAGGTAAGATGAGATCGGGAGCCCAGTGGGGCAGGCGGTGAGGCCAGCCGGGAGCCCCTGCCCTCTGTCTCTCGGGACTGAGCCGGGGGAGCAAGGCCTCCTGTAAATGGAGCAGCAGGGCTCTGCCCTGGCCCTCCGGCCCCAGCCACGGTGCTTGCCAGGCCCTGTGCCGCCCTGATGTGGCAGGGCCTTGGGAGCAGGACGGTGGCTGTCCCTGACTGGGCTCAGCTGAGGCCTCAAGTCCCCAGGGAGGAGAGTAGCAGCCCCATTGGTTCCTGGGGCAGGGGAAACAGTAGGGGTGTGCAGGGAGAGCAGGGTGCGGTGTGAAGGGGGCCCCTGGTTCCTGCAGCCTCATGAGCAGGGGCAGGGTGGGAGCACTGCCTCCCTGCACGTCCTCACCTCCTGCTCTCTGACCTTGCTCCCTCAGGCCAAGTTAAAACCCCACTCGCTAGAGCCCAGGAGTCAGGAGCAACCTCTGCTTCAGCCCAAACAGGTAGCACGTTCTTGGCACCCTCCAGCACCTGCTGTGGACAGGCCGGGCCCAGACCCCAGGAAGCATTGGAGAGTGGGGGCGTGCTTTCCCCACACACTGAGGGTGGGGCGAAGATGGGACCCTAGCCCCCATTCAGAGACAGTGGTCAGGCCCTCCCCTCCAGACTCCGTCGGCAGTCAGACTACGTGTGACACACCTGCATGCCAGCACCGGGCTCGCTTCCCCCTTCCCCTGGGCAGGATGGCAGGGCTAGGAGCCCTGTAGCCCTCCACCAGGTGTTGAGTGGGCAGGGCCCCATCTGGGCATGGGGGCCACCAGGCGAGGGCTGGAATGCCTCTTTGCCTTCTGCCCCACGCAGCCCCCACCCCCAGCCCTGGCCCCGGCCTCCTGGGAGGCCTCTCATCGCCTCTTCTCGCTCTCTCGTTGCAGGACATGCTGGGCATCCTTCCTGGGGGCAGCCCCCTGACCTCAAGCATCTCTTCCAGCATCACCTCCAGCCTGGCAGCCACTCCCCCCAGCCCTGCGGGCGCCAGCAGCATCCCTGGCATGAATGCAAATGCCCTGCCCTTCTACCCCACCAGCGATACGGTAGAGTCAGTCATAGGTAATGAGGCCATTTCTGCCGCCAAGTCCAGGCTCCAGGCTGGGCCTGACGTCAGAGACACTAGGTCTCTGGAGAGACACCAGCACACTGGTTCCTTAGACGTCCGACTGGAGGGTGCCAAGGGTCAGCACCCTGGGCCTTCAAGCGAAAGGGGAGATGGACTCGGTGTGGGGCGGAGACAGGCCGGTGGGGCAGAGCAGCGCCTCTCCGGGGCGGGTGCCGCCTTCACCCACGCCTTGAGCCCTGCAGTTCCCGCCCCCCGTCTCCACTGGCTTCCGTGTGCCGTGAACACCCTGTGCAGCTGTCCTCTGCCTTCCTGGCCGTTAGAAGCCACTGCTCTTACTTTCAGCAGCCACTCTGTGCCAGGTCCTAGTGCAGAGACTGGGGTATAGGCAGGAAGACATTCTCTTCTTAGCTTCCGGTGGGGGGCGCTGCTCCCCCTCCCAGCCCAGGTCAGCAGGGGCTGGTGCGCATGAGCCATCAAAGGCCCAAGGACGAGCCTGCCCTCCATGGGCTCGGGGTGGACATACAAACCATGACATCAGTACACAAGACCCCTGCCAGAGGCAGGAGCCCCAGGCTGGGCCTCAGGTCCCGCTGGGGTAGGTGCCCGCACAGGCTTCTTTTATTATTATTATTATTTTAAATTTTAAAAAGAGAGAGAGGGAGAGAGACATCCATGTATGGTTGCCTTTCACCTGCCCCCAGCTGGGGACCTGACTGGAGACCTGGCTTGCAACCTGGTCATGTGCCCTGGCTGGGGATTGAACCAGCGACCTTTGGGTTCGCAGGCGGGCACCTTATCCACTGTGCCACCACCAGCCAGGGCCCAACGCAGGCTTCTGGAAGCAGAGCCATTGGAGCTGGACTTGGCCATGTGTCAGGGTCGGTGTGACAGGTGCAGCCCCTAGGCAGAGGTTCCAGAGAGGTCTGGTCCAGAAGACCTGAGATGAAGATGGGCAGGCCCAGGAGGGAGCCTGGAACTTCGGGGTTGTGTACCCAAGGGAGACTGGGAGGCTCAGACCCTAAACGCTGTGTCCCTAGAGTCCGCCCTGGATGACCTGGACCTGAACGAGTTTGGAGTGGCTGCCCTGGAGAAGACTTTCGATAACAGCACAGGCCCCCACCCAGGCAGCATCACAATCGGTACTGGGCTGCGGGTGGGCAGGGCGGTGTGGGCGGGCTCCCGGTCCGTCTGCCCAGCCCCACACGACCCCCTGCCTCCTCCTGCAGGCGGCAGTCTGCTGCAGAGCTCCGCGCCCGTGAACATCCCAGGCTCCTTGGGCAGCTCGGCCTCCTTCCACTCGGCGTCCCCGTCCCCGCCTGTGAGCCTCTCCTCGCATTTCCTGCAGCAGCCCCAGGCCCACCTGAGCCAGTCGGAGAACACGTTTCTGGGGACCTCAGCATCGCACGGGTCTCTGGGTAAGAACCGGCGTGGGTGTGGCTCCCTGCGCCTGCGCAGGAACGTGGGCGGTTGGAACGCGCCTCCGGCTCCCGCACGGCGGGGCACGCGGAGGTCATGACCGGGTCCGGGGCTGCAGGAGGGTCAGGGCCCTGTCCCACCTCTTCCTCAGCTGTGTGGTCTTGGGCAAGCGACATAATCTCTCTGCCTCCGTTTCTTCTGCTGTAAAGGGGGTGTCGCCGCTCCCACTTCTGAAAGTGGTTGTGAGGCTTGAATGACAGGCTGGGCACAGGGACGGTGCACAGGGAGGAAGTGGTGGCCCAGAGCCGCCAGGGCCTGTTCCGGTTCTCCCCAGGGACCCGGGCTCCCGGAGGCGGTTCTCCCAGGCCGAGAGGTCTGAGCGGCTGGGGCCAGCCTCAGAGTGGCCTTGCTGCGGGCAGAGGCGCCGGGCCGCCCTGAGCGTTCTGGAGGGCAGGGCGAGGCCCAGCGGCGGGACGCGAGGGTGCAGGCCTGCGTCTGCTGCGTTCACCGAGGGCTCAGTGCCCAGCCTGCTGCCTCCCGCCCCTGCTGCCCTCCAGCGAGTGCAGGGTCCCCCCAGAGGGTGCAGGGCATCCCGTTACTGAGCCAGGCTTGGGACCTTCCCCGCCTCTCTCCAGACTGGGCAGCACAGTGAGCTCTTGGCACCGTGTCAGGTTGGTTGGTTTTTTCCAAATACTGTTGACACTCATACTACTTTCTAAATTATTTTATTTATTTTTAGAGAGAGGGGTGGGGAAAGAGAAAGAGAGGGAGAGAAACCTTTGTGAGCGCGAGATACCATCAGTCAGTTGCCTCTCGTGCGCCCCACCCTGGGGACCGGGCCCACAACCCTGGCCTGCGCCCTGACCAGAGGCACTCAGTCCACTGAGCCGCCCCACCCAGGGCTCAATGATGTTCTACACTGGTTTCAGGTGTGCAGCATTATGGTTCGACAGTCACATACTTGACAGTGGTCCCCCAGGTTCCCCCAGTGCCTGCCTGGCCATTGAGCGTGTTCCCTGCACTGTGCGTCACACCCCCGGGCATCTCATAGCCTGGAAGGTGTCCGTTTGTTCTGCTTCGTGCTGCACTGCCAGCTCCACACACTTCCTCTTGTGCTGGGACCCCACTCTGCTTACCGCCGCACATCCCTCCCTCCCTCCCGGGGCTACTGGGCAGCGTTGGAGGTACAGCGTGAGCTCAACAGCCCCTGCTGGCATGGCACCTGGTCTCTGGGGGACGCAGGGGGACAGGCAGGAGCTCGCACCTAGAGTTGTTGTGTGGGGTTGGAGGGCTGGGACTCAGGATAACAGAGGGGACTTTACCTAGATGTGGCCAGGAGAGCCTTCTCTGAGGGTGGCTCCTCTCCAAGAGATCAGATGCCACCAGAGTGTGGGGAGGTGCAGGGCAGAGCTTGCAGCTGGGACGCTGTGGCCACCTGGGTTCCCACCTCTGGGACAGGGCGGCGAGGCTCCAAGGCAGGTGGCACAAGCCGCAGCTCTGCCTCCCAGGACACCGTCTGCCATATGGTGGGTGCATGAGGGTTGCCTGGGGGTTGCTACCTTAAGTCCATTTGGCACTGGCACCTCTCTGCTGGATGAGTGGGAGAGGAAGCAAGAAAGAAGTCACTAGAATAGTATGATGGGCAGAGGGGGGCACGGGTCCTGCTGTGGAAGGTAGGGGCTGCCCTGGGGGCCACAGAGCAGGGGCACACACATGGCAGCAGATGCCTGGTGGCGGGTGAGGGGGTAGGTGTGGGAGTCAGACGGCCTGTGCCCTGCGTCCACTCCCTGTCATTAACAGCGGGGGGGGGGGGGGGGGGGGGGGGGGGGGGGGGGGGGGGTCACGGGACGGGGGACGATGACTCCAGCTTCCAGAGCACTTTCTGCCCCAACCCTGCCGCCTGGCTGGTCTTTCTCCTGACTCTCCGCCCAGGCTTCCCCCAGGGCGAAAGAAGGGCCCCCTCCACCACAGCCTTCAGTTACCATAAACCGCCACCTTCACAAGTGGCTGTCCCTGCAGCACTCCACAGGCCCCCAGGTCACCCCGTGGGGCAGGTGAGGATCTTGGGACTCAGAACATAAGTGACAGCTGGCAAGCAGCAGGTGGCACCGAGCAGGTCTGACTCAGCTGCAGCGCCTACACGTCCCTGCCAGGCCCTACGGGCGCTCCTGGGGCCTCACATGGCAGCCCCAGGCAGGGCCCCCAGAGCACTGACGCCCCTCCCCTTCCTGGCACAGGTCTGAATGGGATGAACAGCAGCATCTGGGAGCACTTTGCCTCCGGAAGCTTCTCCCCTGGCACTTCCCCTGCCTTCCTGTCAGGGCCGGGGGCGGCAGAGCTGGCCCGGCTTCAGCAAGAACTAGAAGAAGCCAATGGCACCATCAAACAGTGGGAGGAGTCCTGGAAGCAGGCCAAGCAGGTACTGGGCCCCTCGGCCACCCTCCCAGGGCCTGGTGGCATCCAGCTCATGCCCCCAACCCAGGGCACAGGGAAGGGGAGGCCAGGAGTCCTGGAGAACAGAGTGGAGACTCAGTTTTGTTCTCTTTCCCCTGTCAGGTCCCTGGGGTGGCTGGTGTCCCAGACCTGGAACTCTGTGAGCTGTTTATGTGGTCTGGTCCCAGGTGCCACTTGCCTCTCCCAAGGAGCCCTGACTCTGCAGGGCTCAGGCCCAAGGTTCTAGGATCTCGGGTGGGCCCTCTGGCTGGGCCCAGTCTCCTCCCCTGCCCCCAGAGGGCCTCTTGGAGGTCCCAAATCCTCTCTTCCCTGCAGATAGTGTCAGCTTCCTCTGCCCCCTCCCAGGCAGCTGACCCTGCTCCCCTGCAGGCCCCATGGCCACAGTGGCTCCACAGGCTCGCAGAGATCCGGGCCTACTGGCGGAGCAGGGCTGGGCACAGACGGGGCCATCGTGACTAGGTGCCGCCTGTTTGGCCCGCAGGCTTGTGACGCCTGGAAGAAGGAGGCAGAGGAGGCTGGCGAGCGGGCCAGCACAGCGGGCGCCGAGTGTGAGCTGGCTCGCGAGCAGCGGGACGCGCTGGAGGCGCAGGTGAAGAAGCTGCAGGAGGAACTGGAGCGGCTGCACTCGGGGCCCGACCCGCAGGCTCTGCCGGCCTTCCCCGACCTGGAGGCCCTCTCGCTCCCCACCCTCTACTCCCTCCAAAAGCAGCTGCGGGCCCGCCTGGAGCAAGTGGACAAGGTCAGCTGGGAGCTTCGGGGAGTGCTGCGTGGGGGGATGAGGGCCCAGCTAGTGTTTGGATGCCAGTGGGCCCACTGCGGGGGGAGCTAGGGAGAGACTGCTACTCACTGCGTCTGTGGGGCAGGGACACCCGTCCAGGCCCCCCAGCGTGTGGGCAGACCGCTGTGACCTGAGCTGCATGAGCGTTCCTAGACCCTAAGTCACATCCTGATGGCTTCCCCTCAGAGCTCTGCAGGACCCAGCAGACGCTGCACAATGGTTGGGTCACCAAGGCCTTCCTAGGTGCGCTGCTGGGCCATCAGGGGGCCTCACCTAGTGGAAAGAGCGCTCTTTCCTTCACCAGGCCTTTGGCATTGGAGCCCCACTGGTGGCCCTGGAACCTTGGGCTCGCTGCTCTCTCCACAGGCCTGGGGTCACTACCAGATCAGTGCAAGGAGAAGCCCTCAGGCTGGGGGCTATGGAGCACCCTGTCCCTCCCATCCAGGTCCCCAGCTCCCTGGCATCAGCCAAAGCTGAAAGCACACCGGTGGAGCCTTGCAGTGACTGCCTGGCTCTGGCACTGCCCTCCCTTGTCCGCTGGGGCCTGAGAGTGTGGCTCCAGCCCTGTGCCTCAGCGTCCTCGTCCTGCCCAGGCTGCCATGAGCCTGGAGGGACCTGGTCCGACTCAGCGCCACTCTACCCACAGGCCGTGTTCCATGTGCAGTCGGTGAAATGCCTTAAGTGTCAGGAGCAGAACCGAGCGGTGCTGCCGTGCCAACACGCCGTGCTGTGCGAGCTCTGTGCCGAGGTCAGCGAGTGCCCTGCCTGCCAGCCGGGCCGGGCCCATGCCCTGCAGTCGTGACCCCACAGGCCGCCCGGCCTGGCTCACACCTGCCCACCTAGGACTTTTTAAAGTATATATATGTATGTATGTACGTATGTATGTATGTATATGTATATGTATATGATTATGTATATGTATACATTCTGTATGTGTGCAGGGATGCGTGGGAGGCCAGTGTGTGAACAGTGTCTGTGTGTATATCTGGACATAGATATAGACACACACTTTAAAACAGACTTACCAAGCACTTTTTAAGAAAAGAAACTATTTTGCAGTCCTCCCTCTGCCCAGTCCCTACCGTTCCCACTTGCCCTTCTCCCATCAGCCTCTTGGCAGGGAATCTATTTCTCTTTTTTACATAGGAACTAACTATTTTTAACTTCTTGGGGCCTGAGCAGGGAAGGATGGGGGGCTGGACGGGGCATAGAGAGGGGATAAGCCTTCAGGGCAGGCTCTGTTCACTCCACTTCCCCAGACCAGGGCAAGAGCTGGGGCTCGGAGGCCCCAGGCAGCCCTGGTTCCTGGTGGTGAGGCCCAAGGGCAGGTCCAGGGCTCCAGGCCAGCCTGGCTTCTAGGTTTACCAGATGTGTATCGAGTTGGGGTTGGCAGGCCCAAGTAGCCTTGCTCCTGAGCCCCCAGCCCTGGGCCCCTGAAGCCCCTCCAGGGTCAAGGCCTAGAAGTTCCACCCCTCAGGTTCCTGAGGCAGGAGCTCAGGAGCAGCCCCCTGCCCCAGGGCCACCTACCAGGCGGGCACTGCCCTCTCGTCAACCCCCAGCTGTCCCTCCTCTTCTGGCCTAGCAACCCACCCCCCCTCTGGCAGCTAGCAGGGCAATTGGTAGGGAGGAGCTGCAGACTACGAGGACCAGGGGGCTCAGACCCTGCCCTCCCTGCTGGGAGGGGCTCCATGTGCATTCCTTGGTGCTCTCCGAGTGCAGCTGACGCCCTGCCCCGCTTGGAGCAGGCGCCTGTGTGCATGTGTGTGCGTGCCTGTCCGATGTATAGTGTGTCTTAGCTTCCATTTTAAAATTGTTCTATCATTAAGAGAGATGCAGTGGGATGGGAGGGCGGAGCGGGTGGAGGGGAGCCCCCCACGCCCAGCGCTGGGTGTCCGGGGTGGGGAGCAAGAGGGCTTCACAGGGTCTGGGCCCAGCCCCGCCCCTCCTTGGGCTCAGCACGAAAGGGCTTTCAATGAATTAAGTGAAAACTTTCTTTTTTTTTTACAAAAAAGCGAAAATCAACAAAACTCCAAACCTATTGGAAATAAAATATGAACTTGCAATGGGAGCTTGTTTGCCTGGGGCGCAGGGCGTGGGGCCCGAGGGTCAGCTAAGGTGAGCCAGCTCTGCCGGGCCGGGAGCTCTGCCCTCGCCAAGGACATTGCCCAGGCCCCGGGCCTGGTGCTGTCCCAGCCAGACCTGCTGTGGTGGATGTGGTAGCTATCCTGAGCCCTGGACAAAGACCTCCCAGCCCCACCACTCTGGCTTGTTTTCCAAGACAGGCAGAGCCTTCTCAGAAAGGTTAGTAAGACAGAGGTGGGCCCAGAGGAGATGGTCTCCTTCGGCCCTGCCTCAGCCAACCCCTTCCCTCCGACAGCTGTCAGCTGGCCTGTTGGGTGGGTGTGAGAACACACAGCTGCAGGCCCCTGCTGCGTGTGGGTCTCAGGTCCCCAGCTGACGGCAGTGGAGGTATCCCAGCCCCCCCACGTCGAGGTGAAGTGGCTGGACCAGGGTCACCCTGATAGGCTGACAGTTGGGCCTCAGGCTGTCACTGCCAGCGCACAGGCTGCCCACCACTGCCCCCAGGCAGGGCTGAGACCCAGCTGTAGGCCCTGTCAGCCTGCAGCCTGGGAGGCTCCCCGCTCACCAGTGCTGCCTAGGAGCCCTAGGAGCCCCAGGCCCCAGCTGGCAGCAACCACAGGATGGACGTGCCTGGTAGCGTTTGGTCTAAAGCCCTCGCTCGGCCCAAGCACCAGTGAGGCCAACTGCCCAGCACCTACCTCCCTGCTCTGTAACTCGGGAGAGGCCTGAGGGGTGGGCCCGGCGCAAGCAGCTCATGGTCTCAAGCCGGCAGGGTGCGCGGAGCCTGACTCAGGCCCACTACAGCCCGACAGTGTTTTCTAAGAGGACAATGGATTGTGATTTTTTTATTTTTGCTAACAAAGTTTCTAGGTGGCAAGTACTGCTCTAGGAGATGTCCCAGTAGATAGGGTTAGCCCAGCTGTCCTTCCGGCTTCCGTCTGTGCCAACCCATTGCCTGCCAGCTCTCACCTAGCAGCGCATGCCGGTCCTCAACCCGGGCTCTTGCCTGGGTGTTGGCAGCCCCTCCAGAGAGCACCTGCCCTCCCAGGGCAGCCGCAGCCTCAGCCTCATCTCTGTCCAAGTTCCCTCTCCCTCCTTCTCCCCCAGGAGGGGGCTCAGCCCACAGCCTTGACCCCACCCTGTGGCTGGAATAGGTCCACCAGGGGACCAGGCCAGGGGACCGGGACTACGGCCCAGGCCAGAGCAGCTTTCCCAGGGAGGAGCAGGCAGGAGATGCTGCCGGCTGCCCTCCCCCTGGTGCTGGGATTTGGCAGAAAATACTGAGGCCAGGCTGAAGACAAGGAGGGGGGAGTAGAAATTGCAAATCATGCTCCCTTGCCATGGGGCCCACTCCCCACCCTGGGAGGAGACAGAAGGGTCTGCACTCTGGGCTTGGGTGGTGCCCAGGCTCCCACACTTGCAGGGCCCTAATGGGTGTGAGGCCAGGCTGGAGGGCTGCACTGTGGTTGGGGACAACCCACACCTCCCAGGAAAGCCTGTCCCTGCCAGGGACCCCCACCCCCACCCCATCCCCCACCTCCTCCACTGCTATGGCCCCGACCGAGGGGCATGCTGGGAGGCCTGCTTGGCCCGCTGCCGCCGCAGCTTCACAAACACCTGGGCCTCACGATCACCCTTCCGGCTCTCCAGCAGCTGCAGCACTGGGTCCCCTATGAAGAGAGGCGTTTGGGGTTCAGGTTCTGGGGGAGAGGCACTGCCCATTCTGCGGCCCACCTGGAAGCTAGTGGTGGACCCACACCAGCCTGGCTCACAGTCAGGAGAGACGAGCCGGACACCCCGAACCCAGCTGCAGCGCAAGAGGCCTCAGGGGCGCTTTTTCCTTAGGCCAACCGGTTAACCTCTCCGTCTGAACCGGCAGTAAGTGTCTGCCTGACTCGTAGTCGCAGGACTGAACAAGCTAGCATACGTCACCTGCGTCACAGTGGCCCAGAGGGGACGAGCATGTGACCTAGTCCTCTCGGCAAGATCAACCCCTCTCCGCGGGAAACGGGGTGACCTGCCCCCACCAGAGAAGTGACACTGCACTTGGTCCGGCTTGAGTCACGCTGGCCTCCTGACGCCACCCAGAGATCCAGCAACACAGCCACCAGGCTCCCAGCAAAGGTCCCTCTGACCCCGCGCTCCCCTCTTGGGGGCCCCTGTCTGAGGCTACAGGCTGCCCCTCCCCCGTGTCCCCAGGGCCGGGCTCAGGCCTACCGTTGGGTGGGGGGTAGGTGAGGGGCAGGCGGGTCTGAGGCACCTCCCCAGGCTCCTCTGTCCCACTCAGGCCGTGCACTGAGCACAGCGGCAGGAAGGCCTCCCCCTCCAGGTCGTCCGCCCCCAGAGTGTCGTGGTCCAGCACGGTGAGCAGGAGGCACGCCCCCTCCTTCTGGCAGGGCTCGGCGGGCACCAGGCTGCGTGGCGACAGGGGCTCAGCTGCCGGCCCCACACGGCCTCCGCCCTCCACCCCGACACGGGGACCCCCGGGGTTCCGAGCACGGACTAGGCCGGGTTGCGGAGGGTGGAGAACGGGTGCGCCGCCCGCGCTGACCCGGCCCGAGTCCCCAGGCCCGCCTGTCTCGGGGACGGAGGACGAGGGGCCCAGGACCCCCCTGGAAGCAGCAAGTGGGCGTCTCCGCTCCCCCGGCGGCCCTTCCCAGGGAGCAGGTTTGCGACCTGCCAGCAGACCCGCGCCCCGGGGTCGCCCCCCGGAACCCAGGTGAGGTCGTCAGAGCAGCCCCCTGGCCCCTGCAGGGAGCACGGCCCGAGGCCGGGCGCGGCGAGGGTGCGGACCCACTCACAACTCAAAGGTCTCGTCGAACAGTGGGTGCAGGTCCTTCTTGTGCTTTTGGGTCTCCCGGGGAACCAGCTCAGGGAACTCCTGCCTGGGCTCCAGGGTCAGCTGGACAAAGGGGTCGCTGGAGCCTGGCAGTGCCGCAGGGTGAGGGCAGCGCCCAGGGCTCTCCCAGCCCTCCGGCCGGCCGACCCTCGCGGCGGCGCCCCGCTCGGCAGCACCGCCCCCCGGAAGTGCCCGGGAGGTGCACCCCGTGCTCCCGCGGGCCGGGCGGAGTGGGCGGCCCGCACTCACCGTTGGAGTCCAGGGGCAGCAGGTTGGACGCGCTGAGCAGCTCCACCCGCAGCTTCTGCTCCGAGGCCTGGTAGGAGGCCTTGACAGTGACCGCCCCGAGCTCCTCAGACGCGGCTTCCGC